>VDFB02271358.1:948019366-948619366 GCA_007258455.2 Sequoia sempervirens
GAGGGAGAGACTTGAAAGAGAGGAAAAGAGAGAAAGATAATGACCTAAGAGAGGGACATAGAGTGAGAGAGAAAAAGACCAGAGGGGGAGAGAGAGAGGGAGTGTGAGAAAGGGGGTTGTAGTGAGATAGATTTATCTAGGTAGGGTGGGAGGGAATGAGACCTGAGAGAGGGGATTGGAGTGAGAGAGAGAGTAGTCTAGGTAGCGTGGGAGGGAGTGAGACCTAAGAGAGAGAATTTAGAAGGATAGAGAGTTATCCAATTCGGCTAAGGGAACATAGAGCATATGAAAGATAAAACCTCAACTATCCATCTACGATTGTAAACCACAAACTCTTCACATTATCAAAGTGGCCAACCAAAGAGAGGAAGTTATATTTTGTTCAAAGTATGTCATTTGGTGAGCATCAAATTTGGTGCTCGCCAAATGACACATCACATTTGGTGCATTCCAAATTTAGTGCACGCCAAATGTGATGTTTCATTTGGCAAGTGCCAAATTTGGCACTCGCCAAATGACACATCACATTTGGTGCATGCCAAATTTGGCACATGCCAAATGTGATGTTTCATTTGGCGAGTGCCAAATTTGGCACTCACCAAATGACCTATTTTGGACGAGTGAATTGAAAGGATTTTCTAAATTTCCTCATATTTTTGTCTCTGCTCACTGTCACATTTGCACGTATTTCAATACAAGTTTTATAAAAAACTATGATGGTGTTAACCTCTCTCTTAGCTATCTAAATATATAATTCTCTTTTTCTTTAAATTCAATTAAGGTTTTGATCCATAACTTCTATTGTAAATGCCTTTTTTTTTGTCAAAAATCAACAAGTGCTAGTTTTAGGATAGATTTTTACTCGTTCATCGAAACATGAAAAAACTTATTTTAAAAAAAAATAGACTCCATTCTACACATGATGAAAAAAAAGTCAATTTTTGATTAGGTTTCAAAAAATGTAGGGGGAAGCACACTCGAATTTCAGCTTTTTAGCATGTTTCCACTTTCAAAATTCATAAAATATTATATATTCATTAAAAAAATCATACAAAAAAATTAGGATAAACTATGTGGTGTTAGCTAATTTTTCACCATTCATATTTTTGAAGTTCTATAAAAAATTTAATCAAAAAGTGGGGAGCCCTTAGGCGCTATGTTTTTTTTTGATAAAAATAGGACCTATTTTGGGCCCCCCTTTTTGAGACCCTTAGTTTTCATTAATTTCAAAAATAACTAGTAGATTATAAACTAGACTCCGAGCACTTCAACTCTTGTTCTTGTTGCATCTTGAAATTTTGAGTGTAACTATCTTCATTTTCTTGTGCAAATCAAATTTTTCTGATTTTAGAAAAAAGTGGCATCTTAAGAGCCAAAATTGTGTCACAGATCCATGCACTTACCCTCAATCTTTCCATTCTTGCAACAATACCTTTATATTTTTCACTTGATACGAACTTCCACTATCCACTCTATTAATTCCCAAAGACTTTTCTTAAATTTTCTAAAAGTGTGTCTCCTTAACCAAATTTCACAACTATTATACCAATCCCAAGTAATTATGATCTTGATCATTATATAAAAATAAGCATAAGTTAGAATTTAATGTGTACTTGGTTAGTTGATCACCTCCAAATTTAGAGATGTTAATTACTACCTTAGAAATTTTTTTAGCTTTAGTAGTCCATATTGATTTTCCTTATCCAACTTAGAATTTGGTGGCTCAAATTTTTTTTCAATTAATGCTTTGTCACTTCATAATGATGCCTTAGCCTCACCTATCAACCAATATTCGTCTACCTAAATTCCCTTTTAATTAGTGCCAAGGCTTAGCTTAATCCACATGTATGATTACAACCTCATTTAATTAGATTAACCTTCATGACATACTTGTGTAGGCCACTCGACTTGTTCAAATTTTAAACCTCACACAAAAACCTAGAAATTCTTTGACACATTTGATCTTGCTTCAAGAACTTGAATGATAGTGGTTCAACTTCTGAGGTGTGCATTTATTAAACTTGATCCTTTACACACACTTCCCCTACTCAACTTTGCATTGATTTTATTGAAATTTAATTAGATTTCACCTCTTGAACTTTGAAAGACAAAATCCAACCAACTTGTCATGCATTTCCTATATTTTCTATAATTTACCCCTTAAATGCAAAATTACTATGGTTTTCTGTCAACTAGTCCTATAAATTGGGACATCTTATTCTAGAATTCATAACTTGTTATTTTTGAATTACAATCCACCTTCCCTATGTTTAGGATTCTTGCATTTTCTATCTGATGCACACTCTCGTGTGCCTTACTAGCTACCATAGGCAAACCAGATTCTTGGGTCGAATTACTTGTCAAAGGATCTCTAAAGTATTTTATCTTAGAACAACCTTGACTAAATCCACTCTAAGGATCATGTTTGGAGATGATTTCATGGATTGTGGGGAACATTATAGAGTAAACACAGACATATCCTCTCATTTTATCTCTTTGTTACCTAACATTGGGTTTTCTCGATAAGAGGTGCATGTAGCGACCACCATAATCATGTTACCTGATTACTTGGGAAACCTAGACTATACACTAGAAGTTTTACAATGAGGGATGGGGATTCCAACCACTAGAGACATCCAGTGATACTTCAATGATGAAGTCATGGTTCCCCTTCTCCTATTTGTTCACAATTTGTAGATAGTCAATATTAATGAGAACAAGCACACAATTTTCTTGGGATACTTGTTGCTCATGGATAAAGCTACAAAAATTAACTAATAATATGCATTGATTTAGTTTTGAAGACTATGATATCAAATTGTAAAGCTAATTTTTCATTTCAATCCATACTGTAAATCTTTTATATTTCATTATAAATACAAGATACTTCAATTAATACATTTTGAAATCTTTCTTTTAGCTTTAAAACTTGGATTTTACTTTCTGTAATTATGTATTTGCTTAATTTTTTTACATTATGTCATTTTATTATCTAAGAATTCCATTGTGATCTTGAATTTTGGTTGAATTTGGACTTAGCAGGCATTTACTAGTTTCACAAACCTAACCTAATGCCCTAAGAAAACCTACCAACTAAGAAACTAAAAGGTTAACCCTAGCCTAGTACTAACCATACCACTAATTACACTAAATGCGACACTTTGAGTTTTAATGTGTTCATTTTTAAGGACCATCTTTGCTATTATTTGGTTCAAATTTTAGCTTGTTTATCCTTAAATTGATTGGTATATTCCTTAGCTAAAATACTACAAGCATGACCTATAAAGGTCGATGTTAAGTAACATATTTCATCCATAGACTATATGCCCTTACATGAATTTTGATAATAGATTTTGGTCATACACTATATATCCCAAACCTGCATTGTCCAAAAAAATGGTTATCACCTACTTTAAGCATTTTTCCATCATATTCCTCTCTATCACTCTTTATTCTCAAACATGCATCTAGTAGCATTTGAGCATGAGTGGTTTCTGTTGAGTACACTAAATAGTGAGAGGGGATGTGAATCAATATTCTGCTAACATAATAAATTACTAACCATCCAATTATCAATACACATCTAGCTGAAAAAGTAAAGAAAAACATAAAAGGAATCATAACACATTGACACCAGTATTTTTAAGTGGAAAACCCAAAATGGGAAAAACCATGGTGAGGATTAGCTCACAATATATTATAACTAGTTACAAGATATTATAGGGCTCACTGTCAGGACACACTATCCTTGAAAGGCTCACAATGTGAATACAAAATGACTTATCACCAAGATACAAAGAGTATGGATCGCTTCCAAATGATGATCTAAGGAAGTACACCTTCAAAGTCTAGAGATCAGTTCTAGTTAAGCTTAAGTAAACCAAAATTCTACTTCGGTCGTAGTTATACAACTTTCAAAACCTTTGCACTACAATACTTGTCACATTACTATATACCATATGATTCCTTCATCTATCTTCATCTTCTATCCTCATCACCACCACACACATATATATAGCTTCATCTTTATACATTAATTAGGTTGGCCTAATTGAATTCATAATTCAAAAAGATTTGTTGGCTTAGTACAAAATTCCTTTTGGCACAAGAGAAACCATAACAAACACAAATTAGGTTGATCAAGACCTAATAAGGAACAATCATTTTATAAGATAAGTTGTTTATAACTCTTTCAACCAAAAGAATGTTGAACTTCTATCACTTAGATAACTTAGTCAGATCAATAAAAATTATTGAAAGCTCGTTTATAGTTCTAACTAGCACTCTTAAGAAACATATCAAAAATTCATATAATTTCCTTTTACTAAGAGTATTTCTGAATCAAAATATTGGATCATTATAGAAATTAAATTTACTTAGCCAATTACCAAACAGTGTTGGCATCAATGACAACAAACCTAGAGGTCACCTTCTTCATTCTTCCAACAATATCCTCCTTTGTCATTGATGGTAACATGTGCAAAAATGAAAGTTACTTCAAAAAAAAAATTATGTAGCACTAATGCACTCAACTCCCCCTATCATATATACAAGAACACCAAAACACACCAAACACAAAAGCATACCAACTCTTCTCCTCTTCTCCCCCTTTGACATCAAGGACAAAGGACCAAGAAAAGAAATAAAAATTCAAATCAGGAACTAGGGACTCCCTATAACTCCTTGAGAATCACTTCCCAACCTGGCTCTCCATCATACCAGATTCCTTTTTCTTTGGAAAGAGTTTTTTGTAGAGATTCTAATTCCACCAGACATTCTTCTCCTTCTTCTAGAGTGGATGGAACAATTTTCATCCTCTCAAGTTTTTTTGCTTCCATCAACGCATTTGATAAAGCAACATTTCTAGACATAACCAGGTATCCAAGGTGGGCATACTATCTCATAGCATCTTCTTTTTGCCTCTGTAGGATGAAACAATTTCTTTGAAGATTTGCAATAAAAACCCAACCAACATAGTTTCTATCATCTGTAGCCTTATAATCTCTAGAGGCATCTGCAAGTTGAGAGTCAATTGAGTCCATTAAGTCCTTGATACCTCGAGTGGCTTTAGGCCACTTCATGCAATAGAAAAATAACAACTATGATTCCTCATCACATTCTATTACTTCTTTCAAAGTTTGCAAAGTACTATCACATGTAATTATACATTTGTCTTACAAAAATAGTAGTCTTTTCTCTAGCATAATCAACTCCACTTCTTTTGCAGTTTGTACCTTGAGGTTATATGTGTACTCTTTAACTAAATCAACTATAAGCTTTAAATTTTCAATTGGATCTAAAGATATATCTATTGTGACACTGGGGGATGTCTCTTGTAAAGCTTTAATGGCTTCATTTATCAATTCATTTCCTTTTGATATGACTCAGTAGTTTCCTGTGTGGTAGAGTTGAGAAAAGTGCCACTTAGTTTTATTCTGTCACTAGGTGTAATATTGTTCAAGTCCACATAGCCTAGATGTGATAGTAGCTTAACTAGCTAGGGTGAAAGCATAGTTTAAAGTACATTTTTCCTTAAAATAATACCTTTAAGGGTACTTCCAAATGATTCTCTGGATGGTTTTGACAACTCAAAAATTTCTTCTTTTCTCTTCTTAGCCGGAATTGCTTTCTTGTCCTCTTCTTTTTCTTTTTCTTCTTCCTTTTCCTTTTCCTCTTCTCTAGATGACTTTCTAGAGGATTCTTCTTTTTTTTCTTTCTCCCTTTTATTCTTATCATCCTTTTCATGATCCTTTTTTTTTCCTTATTCCCTTCACTTTCATCTTTGTTTCTCTCATCCCTATTTTTTGTAGATTCTTGATGTTCTTCTTTCTTATCAGGGGAATGATCTTTATGTTGATCATCAAACCTTTTTTTGGTCATCTCTTCTATGTCATTTTGAGGGACAAGAGTCTTTGAATCACCATGCATCTCACCAATAGTCTCCAAAACTAAATTATCCATCACTATTGTAGCCTCAATATACATTTGTGCTTGAGCTATGTGGGATGAAGAGTTGGTTCTTGTCCCATAAATCCTTGTCAATTTTCTGATTACATTTTGGGTTTCTTGTCTTACCTTTTCCATATTCTCTTGCTCCTTATTCATTAGCATATTAACTCTTTTCTTGAATCTAAACATATTAGATCATTCTTTTGATAGATTAGCCACTTCTATTTGGGAAAGAATTGAAATACATAAGAATTTATAGCATCACTTATCATCTTATCTTCAATATTCACAGCCTCTTGCCTTCTATGTACTAATTATTTCTATACATTTTTAGTTACTTTGTATTGTATTGTCTCCATACTTACATTAAAAATAACTATAAACTGAATAAATGTATTTATGATGGTTTACTTCCCTTCAAATTTAACCTTATCAAATAACTTGGTAGTTGACATGAGATCATTGTCAATCAAATTATTCACTAAGGCTCCTAGATTTAGAGATGGTTGATCATTTACCAGAATACATCCATGCATATCCTCCATAGGATTAGAATGATCCTTCTTCATTCTTTTTTTTATGTACATGGATTCGGTAAGTATCCTCCTCATCCATGGAGATATCAACTCTATTTTCAACTTCTTCATAGGAGGTACTACTACTTTTGTTTCTTTTTCAGCTGATTCTCCTCTTCTATGCCAAGTTCTATTTCTTCCTGGACAACATAACTTTTATTTTCTTTCATGTTGGCCTTTTTTTTTACTCTTCTCCTTCCTAAAGCAGTAGATGGTACAGTGGGAGGTATATCCTTTCTCTTAGATGCCCGAGTAGTGGGACTGGTAGGGGCAACAACATCAACTAATGTGGGGGAACTATGTTCTTTCTTCTTTCCCTTCTCAATATTAGTAGTACTGGGAGTGGCAGTACTAGAGATACATGCTAGTGCAACACTGAAAGATAGTCTTCTAGATTTTATGGGTCTGGAGGGTAGTTTAGTAGATTTACTTTTTCTTTTAGTGAGGACCTCCTTTAGCTATTCTATATCATGCTTAGAAAAAAAATTCCTTAAAAGAAGTATTCAACTTTCTTTCTTCTTTTAGATGCAATAGCCTCTAAATGTACTTTAGTTGATTTCTCCTCATATGTTCTATGCCTAGGTAGAGAGGAGTCCTTAGGACTACTCAACAAAATTTCAATGTACCTCTCCACCATTTGTTCATCAATCTCATATCCCAATGGTTCAATCCATCGAATTCTCAATTCAACAGCCTCTATGATGCATTCATGTGTAGTTACAAGAAAATTTATCTGCTCATACTTCTTCACTAGACTCCCTAAAATCTGGTCTCTTTCATGCATTTCATTCTAAAATACTACAAAGAAAGCAGTTAGAGCATTGTGTTGTGCCTTGAAATCTCCTAAACTATGAAAATGATCAAAAATCTAATGTGCAACTAGCTTTTTGTCATCCCATAGTATGCCTTTTCTTCCTCATAACTCCATCAAGAAATAAAACAACAAACAAACAACTAAAGTTCCAAATTTAAATGGATGCTTCTTTTCCTTAGTAATACTTAGGTTATCCATAAGTTGCAGCCTAAGCAACTCACACAGATAAAAACTCTACCACTATTTCATATGTCATGTGAATTAGCATAGAAAATACAAACTTTACTCTGTTGGTGAAATAAATTTTCTGCCCAATCATGATGGCAGCATACTTGGTGACAAGGTTTGCAATAGACTTTGTAGTTAAAGCTCTTCCATAAAATGTAGCAATATTTAGCCTTATGACTGCATCACTTTCACTGCCTTTAGAATTAGAATGGATCAGGTATCACAAATACTAGTTATAGCTCGAATTTCCTCCTTGTTGATAACCCTTAGTACATTTTTCCACAAAAAATTACTATGAACCCTACTAAGGGCTATTCTAACAAACTTCACCTCACCCTCACTAAATTTTCTTGGAAACCAGTTTCAAATATTTAGCTTCATCCAAACTAGGTTTTCATATTCTGGCTTAAGCAATAGATTGTCTCCCATTAATTCACTGCCCCACAAATCCTTAAGCTCTTGGTAATTGAATTCTTCTAGATTCCTATGAATATATGTTCTTGTATCTTTAGTGGGTAACACATTGTTTAGAATGTGTTTGAATGCACCCATGGGATCTACTTCATACACTTTCCATGTATATCTTCTTAATTTGGGTTGGGGTCTCTCAGAGACTTCCACAACAATAAGAGTGGCCATTCTCCTCAAACAACTTAAATATTCTTAACAAAAATTTCCTTTGACTTACAACCACAGAATTCAGATAACATAGGGTACCTTTTCTACTTGTTAAGAACTAGGGTTTTGATGTATGATTCTCTGAATTGACTTCAACTCACTTTATCTTGCATTGCTTCTTCCCAATTGTGCAATTTTTCTTTTCCTTAACTTAGTTTCTTTCTTTATTACTTACAATTTTTTCCCTAATTCACATTTATTTCCTTTCAACCTTTAAAACTAATGAACAATTTATGAAACACACTGTAAACCAAAAAAGGTTCCACAATTTTCTAGATCTACCTATTTTCTATCGGCGATTTCTTCAATTCCTTCAAAATGATGACTCACATCACATAACCTTGGGTCACTAATTTATACCTCATATATCAAGGGATTTTTAGATTTCTCTATAATTTCTCCCCCTGAAACCATTATTGGGTTCAATTTTTGGAAGAGGTATCTACACTAGATGCAAATACATATGTATTTGGCTCATCCTTTTTCTTAGGTTCTTCCCTTTTCCTCCAAATTTTTTCCATTTCTTTTCTTACTTCGATAGGATCTACTTTGTTAATAGACTTGTTCTTTTGTTCTAAATTAGGTTTCTTCCCAATTTTTCTCCTACAAAATTTTGAGATATGTCCTAGTTTTTTGCAAGTTTAGCACACAACATATCTTTGATCAAACTATTTTTTATTCATCATTGATTTGCACTGAATAGCCTTATGTTTGAAGATATTACATGTATAACAATATCCTTGAAAATACTAAATCCTTCTACTAGCATTAAATTTTTTTAGCATTATCTGGCTTCTACACTCAGTATCTCTATTTCCAAACTTATTACAAGAAAAACATTGTCCAACAAAGAATCCAACACTTTGAATCATTCTATTCTGGTTCATTCTATTTCTACTTTTTTTTGCTCTATGATTGAATTTATTACATGAGAAAAAAAAACATGAAAATATGGGTATCTTTGAGCATTAGGTTGTAAAAAATGAATCCTTCTAGTATTGCTCCTTTTTTCTTGATTTGATGATTATTTCCTTGAGACTTCCTTTGGTTGTCCACTTTGTTGGAAATTGGTTTTTCCTTTGAGCTTTTTCCTTCTTCAAGTCCTACACCACTTTTATCCTTATAAGGTTTCTAAAATGCAATCAACTCATCACGCCTTGTAGAGCTTGTTTTAAATTTTTCTTAATGAGCTTTCACTTTTTCTAGATAAGATCTTAGGGTTACAACTTCTTGTTCAAGCCTTGTCCATTCATCAGTGTTATTATGAAACTCAGTTTTTTGATATTCCTCAATTTTTTTATTTTCTTCTACTTTCAACTTCAATCTAGTAATCTCTTCATTTTCCATTTTCAATTGATCATTGACTTCTCTATGTCTCCCCTTGAACATTTTGATTTAATCTCTTAATTTTCTGATGCATTCATTTGCTTCCTTTAAGTTTCCTTTTAGAGTTTCCTTCTCATCTTCACTTTTGTCCAATTATTCAAGATCTGCATTGATTTCCTCATATGCAAAGTTTTCTTCTGGAGGAATAGGATAGCTTTCATTAGCCATTTATTCAAATTCAGGGACCTTCCTTAAGATATAAGACTTCTTTATAGGAACCAAGCTCTGATACCAATTTTTGAATACATCAAATAGTGAGAGGGGAGGGGTGAATTAGTATTCTACTAACACAATTAGTTACTAACCATCCAATTATAAATCCATATCTACCTAAAAAATTAAACCAAAACATAAAATGAAACATAACACATTGCCACCAAGATTTTTGTGTGGAAAACCCAAGATGGGAAAAACCACTGTGAGGTTTAGCTCACAATATATTATAACTAGTTACAAGATATTACAGAGCTCAGTGCCAGGACAAACTATCCTTTAAAGGCTTAGAACCTACATACAAAATGGCTTATTGCAAGGATAAAATGAGTATGGATCACTATCAAATGATGAATTGAGGAAGTACACCATCAAAGTGCATAGATTAGTTTCGGTTAAGCTTTGGTAAATCACAAATTTTCTCCCATTGTAGGCATACAATAACTATCAAAACCTTTGCACTACAACACTTGCCACATCACTATATACCATATCATTTGTTCATCTATATTCATCTTCTATCCTCATCACCACCACACACACACACACACACACATATATAGCTTCATCTTTATACATCAATTAGGTTGGCCTAATTGAATCCATAATTCAAAAAGATTTTTCAGCTTAATTCAAAAGTCCTTTTGGCACACAAGAAAAATCATAACAAACACAAATTAGGTTGGCCCAAACCTAATAAGGAACACTTCAAGAATTTTATAAGATAAGAAGTTTATAACTATTTTGGACAAAAGAATACCAAAATTATATCACTTAGACAACTCAATGGGATCAACCAAAATTGTTTAAATCTCATTTATAGCTATAATTGACACTCTTGAGAAACATATCAAAAATTCATAGAATTTCCTTTTACTAAGAGGATTTTCAGATCAAAATATGAGATCAGTATAGGCACACAGTTTACTTAACCAGTTACCAAATAGTGTTGGCAACAATGACAACAAACCCAAAGGTCACCTTCATTCTTCCAACAATTTCTTCATTACTATATTTTTCAAAATTAATCATAGAATTGTCACAAACTTGAAAAATGAAAGACTGATATTTAGAATCTAGTATTAAATCTAATGATATTTTCCTTTCCAATTGTGTTTTTTAATTTTTTGATGATGTCACAATGATTTTTGATCATTATATTATATCCATTCCATTGTGGTTATCCAAACGTTTTCTTTCCAGTAGCTCATATCTTTGTTGTTTCACCTTTTTGTGAGGCATTTTTGGTATTGTAGGATTTTTCTTCTTTTCAGTCACATGTATCAAATATTTAACAAGAAATTTCAAATCTATAAGTTTATTGCCTCCAAATTCTTTTTTTTATACTTTTACAACTCTACTCTTCTCAAGATTATCTAAGTTTTCTATAATTAAACTAGAATTTGATGATCTCTCCATCCTTTTCTTAGTGAGTGAAGCTTTGGTTAGCATAATTATTCTATTAATGGCTATGCTTACCATAACAAATAAAATCTTACAATCGACCTCTATCTGATCACTTGTGTTATGAATCCTACACCTCTTTGACTATCCAAAATTAAGCATATTTTTAGGGAAAAGCTTCCTATTGAGGATTTTCTGGATAGCTTCAACTTCCATGTGACTAAAGAGTTCTATTGAGGATTTTCTGGATAGCTTCAACTTCCATGTGACTAGAGTTCATCCTAACCCTAATTTTCGTTAGCAATGGTACAACTTACTATTTCAATTAAGGCCCTCCTTCAAGCACCAATTCTCTTCATGTGGATGTTACACACACCAACACACAGATAAATATTTTTAAAAATGAATAGAAGATCTATCTTGAAAGAGTCACTAAGTTTTTTTGGTTAAAGATGATCTTAGCTAACCTAAGGCTTGGGAATGTTAGGCCTTGATGTACTAGGTTCACTCAAGGTTCATTGTGCAAAATTTGTTGTTAATCATGAAGTGCCTATGGTTTTGAAGTCTTACAATAGTTGTACCAAACAAAGTAACATAAGGATATAGCCGATTCAACATGTACTAGTCCATAGTTTCATGAATATAAATTATTTTTAGGGAATATTTCATGAATCCAAACCATTTTTTAGGAAAATACTAACATATACTTAAAGAAAAGCATGTAAAGATCCTAAAATTTAAGGTCTCTTAGTTATTATCTATGTATACACAAAGAAATGAACTAAATCAATGCAAAAACATTATGTACTTTACTAGATTTATTCACAACTACACATAGAATGTTGGAAGAAGTTTAGAGAAGAAAAATGACTATTTACAACTGAATAGTGTTAATATACACTTGAATATGGCACAACACATTGGAATTTTCAATAGGAATAAACAATCAGCTATGTAAGATTTAGTATCAAGAAATAGCTTTCAAATTAGCTTTCATATTAGCAAATTTTGTGGATTATAAAATTTTTTAGGCTAGAATTGAATAAAAAAAATGAAAATAGAGATAAAACTAGTAAAATGGTAATCTTATGTCTACCGAGTTCAACAAATTCTTATCCCTTAAAATGAATGACTTGACCTTTTCATAGATCACAAGGTGTGAACGGAAATTAAAAAGTACATGGCTAAGTTAAATTAAGCCTATCATAGTATAACACATGGCACAAAAGATAGTTTGCACAACATGATATTTTCCCCATTCTAAAAATACTTGTCAGAAGAATTTTGACTTTCTTCTCTAGAGTGAAAGCTTTGAAATCACGAGCAAATGTATGTCCATTTTGCTCGTGTCTTCAAAATGTGGGAATTAGTTGGATATTCAAAGTGATCAAATTGGATGTAAGATGGATATTTAGAGTGATCAGATGATGTAAACTAGATATTTACAGTGATAAGATAGATATAAGCTAGATATTCAGAGTGATATGATGGATATAAGTTAGATATTCAAAGTGATCAGATGGATATACGATGGATATTTAGTGTGATTAGATGGATGCAAGATGTATATTTAGAGTGATTAGATGTATGTAAATGTAATGATGGAAATTGGGTGCACCAACTTTTAGGAGATGAAGCACAATGAGGGGTTCCAATTTTACTATTATTACATTCAAGGAAACCATAGATATCTCAAATTAGAGGGATAGATTTGCTAAAGGGTGTCCTAGGGTATGATTATTGAATAAAGAAGGGTTCACCACCAAGCTAGTGCTTGGAACGACTAGTAACATGCAAGATATAATGACAAAGACTAATGATATGTAAAACTTCACTAAATGGCCTAGAAATGTATGCAAGACAGAATAAGAAACTGAGATATAAGAAAATTTCACATGGAAACTTAAATGTGCTTAGAATAAGCACTAAAATTCTAAAAGTATAGACTTTAGTACACAATGGGACTCATACTCCATGCTAGGTGTATCAGTCCCAATCTAGGGTTTCTCAGCTGAAATAGGAATCTAGCAGTGTTGATTTAGGATCTTTAGAAATATACAAAATTTCCTATACAAGGACTCATATGTCGCTTGTGGCATATTAGTCTCATTCTTCTTTTTTAGAAAGTCAAATTCCAAATCTACTCTTCAATCTCTACCCTTCCTTCCTGACCTGATCCCTGGATCTAAACCAATAAAAATACTTGCAAAATAGAATATAGTATTGATTTTCTTATGGGGGTTTGCCTTGGTCAAACCCCTAGTTCAACAGTTAAACCTTGATGGAAACAATTGATATTGAATGTAAATGTGAGCATAAACCCTAACCTCAAGTGTATCTAAGATTAGGAAATATGAAATGCAATACAACCTTATCCTAAAGTGCTAGAATAAGATGCCAAAATGAAATATGAAGATAAATGAGTCACTTTGGGAGATCTATAATCACCCTGATAAGTTATAATAATGCATGTACCTTCCTTAGGTTGAAATTAGAGTGATAATAGAGGATGGAATCACTTAGGAAACAAGTCATTAGACTTGTCCTGATGGCTAGTTGCATCTCCCCAACCTTGAATCCATCATGATTCACCATAGGCAACCATAATCAATCCTTGACAATGCTAGATCTTGAATGAAAGTGAGCTTGAAGACCTAAAAAAAACACTTTAGTGCTGCTCCAAGACTTCAACTTTACTTTCTCTTGAAAACTTGAATTCTCTTTTGAAAGAATACTTGAATTCTTGTGAATGCTTAGACCTTGAATTACTTTCTCTAGATGAAAATAATGACTTGAGAGCTTGTTTATTTAGGCATTACACCTAATTTACCGTTTATTAGATCTCAAATGTTGAAATCAACCAAAATTTTGAATTAAAAACTTGAATTTCTTAATCAAACCATAAAAAAATGGGCAACATAGGACTTCTACATTGCTTGTGGTTTATGGGTCCCACCTAGAGGGACTCATACGCTCAAGGTGGCATATAAGTCCCACCCTAGTTTTTTAGGGTTGTCCAATGATGGGTTGTGAGGAATTTTAATGCTTTTCTTGATTTTATTGGTATTTTAGTTGAAATAAGCCTTGAGATCTGAAATAAAGGCTCTTAGGGGCTTATTAATGATGATGTAAAGTGTCTTAAATGTAAGGGTACTAAAATAGGTCCTAATTAAATGAGAAATTGTGTCATCTCCAAGAGGGGAGTACATTTTTTGTCATTACATTTATCCCCCACTTTAGTTCCCATATGCATATGCAAGCTAAAGGAATATGAATAATAAACTTCATTTCATAAAAGGATACTCATATGGATTCGTTCATAGTATGAGAGAGTGAAGCCCCCACTATAGCTATCTGCAAAACTACAATGTTTCGAACCACATCTTGCAACACCAATTGTAACTGAGGGTAATTTTCTGAGGATTAGATTAATCAATCAAATGAATGTAAATCATAAAAACCCAAAGATCTATCGAGTACAAAGGAAATTAAGCAATAAAACGGTTATACCTGAAAATCGCATTTTCCATGATTACCTCCATAGCACCTTCTTGCTTGCTGGATGATATTGTGCCCTCAGATTCGTTGTGCGAGCAATCTACAAATGTCTAAGACCTACAACAAGCTTTGAAGGATTTATGCAATGTCTAAATGCCTATGACTATGACAATGTCTATGAAAATAATGACTTCTAATGCCAAATGACTATAATGACTATTAAATTAAAAATGAAGTTGTCAGATCCCGAAATTATGAGCAAAATTGTCTTTTATAGAAAACACAATTTTGAGTGGATGGATGAGATTGAATTATAAGAAAGACCTAGAATGAGAGGTCCAGATTAAACCTGAGAATCCCTAATCAGGGTTAGGGAAAAATCCTTAATCGGATGGTCAAAATAATATCTCAGATAATTGGATCAATGGTGGAGAATAGATGAGACAAATTAATCAGAAAATAAAGATTTTCGAAAATCAAGAAGATAAAGATTGTCTGATTTGCGAGATTCGAAAAATCGAGAAGATAAGATTTGAACTGAAGATTAGATTTGGAAAATCAAGAATCTACCCGATTACTTGATTTTTGGAAGATTAGTTACCAACTTGAATTAAATTAATTCAAATTATGGATTTTATGAGACAATAAATAATCTTTTTCAGATTATTTACCAAAATGGACTGACAGTTAGGATTGTGATGACATTTTAAATAATTGATTTATTTAAAATGAGAGGAATATTAAATTGGCAATTAAATAATTAAGTTTAATTATTTAATTTAGAAGATAAGATTAATTAATTAAATAAATTAATCAATTTATTTAATTAAGACAATTAGTCACATATTAAATAAATAAATAAAACTTATTTATTTAATAATCAAGAAGAAATATATGATGAAGGGGAATTAAATAAATTAAGAAATTTATTTAAGGGAAGACTTAGACAATTAATGACGTATTTAATATATAAATAGAATTTATTTATTTGATAATCATGAAGAATACGAAGACGTGAATTAATTAAACAATTATAAATTATTTAATTAATAGTCGAATGTGGACCAAGGACATAATTAAATGTCATAATTATGCTAGGACGAAAGTGGTAAAAATGAAGCTTGCAGGCCTAGGTCATTTTTAGGTGTCTACATTTTGCCCCTCTTTGTCATAATGTCGCATGTTGCATTGTGACAAAGAAAATAAGTCGAGAATATGCCCCAGTGCAAAATAAGATGAGGAAGAATGACGAGGAGGGTTATGGATGCCCCCTCGAGAGGACAGACGAGTTCGAAGAACATGGGTGTGCTCTCAAAATTGATGAGAAGACTTAGAATATGAAGAGACAAAGAAATGTTAGTGCAAAAGATATGGATGATGATATGGATGCAATGCCTATATGAGATGGGTGAGAGAAGATGACAAGACTAAAGAAGATGTATGTTAGTTCCTAGACCAGATCCTTCAAAACCTTACCTTAGGACTTTAATATTTATTGCTCTTAATCATCATTGGGCCAGTTGTTGTGATGGCCAACAAACACCATGATATGACATAGATCAAGGTGTACAAGGTCATACCATCACATAAGACAAGTAGTCACAAACAAGGACGATCATGACTCATACCAAGAGTGTTATTGCCCCAGTCTTTGTCATAATCAACCACAAGCAGAAAAAGACAAAAAGGACAAGTCATGAAACGTCATTGCTCCTCTAAATCCTGTTGCTAGGACATCCTTGACTAGCAACATGACTGCCTAAAAGAAACAAAATAAAGCCATTACCATGATATGTCATTGATTTTCTAAATCCTTTTTTCGGGATCTCGCTGAGAAACTAGTAACATGTGTGTCAAAAGACAAGAGAAATGTCATGATACATTGTTGCTTCTCTAAATCTCAGTTAGGATCTCGTTGAAAAACTAGTAACATGATAAAAAGCCAAAAACAAATGCCAAGTGTTTGCCAAGTGTGTCTAGATGCCGAGTGCATTGATGTGTCAATGTAAATTTAAATGATGCCAAGATGACAAATGCCGAAGGTTGCCATATTCAGGAAGGACACATCCTAAATAATGTCGATGTCTAGGAAGGACACATCCTAGAACACCAATGTTAGAGTTTTGTTCTTTAGAAGGACACATCTGAAAGAACGGTGATGCCAAGAGGAATGATCCTTAAGTGTCAGAAAGGATCCCTTGAAAATGTCAAATGATAGGGGCAATGCCTAGGAAGGACACATCCTAAGGCATAAATGACTGAGGTTATTCTTCAGAAGGACACATCTGAAAGGTAACAAAGAGTTGATAGTTTGATTGGTTGTGATAATTTGACTTGTTTTGACTAAGTTTGATTTGTTTTGACTGAGTTTGACTTGTGTTGACTGAGTTTGACTTGTGTTGGCCATATGTCAATATTGTCATGATGATATGTGCCGATGAGATTGTCTTGCTGTGATAATGATTGTTATGATGAGTTTTTTTCGTTTGGGAAAGATTCATGTTGTCTTGAAGACTTTTTGACGTGTGTGTCAGTGTGATGCCATGAACCCTAATGGACTGACCTAGTGTAGCCTCAGGGGCTCATCGAAAGATGGCCTTGCCTACGTCATACACTCAGAGACCTCGTAGTTCGACACGACCAATGACTTTGTCTTGGTGACCAAAGATTACGTCATGATTTTATTCTAACAAACCTAAATGGACTGACCTAATGTCTCGGGGACTCAAATGTGAGTCTTGCCTATGTAGCAAATGCGCAGAGACAACATAGTTCGGACAAATGACAAAGACTAATTGACCTGACTGACTTTGACAAGAGATGACACTACGTTTGCGTTCTTCGAGTAATCTGATGTTTTGTTTTTGGTTTTCTTCAGGATGTTTTATGATTTTTAGGTCTTTTTTCAAGACCTTTTTGCAATGTTTTTGGTCTTTTTTCAGGACTTTTATGATGTTTTTGTCTTTTTTTTAGGACTTTTTGTGATGTTTTTGGTCTTTTTTAGGACTTTTTGTGATGTTTTTGGTCTTTTTGTCATTTTATGATTTTTTTGGATTTTGACGTTTAAGAGGATCATGACAAATGCATATTACTGATGCCTACACATGAGAATCCAAGGATAAACATTATTGTGCCCCTAGTCAAGCTGAATACCAATTGATAGGTGATGACAACGTTGTTTGACGTGGGAAGGACGCATCCCGAAACAACGTGAGGACAATGACGATAATGTGATGAAAGTATGAAGGTCTACAATCGGGCCAGGAACAAAGTCAAGTAATGTTTTGGATAATATGCTTGTATGGATTAGACTCGTTGCATTTGGAATGACTTGGTTAGGACTAGATGGGATGATGATTATCCTTAGACCGTTTGACAAGGGAAAGCCAAGATAGGTGATAGGCATGAAAGGATAGGGAGTGGCCTTGGTAGAGGACGAGAGACATGAGACTAAGGGAATTGTCATATAATTTTCAAGGACCATGTCATATAAGGACAATAAGACTATGACAATAAATGACATGATGTTTCATGAATCGTGTATGACCGAAGGATAGACATGTCAAGAGTTTTCCCAAAGCATGATTTATGTGTGCTAGTTTTATGTAAAGACTGAGGTAAGTGGAAAATGTATGAAAATGATATGAATGAAATGGTTGGATATCAATGTCAAGAGGAAGGCCTAGGAGATGAGACGACTTTCCCCCAAGTGTAAAAGTCCACATAGATGATTTATTTTACACATGACGCTTGTTTGCCAGGTTTTCATCATGGTACTTATCCAGGGCACCTATTTGCCAAGTTTTCACCATTGGATGAAATTTTTCTCTTTACTATTTTCTTGACTTTTTGATTTTTTTGGTGTCACCAAGACGCCTATTTGCCAGGTTTTCATTAGGGTGATGATTTTTATCATTTTTCAATTTTTATTTTGATTTTTATTTTGTAGATAGCTTGGATGCTTTAGATGACCACTGACTGTTCTGAATCCATTGACGGTGCCGATGTAGAGACTGGTGCCATGATATGCCAATAATGTCCTATCTGAAGTAGTTGTCTTGTCAGGATTGTAGCACTTGTATACAACTGATCGATGTCATTGCAGTCCTTTCTGATACTAGAGTTGGCCTTATCAGAATACGCACATCAATAGAGTGCCATGAGATTCCTTGTGGTAAAGAGTTGCTACCAAGATGTGACGGATTTGTGACGTGGGATTTTTGGACTTTAGGCGAGATGTAGGATTACGACAAACAATGGTAGACATGGGAAGATTGTTTGGACATTTGATGAATGACTTTTTTTCCCAAACTTGGGAGGGTGGATGACAGATTTTGGAGGGATGGTGTTTGGAACCAACAATTTTAGATGCCTTGTTTGATGACCATTTTGAAGGAGGTGGAAATTTGTTGTATGTGGGAGTCCTCTTGTCTTGTGGCTCCACATTGTGATTGACTTTTTCTTTTGACATATTTTCTTTGCTTGATCCACTTGTCTTTGGGATCCATTTTAATTTCATTTGTCCACTTGTCCTTTTGTTTGATTCAATGGTCTTTGACATTTGATTTTGATCTTTTGACTTGTAAGACTTTTGTTTTTGTTGGTTCTAAAGGGAAGGTTTATTTATGATGGAATGACAGTTCATGGTGTGGGTGGAGGGGGTGTTGGCAGCAATCTTATGACAAGGATTTCTCATGGATTCCATTTTGACGTTTGTATCTGACAAGGTTGCCCCCAATATCGAGGAGGTACCACTGACATCGTTTGATTTGTTGTCTGAGGAATAACCAAGACCTTGATGTCTGTAATTTTCCTGAAGCTGTATTGGTTCTAGAATGCCTTGCTCATGTATGCCTAGTCCTTTGCCTTGATATTGCATGCTTTGACAGATTCTGTTCGCAATGGGGTATTTATTGTTTTGAAAGCAAGATGCTAACCCATCATGATGTCTATGGACACTTTCACTTGTAATATTTTTGTCTACAAGAAAGCCTACTCTGACAAAGATACATGACCCTAGTTGATAAAGTGTCTTAGCTTCATTGTCATGTTGGACATATTCCTGACTGATATCTTTGGTCTGATCGTGTGACATGTCAGGTTCAAATGATTCTGTTGGTGCTTCCAAGGAAATTTTGAAGCCATCATTATGTTTAGTGTCATAGAGTCCAATGATTTTAGCTATAACTTGATCATATGCAAGCATGTCCCTAGTGGAAGATAATTGTTTCGGAGGAATATCGTCTGTGTCCCATGAAGGCAAGTGTCTCATCGTGGGAATTGTCAATAGTCGAGGCTTGTATAGGGTCAACTAGTGTTTGATCATGAATGGCATAAAGGTCAAGGAGTGGATCATTTTGTATTTCTTGGTCAATGGTAGGGTCTTGCTCGAAGATGGGGTTTTCATGTATTATATAGTCAAAAATAGAGCTGTTGTCAAGGAAAGCTGTGTTCTGGATGTCATGATTATCTTGAAGGACTTCATGGATGGACTGAAAGATAGGGTCATTGGATGAACTATCTTGTTCTTGACATGAGGGTGACATTATAAGGTCATGCTTTGGGCTTTCATTTTGACATGTATCCTCAAGTGTAGACGATGGGATGTGACTTTGAGTAATGAAAAAACTTTCATGACTAGATGTGGCTTGTGAGGGGATGACTTGAAAAGGATTAATGAATGACGGACTAGGATAGGACGTGGGGACTTGGATTGGACTAGTATGTGAAAGACTAGGATAGGACATGGGTACTTGCATTGGACTAGTATGTGAAGGACAAGGGTATGACGTGGAGACTTGGACCGGATATGACATGGAGTCTTGGACTAGATTAGGATGTGACGGCATAGGATGTGACATGGGGACTTCGACCGAATATGCCATGGAGTCTTGGGCTAGATTAGTGTAAGGTTGACTAAAATGGGACGTGGAGACTTGGACGAGATCGATATGGTATGATGTGAGGACTTGACATGCATTCATAGATGGTTGATAGGGCATGTAGCCGTTGACAGGATTGATAGGTGAAGGGTCAGAATATGATGTGGAGTTTTGGAATGGACTAGTTGATAGTTGGCTTCCCTTGTCAAGGTTAGGATAAGGGTGATAAGTGGACGGTTGTTGTGAATTACTAGTAGGATTTATGTCAAGTGACTGTTGATGGTGAGGGTAGACTAATGGAGGTGGAAAAGTATTTATGTCAAAGCCTTGTGGTAACTTAGCCCCTTCATCCAAAAGCATGGCTAGATACCTTTGAGGGTCACGTAAGATTGATTTTTTTACAAAGGAGAATATATCAGGATTTTGC
Organism: Sequoia sempervirens; assembly: GCA_007258455.2. NCBI lineage: Eukaryota > Viridiplantae > Streptophyta > Pinopsida > Cupressales > Cupressaceae > Sequoia > Sequoia sempervirens. The sequence continues at coordinate 948,040,421 of VDFB02271358.1, forward strand.
ACTGCAGCTTCTATGTCTTTGACATATACTCGTCCATTTTGGTCTCTTTGTATGAATGGTTCAAAAATGTTTTGTGATGAAGATGGCATGTTCATGGAAGATTGCATGTTCATGTTGTGAAATGGATCAGAAAAGGTCCAATGTTTGTTCTTGTCATAAGTGTTATTGTCGATATTGGGATTGGAATCTTGTCCAAAGTTTTCCATTTTTTGCTGTTGTCTTTGAAGCCTAGTCTCTACCGTAAAAGGGATTTTCTCAAATGTGGACGATGAGAATGACAAGTAAATGCAAGGATGGCACTAGCCTATGTTTTTCGGATTTTTTGGATAAAGGATGACAATGCAAGACTATGTTTTTTGGATTTTTGACAATAAGGGATGCAATATGACAATGTTGTCTCAAGAAGACTAATGCCAAAGGACAATGATGACTAAGATGACAAGTTATGTCACTATTTTTTTTTGTATTTTTGGAATAAAGGATGACAATGCAAAATGATGATGATGTTTTCCTAAGGAAATGATTAATCCAAGATGACAAGATTGTCAAGGCCAATATGAGGACTAAGATGATGATGTTTGACTAAGGACCTAATGCTATAAATTCCAAGTCTAGGTTCAAAATGATGACTAAGATGAACAATGCAAAGTCTAAGTTCAAAATGGGGACAAAGATTGTTTTTTGATGTTTTGTTGAAAAGTCTGAGTTGTCTAAGGTCGATTGTTTGTGTCCAGATTTGTGAATGTTGTGGCTAATGTTTGAGTAATCCAACAAGAACTTGACAAGCACAATGTTTTGAATGTAACCAATCGCACATCAGATAAGTACAATCCTAGGTTAGGCCATGACAATATTCACTAGATTCCATGCGGGTTTCCCCAACCGCATATCTGTAGCGTGTGAATTCAGAAGCTTGGCTGCACGGGCTCCCCATTACAGTCCACTCTCTTCTCAGGCCAACCAAGCTTCCAACCCCCATGAAACTCCCATGGTGAGCTGATCACATCTACTACAAACTGCAAAAGTGTGGATGCCTTCACACCGACCGGTGCTGCGCTAGCAAATAGAAGGATTTTGGCTTACTACACAAAAAAATTTAGTTAGGGACCCCCGTTCGAGTGGCCATACATGGGGCAAGAGATTAATCACCATTAAGGTGGCACTCCAACCTGAAGAGGTTAAGCTCAACAGGGTTTAAGGGAGTACAACTCTGTCCGTATGACACATCCGCACAAGCAACCTTAGGTTTTCCCTTAAGGTTTACATTTATATACCAATCAGGGGTAGCTTGGCTTTAGCTCCATTGTTGGTTTGAGTTGCGTTGGGGTGATGAAATCCCCAGGCAGACCTAATTTCTAGAGTTAGTAACCCTTTCTCTTACACCCAAGATCGCCCGAAAGCGCGAGGGGAGAGGATACTCCGATATACCAAGTCAGGGTAATAACAAATAAAAATGGGTCTGGTTTTCTGATCACTAGGTTTTCACCAAGTGAGAGCATACTCACCTACCATTTTGAAAACACAATCAATCAAAGAAGACATGAATGTTCTTTTTATGTGCACCAAAATTAAATGTTTGCTATTCTATGAAAAGACAAGCACAATGTTTGTTTTATTTCGTCTTCGACATTCGAATCTGCAGACAAAAGATTAGTAGTTTCTTTATTAAATGATCTTTGACACACGAATAATAACCGCCACACGCTGCAAATCTTGATTAGTAACAAAAATAAAAATAAAAATTATTGACAGCAGCAACTTAAAACAGCGATAACCTGCTCAAAACTTAATGAAATTTTAAGTGGTAGATATCCATGGAAAGCCGAAAATCAAACCTTCAAAACCTAGAAAGTATTTTCCACAATTTTGCACATAAAAAACGTTATAGACAAAAAGAAACACGGGTTTCAAAAGTTAAATTAAAAAAATAGCGATTAGTAAAATAGCCATAACTTTCTCAAATCTTATTAAAATTTAAACCCATTTGTAGTTCTGAAAAGCTGAGACCGAGATCTACAAAACCCAGAAAACGTTTTAAACGATTCTATTCGCCCATTTTTTTGTGCTCAAAAGATGGTGACGGGATTTCATATGACTTCTTGGCTGTAACCTGCAAAATAGTGAAAACAAACAAGAAAAACACACAAATATTTCTATAGAATGTCAGGTTCACCAATGTAACTGAGGTTAATTTTCTGAGGATTAGATTAATCAATCAAATGAATGTAAATAATAAAAACCCAAAGATCTATCGAGTACAAAGGAAATTAAGCAATAAAATGGTTATACCTGTAAATCGCATTTTCCATGATTACCTCCATAGCACCTTCTTGCTTGCTGGATGATATTATGCCCTCAGATTCGTTGTGCGAGCAATCTGCAAATGTCTAAGACCTACAACAAGCTTGGAAGGATTTATGCAATGTCTAAATGCCTATGACTATGACAATGTCTATGAAAATAATGACTTCTAATGCCAAATGACTATAATGACTTAAATTAAAAATAAAGTTGTCAGATCTCGAAATTATGAGCAAAATTGTATTTTATAGAAAACACAAATTTGAGTGGAAGGATGAGATTGAATTCTAAGAAAGACCTAGAATGAGAGGTCCAGATTAAACCTGAGAATCCTTAATCAGGGTTAGGGAAAAATTCTTAATCGGACGGTCAAAATAATATCTCAGATAATTGGATCGACGGTGGAGAATAAATGAGACAAATTAATCAGAAAATAAAGATTTTCGAAAATCAAGAAGATAAAGATTGTCTGATTTGCGAGATTCAAAAAATCGAGAAGATAAGATTTGAACTAAAGATCAGATTTGGAAAATCAAGAATCTGCCCGATTACTTGATTTTTGGAAGATTAGTTACCAACTTGAATTAAATTAATTCAAATTATGGATTTTATGAGACAATAAATAATCTTTTTCAGATTATTTACCAAAATGGACTGACAGTTAGGATTGTGATGACATTTTAAATAATTGATTTATTTAAAATGAGAAGAATATTAAATTGGCAATTAAATAATTAAGTTTAATTATTTAATTTAGAAGATCAGATTAATTAATTAAATAAATTAATCAATTTATTTAATTAAGACAATTAGTGACATATTAAATAAATAAATAAAACTTATTTATTTAATAATCAGGAAGAAATATATGACGAAGGGGAATTAAATAAATTAAGAAATTTATTTTAATTAAGGGAAGACAGATAACTAATGGCGTATTTAATAAATAAATAGAATTTATTTATTTGATAATCATGAAGAATACGACACGTGAATTAATTAAACAATTATAAATTATTTAATTAATAGTCGAATGTGGACCAAGGACATAATTAAATGTCATAATTATGCTAGGACGAAAGTGGTAAAAATGAAGCTTGCAGGCCTAGGTCATTTTTAGGTGTCTACACCAATTTATTAGTTTTTTCAAAAATTCTCTTATCTAATTTCTCATAGAAATCAAATTTGAGGGCAGATGTATGCCCCGCTTGATTTTGCTTGCTTTATGGAGGTGGAATCAAGGTATCAGTTCTAACCACGTCTAATTAGAGAAGTCATATCATAGGGTATATCCAAGTATGATACCACATAGTGATAGAGATGTCATGGAAATGGGAGCAGAGTCACGAATCCAACACAACAAATGACATTGAAAATGGAGCTCTTTATCCCCCAGTATGCTAGTTTAGATAAAAAGCACTTTTAACCTTAATATGCTAAATACCTAATTTAAACATATATAAGAGTAAAAAGTGAAGTAATTTGTAATAATTATCTTTTTACCTTCTTGCAGTTTGACTTCATTGGAGAGTGAGTGAAAATGTTGAGTCGTCAAGAATGCATGTACCCGAGACTCGAGAGCATGTAAGAGGAGTTAACTCGAGGTGAGTTGCAGCATCAGGTGAGTTGACTTTTTTGAGCCTTAGCTTTGTCTTTACACATTTATTTTATTTTTTTATGCATTTCTAGGTTATTTGGGGACCTAGGAAGAAAAGTTTGCAAAGCGTCCCTTTTTTCGCGAAGTGTCCCCTTTTTTTGAAAGGTGTCCCTTTTGTCACAAAGTGTCCCTTTTTTTTGCAAAGTGTCCTCTTTTGTCATGAAGTGTCCCTCTTTTTTACAACGTGTCCCATTTCTTTGCGAAGTGTCCCAAAAGGGAAATAAAGTACACTAGAACAACTTTAGTACATTTTTTTACTGTTGATGCGTAGATTTGAAATTTTAGAATGCTTATAGAACATAATTTAGCTTTTTTTTAAACTCCACCTCGGTCATGAAAACATCTCAACGGTAGACAATTATGTCACCTATAAGACCTAGTATCAACCTTATCAAAGGTAGACACTCAATTTTTAATATACATACCACTGGATTATATCGGGTGTACCTTGTTAGACCCCCAGAAATCCTTGATATTTTGAGGTTCTTTATCCTCAATATCAGCATAGTATGTTGATTACACATAGATTTTAGGGTTTTATTTGAGTAGCCTTGTAATCCAAAGTCTCCATATAATCCTTGAATGTCTTATTTCTGTGTTGACTTGTTTGTCTGATTACTAGTGATATAAGTTACCTCTTGAGTCACCGTTTAACATATCTTACCGGCCCCTTCATTTAGGACTGTTTGCTCATCCCTTGTTACAAGGTGTTTTAAATATTCCCAAAGTTGGCCTTTAATATTTCACATATAAATGACTTATGTCTAAGTCATAAATCCCCAAGGGGTAAGTTCTTGTCAACCTAATCAAGGCCCCTTTTTAAGACTAACTGTTGCGTTCATGCAGGTATGATGATCGCTAGATCGTAGGATTTTATCTGGACCGTTCCCCACTGGCCCATCCATTTGAGGTGAGTGAAATTTAATTTTTGTGGGGTTAGTGAAGTAATGCCACATGTAAATGGGCCCAGCTACTACATCCCATCTTAACTCCTTGAACTTTAAAATCAATGGTGCTAATAGAATGAAGAAATATTATTATAGTCGTTACCCACCAGCTCGTGGAGGAAAGATGCAAGTTCCTTAAAAATGGAGAGACCCGTGAGATTCTACCAAGTGTACTCTACAACTACAATAGGGTGGGGGCCCCATGTACATGGGGAGAGTCCTACAAACAAATTTCTATTGGTTGTTCATATGAGTTGGAGCGGTGTTGTGAATTCAAATGTGTTTGACTCAATCTGAGTCATTCGAGATGCCTAGCTTAGTATAGATCAACGACATGTATTCAAAAATGAAAAGTACACCCATTGTAATTATTTTGCTTCACGCAAATGGGCATTAATTGTGGAGGTGACCTGTAAACCTATTCAATTCCCTTCAAAAATTGTGCACGCAACTGACTCTTGCTTATATGAGATTTGAAGACATGTCCAAGGCAATAAAAAGAGTTGAGAAGCGAACTTCAAAAGTTATCCTGGCCGACATTAGGGTTTCTTACTGTTGAAATCAGTAAGTACAATAAACACAATTTTATACCTTTTTCAATTTTCTCAGTTACAATTTTCTTTTAATTTGTTTTAAAATGAGTGTCTTTCATCATTATGCTTTCATTGCTTTAAATTAGGGTAATCTTTGCTTTTAAAATCCCCAGCCCTATAAATTTCCAAGAATTAGCTCTCGTCCTAAGTCATAAATTGTAATTATGAAGTGAATAGTTAAAATTCCCCCATAAGAACTCTTGTATATTCAAGCCCATGGATCCCAAAATTCAAGGTACTTCCTCTACCCAATCTAGAACCCTTTCTTAGGATGTGATTGATTTGCTACCCCAGTCTACAAGTAAGAAACCAGAGGGTAGGGTCTTGTTTCATGGCCCTACTGTGGAGGAGGGGATAATAGATAAGGCTTGCTTCATCAAGCATGCCAAGGTACCTTACACAGGATGGCAGATGTTTCAGCACTAGTTTAGAAATAGGAACCTTGGGGCCCCTTTTAGTAACCCATGGAAGTTGGATATGCGAAAACTAATTGTTCCAAATGTATACATGGATGTGGATCTCCTGAAAGATATCGCATCAAAATATGACCCATTTTCTAGGGAAATTAGAGCATTTGACGGGGTGGTTATGGTAGAACTAACTAGGGAAGAAATTGAAAAATTCTTTGACCAACATGAATGGATTCAAGACATGGTCCCTTTGAACATGGATACTATTAGAATAGAGTACAACAATACCAAGATGTTTATCAGAAAAAATATGTTGCCTCTACATACTGTAGTGACTAGAACCGGGAAACAAAGGAGGAAGGTTAGAATTGATGATAGAGAGCTTGATCCTTTCCCAATGAGCTATTTTTCCATTTATTTTACAAAGACTGTATATTATCTATACCAAATTGTTGGTGCCAATCCACCTAACACATTGTAGAAGGAGTATAGCTACTTGGGTACACATCTGCAACACCCACTGTATAGTATTGTTTATGACTATGGAACTTATCTTGCTGAACATATCCATAAAGGATTAGTTGAATTGCGAGAAGGAAAACAATGGGTGAAGTTCTGGCGGTACTCAATTTTAATGCATATGTTCTTATATAAACGAAAGAGAGCCTTTAAGAAGTAGATCACCTTGGAAAGGAAGAAGGATGATGTTGACTTTCCTATTCAATGTTGGACCCGAATCTTGGATAAAGATGACAAGATGTATAAATTTTTAATATTTAGAAATTATTTTGCATCCAAGATAAAGAGGGCCTTGGTATATCAACCACGTAGAATCACCAGAGAAATCCATGAATTCTTGAGACCTAGGGAATTGAGGCTAGATTTGAATTTGAGCCATAATTGGTGAGATTTGATTTTGTATCCTGATAAGACAATTTTTAGGATATATGGTAGTGGTTTGAGCCCATATGTTTTTCATGCAGATGTTTCTTTGAGAATAGGGCTCCTTGATATTATGAGGGAGTTAGGAGCTTCACAAGAAACACATATACCCGAATCAACAAGGAAGGGATCATTCTTCCCAGAGTGGACAGTATTTACATATTACATTGTGACAAAAGGAATAGTGAATGAATTAGAACATATGCTAGCTCATTACAAAATGATGACTATGAGCCCGAGGAATCATGATCCTAAAGGCTTCATTAGTAAACTCAAAAGAGGATAAGAAAATGGGTACCTTTGTACATGGTTTTGATTACCCTAAGGATGTTATTAGGAATGTCTCTAACTTTGAGGAACAAGATGAAAGAAAATCCAAATACCTAGATTTTAGAAAGATGGTAGAAGCTAAGAAGAAGAATAATCCCCAATATGATCCTCTGCCAAATATACAGGGTGATTTGAGTAAAGCTATGCATGTTATGGAAAATTTTGAGAGTGTTGTTGGTGTTTTGAGAGAACAACAGGAGGTTCCAGATAAAGGAAAGGAAATGGTGGTTGAAGAAAATGTTGAAGTGACATTAGAATAAATACCTCCATATCAACCACCCAAAAAATTGAGGATTTATTCTAGGAGGAAGAAAGTAGAAAGTGAGGAAAGGAGCTCAATAGCCCATGCCACTTCTATAGAGCCAAAAGTAGAACCTCCCAAGAGTGCACTGCCTACTCCTCCCACACAGGCCTCTTTGCCTATAATTGATCTTGATTCACCTCCTGAAAGTTCTAACCCTCCTAAGCAACCACCTCAAAAGAAGCAAATAACTAAATCAAGAGGAGTGGTTGATTATTCTAACACAGATGAAGATGATATCTATGCCACCCCTGAGGAAATGCTTCAAGTTTAGGACAAAGAATCCCTAGATTAGCGAAGCTTGAAATTTTTGGATTGAATAATGTAGATGACTTGAGGGTAGAGGCCAACAAAGAGTTTATGGAAGATGATTCCTTCATTGAAACCTTAGCATTCTAGGATTTCTAGTGGAAATCCAAGTCTGCAGATTATGCAAAGAAAGTTTCCATTGAAAGATGCTTGCACCCTAAACTTCCTGAAAATGTTATTCAAGAAAATGTAAGAAGCATTATGACAACTGAGTTTAAAAAGATTAATTCCCAAGAGGGGAGAGAGCTTGTAAATAAAAGTGGTCTGTTAATGTTTCCAAAATGGAATATCTCTGATGCTATTATTTTGGATTCCATAAGAAGGGTTGAAAGACCTCTTGTATAGATCTTGTATAGATAGAAGAAGAACTAGAAATGGAACTTTGAGGTTTAGCCTTTAGTGAGGATTTTGATGCATTGGCCATTTGGTCAAAATCTTCGACATCTAGGAAACCAGCCTTGGAAGAGCTATCAGAACTTAGTGGACAATTGCTTGTAAAAATATTTTTTGATACTCCAGCTTTGGAAGGTGCAGACATGGTTGTTAATGTTGCCAGGTTTACTTGGTCAATTGTAGAGGGTCTTACCTTGGAAAGAGATAATCTTAGAGTTAAATACAGAGAACTCTTAGATGACTATGACAACAACCTACATAAAGTGGGTACACTAGAAACCAAATTTGCATTCTATAAACAAAGAGAAGAAGTGCAGAGAGAATAGGGTCAACCTAGCTCAAGCCACCCACCTTTAGCTTCTCCAATGACATCTGTGCAGCATCCATTTCATAGCCAAGTTTTAACAATAGTACCATATAGTAAGGAACAATAATAAATTGCAGAGGAAGAAATAAGTAGGCCAAGATCTATCTCATCTAATAGAGATCAATTGCTTTTGCAAATTGAGACATATAATAAATTTCTAGATAAAGCTTAGGACATAATGGATGAGAACATATCAAAAAAAAATTGCATTACCTTAAAGCATCTAAATGAGAAGATTTAGGATAGACTGAATAGCATGCATGAAAACTATGCTTTGATGGTGCGTGCAATGAGATTTTCCCAAAGAGATAAGGTGTTGGCCATACCAACCTTGAATAAATTGGTCCCAAGAGATGAGAGATTGAAGTTGATATTAGTGGATCTAGCCAACATGAAGATAAATACCATCTAGTGCTTCTAGTTTATGAGTTTTCGTGTGAGTTAAGTGAGTAGAAGTTTCAAGGATATGCAGCCCCAATGGAGCAAAAGAAAATAGAGTTGATAGCTCAATATAACCACACTGATTTGGCACCACTACTAGATATTGGGGTGGCCAATTATGAAGTGAAACCATTTCAGGTATGGAAGAGGGAATTGGATGAATTTATTGATTCCCAAGTAGATAAAATTTCCAAAGAAGTTTATATTGAGATCTTCAGTAACACTCTGGGGAGGTCAACATCTCTTATCAGCTTTCTCGAGGATTTTGACAGGGAATCCAATGCAGTAGTAACTAAGTACTCCCCTTATAGGAAAGCCATGGAAAAAATTATGGAGTTTTATTGGTCGTCTGAGGAAGATTATGAAGAATGGGGAAGGTTGTATGTTGGTAGGTTTGGTTTGTGAAACATATACTAGGTCACATATTGTACAGGTCTAGCCTCAGAGGTTACAAAGTAAAAACATATGTTTCATAGGGAAGTATCGGTTGTTAATGATGTGGAATACTGTTTTAGATGCTAACTCACTTATGGTCTGCATCATTTTGTCATTTTTCTCAATAAATTGGATGTGTTCCTTTGACATGTGCTTTTGAAAAGGCTAGGTTGCTCTTTACTACGAATGTAAATATTCTTTGACTTATGTGTATCCCCTCCACTTTTATTGCAAATATAACTGAATTTGGTAATATACCTTTGAGTGGCCCAATTGAAGTGTGACATGTGTACATTTGGCCTATGGCTTGTTTTGCTCCCTTGTTCTATAAAATGGAATGCAAGGCCATTTGTGTGGATCTTTTATTAGAGTAAATATGTTGATTCTTTATCTAATGCTTTGAGTCTAGATAGTAAATTTAGTCAAATGTATGGTTTCTAAGTATATTTCAATGATAATGGAGATTTTCTGAGTCAATAGTTTCTCCATTCTAGTTTTGTATTAGAATCATTAATTAAAATATTGATCAATGGTCATTTCATTAATTGTCATCATGTTATACTTTGATATGTGATATGGTTTGTCTCTTGTTCATGGAATGAGTTAACATGCTTGAATTAGATCATGGGTTCATATATGAAGTCATTTGGATTTGATAAGTAGTCTTTAGTGCTCAGTCATTGATTTGTGAATTACAAGGTGATATCACTAGATCACAATTACTAAGAATTAAACATACCTTATGTTTCAATTTATGTAGACTCTTAGCCCATAGGTAATGACACTAATCTTTAACCCACTGAATCTTTCTTGTGGTTTCAGTCAACCAACTTGAGAGAAATCTTTAAAATATTTTTTGACCCACCTATTATTTGTTGTTGTTTTCTATCCTCAACTTAAGATGTATAATTAACTCAAAGAATTGCCATCTTTGTGAGTGATTTCATCTTATTTTCTATTAATGAGAATTTTTCTACCTTGATTTACAATGTATGTGTAAATTTTTGAAATGAGTTATATATTTGGCATTGTGGGAATACCCTCCTAGGTATGGAAAAACCTGAAGTGTAGGAGATAAAGTAATATACATTTATCTCGTTTGTTGGCGACTTGTCTTGTAGGTATTCAAGAATTGGGTTTGGTAGAGTCAAAGGTACTTGCTAAGGCCTAATTGGTTCATGAAAATTAACCAACAGAATGGCAACTCTGTTGGGGAGCTTTCACAAAATTTAGTGTCTCTAGTTTAGATCTAGTATAGTGAGAGTCAAGTCTTTATCATCATTTATTGAACTAGGTTTCCATTTGCTCTTTGATGTTATATACGTCATTTTTTGTTCATGCATCAGATTTTGGTTAGTTCTGTTACTTTATGTCAAGTTATGTTCAAAATTCTCTTTGAAGTTGCAAATAACAAGTCTAGATACAATCAAATCTTATTTCCTAGTATCCTGGGTGGCGACTCTAATTTTTCTCACACCAATGCAACATCTTGCAAAGAACTTGATAAGGAAAAATTTGACAGCTCAAAAAGCATCATGAGGAAAACGAGAAGTCAATTGAAGAAAATCCTAAACATAAGGTAGAATCTGAGCCTGGAAAGGATAAACAACCTCTATGGAAGAAGAAAGCTACAAAATCTAGTAAGTCCCTCGATTCTCTTCTTGGAGCATCTCCCACTTTCAATAATGAAGTAATTAGTGTAAATACTTCTAGAGATTCAAGTAATAGTGGGGAAATTGAGGGAGGACAAGGTAGTTTCCCTATTGAACAAGTATTTGATAATCTCAAATTTTCTAGAGAAGAACACAAATAGGAATTCTGGGGTAAGAGTAAAGCACTCCTAGACCCACCAACACCTAGGCTAGGATCTGTATTTCATGGCAAAAATTTTAATCCTACAGGAGAAAATACAAGTCCACTAGCACTTACTTTCCTTGCGGAAGATGTTGTGGATCAAACATTCCATACTCCAGCTTAGAGTGAGTATGGGAATTTCTTCAAAGATGAGGAAGACATCAACAAAGATATACAAGCCTTGGATGAAGAGGCTCAATGGTTGGCTGAACAAGTAGAGAAAAGGATATCCCAAGATCTAAAAAAAAGAGAGGATATAATTAAGGCTAAGCAACTTGAAAGGGATGAGAAGAAAGAAAGAGTAGAGAAAATGAGAGTTTAATATGCTAAGCAAAGAGCTATAGAAAAGGTTGCTTGAGAAAAGATTGTTAAGGAGAAAGTTGCTAAAGTAGCTACCCAAATTGTCCCTATGTTGTGCGAATGTTCGCACACACGCCCCGCTGTAAGTAGGGACCCTCTTTCGCTTTGGTTTTTGGTATTCTGGCCCTTTCTTTTGAGGTTTTTGTCTTACTTGGGCACATGCTTAAATGTTTATTTTGAATGCCCAAGGGTTTTCCCCCAGGTTGTTTATTGAAAATCTTGAGTTCTAATTGAATTTCAGGCTTTTGCCCCGATTTGGGATTTTTTGCCCTGGTCGGATTTTCCCGGATCCTGCTTGGATTCTGGTTGGACCTTGTTGCTCGGGACTTTTGGGTCTTCTCGGATTTCCGCATGTTTTGGATTTTCCCAAACTCTACCCTATCATCGGCTTTCCAAGTTTTCAGGACTATCTTATCGTATGCATTAATGGCTCCATGCATGCTCTGAGAAATGTATTTAACTCGATTTTGAGATCTTTTGCGCCATTATGTCCATTACTTGCCATCACTTGAGCTAAGAAGTGCTTTTCTGTGATTAATTAACTTCATTTTGTGACGTTTGGGCTTGCATTGTTTGATTTGGTGGCTATTTATTGTGCGTTTTCACCTCTATTCTTTGTGGAAACCCTTGAGCTTCGCGTTTGTTACTTCTGCAACCAATTTTGGCTTCATAATGGTATGTGTCTAATTGCTCTGCTTTGAATTGAATTATGAATGGCACCATTGGTATAAGAGGGCTTATGGGATTTGAATTCCTGTGTATTTGTTTATTTCATGCTAGGGTTGTTCAGTATTGCATCCTTTGTCACCTCTTAGGCTAGTTTTGAGCTCTTTTGTTCGTCTGCGTTTCAATGAGCCCTGCCTGAGAGTAATCAATAAACCCTAGTGGTGACTCAGCAGTGAAACAACTGAATTCTGAGCTTTCCTATGTGTTAATGGTGGGTGAATAGGGTTTGAAACCAAGGGCAGGGCCATATCAGGTGATTTCATCTTAGGATTGACCTAGAACATAAAGAAAATTCATGAGAGGTCCGTCCCTAACTTGCCCTAGGATAGACTTGTCGAAATTCATAGTCGGTTCAGTTCTGGATTCCCTTTGATGTAACCATTCAAGCTTGCTGAGACGTCATATCGACTGCCCTGGGGTTTGCTGAGTAGTCTCCCTTTATTCATGTCGGGTCGCCGTGACACTGTCGTTCTTACACCGATAGAATCTTGTGTGCCCATCAGTTGGCGAAACCTTTTGCTTTTGCCAGGACCTCACCCCACGAGGAGATGTCTCATCGATGTGCTTTTTCATCTTCATTTTCGGCAAGACCAGTCCAAGTCGCCAAGATGTCACAACGGTCATTCTATGTCTCATAGGAACCTTTTCGAGTTTACATTCATTCGCTAGGACACTGTGATTCTCACGCCGATCTTCCATTATGTCGTTGAAACTTTCACCTTCGCTGAGACCTCTCCGTGACATTTCAACTCTCACCGAGACCATTGCTTTCAGCGAGACTCCTGGCCATCACCAAGACCTTATGGTGACTCCTCCCTTTCTCGGCGAGCTCAGATCTTCCCTCACTGTGACCTTTCATTGTCAGCTAGACATTATACCGATGGGATTCCTTTGTCAGCGAAGCTTTGTGTAGTTGCTGGGACCTCTAGCTGAACTAAGAACTTATACCGATATTCACTCGATTTTCCATGACTCCCCTCTGTCGCCGAGATCCTACCCCGACTACCTGCTGGTCACACCAAGATGTTTGATACACCGCCTTTTGGCAAGACTTTGTGACTTCACTGAGACATCACATAGAAAAACTTACATTTGGCCGAAGTGTTTGCTTGGACCCATCAGTTAGTGAAACAAAATGAATTCACCAAGAACTTACCATGACTAACCTTTGATCATATCAATGTTGTTTGCTATATCGCCAATTGGCCCAGATGTTACACCAAATTCCTCATGTCTTTGCGAGACCTTTTTTGATAGCATCCTTCGGCCTAACTTCCTAGCTTTGCCAGGACTTCTCCGCGAGATCTTTAATCTTACTAAAACATCCGTTCCGGGACCTCTCCTTTGGTCCAGAAATTTTCCATACCACGGATGTCCGCCAGGTTTGGATTTCTCCAAAATCCGCCATCTCCTAGATCCTCTGAAGCCTCTTCGTTGGCCCATTCCTCATGAAAATCCATCTGTCATGGATTTCCTCGAAAGTTGATGAAACATAAAGAAACATGAGACAATTGGACTCGTTTATAATTTGAGATGCTTTTGAATGATTTTTTAATGGAGAAACCTTTCTTTCTTGTGATTCTTACTATGTTTTCTTGTTGAATACAGGCTGAGTCGAGCAAAGCAGTGGTTGATTCCTCATTATCTAATGCAGAGAGGATCAAGCTTGATATTAAGAGCAAGGTACCTGAGAGAAAAGTCACTTCTGTCTGGTCACAAGTCACTGATACAAATGTTGGCCTCTCGGACTACAAGGAATTTAAAGCAAGGATGGTGTTTGAGGATCCTCCCTTGGTGACTAGAAGGATGATGGAATCAGGCTTATTCCATGTAGCTAGTTTCCCTTCTACAGTGCAATGCTACAAGCTAGTCCTTGAGTGCGCCAGGCACTATGATCAGGATACACAGAGGATTATTGGGCCTCAAGGGAGGGTTCTTGCCAATCTAACCCGGTCTCCATTGCCCAGACATTTGACATGCCAGATAGATCTCATGTGGTGGGATTTGCTATTGAGGCAGCTCAAGAATTCTATGATGACTAGACTATGAAGTCATAGTAGCTAATAAACTCCTGGCTGGAGAAGCCCAACTCACATTACTCCAAATTGCCTAAGCAACTTTTCAGAGAAAAATTCAAGGAGTACTATGATGCCATCACCTTTCTTAGCAGGGTAGTTGGATTGAATAGTACTGGTACATTTGAGAATTGGATGTGCCATGCCATTGTAAGGATGGAACGAGAAAACATTGACTACCATTGGGTAGGGGTCATCAGCCAAGTAATTCATAAGAAATTATCTAGTGTGTTGCAAAAAAAGACCTTTACAATGACCTCCTATTTGGTTTATGCACTTGCTAGATTCCATCCCTACAGAGGGTTGGATACAAAGGGAATTTTTGAAAAGGACATCATCTATGAAGTTTTCCCTCAGTTGTATTTAGGAGGCTCTAACTATAGGAGGGAAAATGATGCATTCACCATGCATATCACCAGAATGCTTCAGGAGGCAGAGCATGTCAAAATTTCAGATCTGGCTAAGGAGCTCATCAAGAAATATGGGGCCTGGTTCATTCAATTCCCAACTTTCTCCTACATTTGGATTGATGGTTGTCAAAAGGCCCCATACAGACTTCCAAGGTATCCCACTGACCACATTGTATTGTTGGAGGTCACTAGGAAGCTTTGTGACTTCAATTCCATTGTCAAGAAGGACAAACACAAGACAGGATTTGGTGGGGATTTTCCCCTAAGGATTGGCACTGGTGAGGTATGTCCTTCCATTGGTTCTGCCCAAGCTTCAAAATAGGAATTGTGTGCTCTGGGCTTGTCTCTCCACTCCAAGAGATCCAGATTTGACATCACTAGGGAGGCTCAAAAGAAGGCCAGTAGAGAGTACAACCATAAGGTAAATTTAGAGGACTATTGGGCCAACTGTAGTGATGAATACGAGGTCAAAAGGAAGAAATTCTCCCAGCTTCCAGTTGATGCAATTCAATTATATAATGTAAGGGTAGTTCCTGATCAATTGGAAGATGATGGGAATGTGATTGAGGACCATGCCTATGAGGCAATAAAGGATAGGCCAATTGGTGATGTGGATTGGTCAGAGGAGGAAAGGAAAAAGCTGAAGCAACTGATGGATCCAGTCCTCAAATTCACTAGGATGTGGCATAAGCATGCGGTATGGGAGTTGGAAAACAAAGGAGTAGAATGCACCTATGCCCTGATGGGGGACTTAGATTCCCATTCTACTACTGAAGAATCCACCGAGCAGGATCCCAAGGGTAGGGGTAAGCTGGGCTATAGTATCAAAGTTAAATCTAAGGGTGTTCAAGAAGAGGAAGGAGCCTAGGAAATAGTAAAATAGAGGAAGCCAAAGGCTAAGAAAAGAACTAGAACTAAAAGGCCTGAGCAAAAAGAGACTGAAAAATAGAGTCCTTAGGTCAATGTTCTTGTGCCCAAAAGGAAAGGAATTGTAAAATTGTTTGAGAAGGCTAGCTCCAAGGTTGGTGAGAAATTTTCCCCACTTGTAATAGATGTTGAAAGCTCGGAGGAAAGTCCAAAGTATATGCAAGGAGGTCTAGGACTCCCTCTCCCAGGGATGGTGTGCCTAAGGCTGACCTACCTCCGATGGCTTCTCATCAAAAGCGCATGACAACATCTCTCCCACTCATGAGATCCAAAGTGAACCAGGTGAGACAAAGGAGGTTGATGAGGATCCAGATAATGGAGAGGAAGAATTTCATGAAAGGGAACTCTACAGGGCAGAGGCAAAAATTGAAAAGATAATGCAATCCCCTATGATTGCACATACAGATTCTCCTATTAGAGTTGAGGCAGTTGAGTCTCCTGCAAGGGAAGTAGAGGTAGTGAAGGATCCATCACTTGAACAGGAGGAGGAACATGTCCAAGAAGTAGAAAGTAAGATAGATGAGACTCCTAATGAGAAGAATTTTAATGAGGAGGCACCTAAGGGTCAACAAGGAGGACAAAAATAGGCTGAGAAACAATTGGAGTCCAGTGTCCCTGAGTGGCTTGACAGAGAGATAAAAAGAAAGTAGGTGGTAATGGAGGATAGTCCACCGAACTGGGATGTATTACTAGCTAAGATTGGAAAAGATAAAGGAAAAAACAAAGCTAGGATGATCTCACGAGTCGAGAGGGATGAGGCACATAACAAGGTGGTTCATATTGCTACCCCTGTTCCTGACAAAAATAGAGACGATGTGGCTGGAAGTGATTATGATATACATACTTTTAATCTAGGGCCTACATTAGTTGAGCAAGATATTGAGGACTATCAAGTCTCCAGTGTGGTTATGGTGGATCAATTGAGGAAGGAAATGAAGGCCAAGCAAGAGCTGAAGAGAGAAAATGAAAATCTCAGGAAGTGCTTGGAGGAATTAATAAAGCCTCTGCAGTCCATTAATCCCTCTTCCTCTGCTACCAATCCTCTGCCTCAGGAGACCATAACTGATCTTGAAAAGATGAAAGCTTCCACCCTCGCCATTGTGAATTGGTTGAAAGGAGTGCAAGAGAAGGGTGATGAAGCTATTAAGGAGATCTTGTCAATGAGGAAAGATGCTATTATGGCAACTAAGTGGTTGAAACAAGTGTTGGCATAGGATAAAGAGGACACTGACCTCCTTCTACAGAAAACTAGAACTCTAAAGGAATACACCTATGGCAAGTTGGTGAGTGACAAAATTCTTCGTTCCTCTAGAGCCGCCGAGCCTTGGGAGTGGTTTGAGGCACTGCAAATTAGGTAGAAGGTATTGAAAAAGATTCACAAATGAGGGAAGCAGATGGATGACACCTTGACTGAGATTTACAATGGTTCCATTGATTTCTTTGAAATCATGATAGGACGAAGGAAAATCACGCCCAAGTACTTGAGCTTGGAATAGTTGAGGGAGTGGTGGCATGATGTGTATGCACCACTTGATAATGGTTATGTTTCTGAGCATCAACTAGATGATGTGGCCACCTACCTCACAGTTATTGATAAACATGTGACATACAAAGTAGACTGGTATAGGTCGGTCAGACACTCAAGGGACAAGATTGCGTCCATGGAGAGGTGACTTAGGTTTTTTCTAGTACCACCCATGGCCCACTTGGATGGGGCGTTCTTGAAGCTGCATGAAGAGTTAGATCAGCACAAAGATAATAGGTTAAAGATTTGATGATGGGTTGCGACGCTATTTGTGCTTCCCCATTATCTGTTAGAGTAAAGGTTTTAACTTAATTATGTTTATTAAGTTACCTTTATTCATCTCTCTTAAGATTTCACCTTAGTTTGCATTTTGTGACATTTAATAATTATATTAATTATTAAATGTCTACCTATTAGGGTTTCTTTTAGGTTTTGCACAATCTCCTTTTTATAAGGATTGATCATTGTAATTTTCCTCTCTCTTGGATGAATACATTTTTCAGCTTTCAGAGCACCCTTGCTTGTTTGTCTCCATCTCTTTTTTCTGTGACATGTTATTTGCATGCAGGTGATCTTCGGGGTCTGTGAAGTTGGCTTTCTCAACTTATACATGTATCAGAGCTCCAGACTTGCTACTTCCTGTTCGATTTCTGAAGAATTTGGAGCTTCGAGGGTTTGATAGGGCTTTCAGAAGTTTTTGGCTGATTTTGAGTGGATCTAGCTTACTCTATTTTCTGGGTGCATTTTGGGCCCAAACGGACCTCACGGTTGGATTCAGAGCGGCCAAAAACCCATATTTTCATATATGGTTTGACCTATTTGGACATAGTTGATCTAGGAGGCAAATTTTTTTTGCTCAGGGGCCGTACGACCCTAGGGCACGCAGATCGAGGTCAGAAAATTAAAAAAAAATCAAAAATTAAAAAAAAACAAAGGTTTTTTTAATGGGTTTTTGCTCGCATAGTTGAGAAAGGAGGGCTCCGCCCGGCGGCCACCCATCCGCCGCCAGGCGGCCACCCAAACCACACCGCCGCTGGTGGATTTCTAACCAGCCGCCGCTGGCTCTTCGCCCGGCCCGTGCTCCACCCGCGGCCCGCTCCAACATAGCCCACGCCGCCAGCACGCCTCCAGCAGCCCGCACGCCACCCACGCACCACCAGCTTAGCGCTAGCACCTAACCACCGGACCCCTGGCCGCACATGCGACCAGGGGCTTGTTTTTTTTTAGCCCTTGAGGGCTCTGGGGGCCAAACTGGACTTTTTCAAGCAATTTCACTAAATCGGGCATATCTTGGGCATTTTAGCTTCATTTTTTGAATGGAAATAGGTGTTGGAAAGCTGATTCTGGCGCCGATCTAATTGATGCAGGATATTTTTTCTGATTTTTCCGTTTTGTAGTTTGTTTTGCCAGTCAAAGTCAGAACTTGTGTTTTTCACTCCTGGAGCCATATCTTTTGCATATGGACTCCATTTTTTGCAAACGAATAGGCATTGGAAAGGGGTTTCTGTGCTCTTTCTAGATCTATAATTTATTTTTCCAGAATATGCACCAGGTACCTTTTATTCAGTATTTTGTGTTTTCACACATCTGTCAATTACTTGGACATTTTTGGCTCTTGGAAATGATTTGTTTGCATGGGATGGCTTTATTTGATCTGGTTTATCAGTATTGAGGTCATTTTTCTCAGTTTTTTATAATTTGAAGAGTTATCATGGGTTTTTCTACTCACCCTTCAGTTGTATTTCTGGAACGGGGTAATTATAAGTCATGGGCAAAGGGTATACTTACACATTGTAGGTGGCTTAATATTTTGCCTTATTTGTATGATCTCATACTTGAACCAACAAATTCAGAGGGAAAACTAGCTTGGGATATCATTAGAAATCACATAGTAGGAGTTATTTTGTCTAGTGTTGATTCTGACACTGTGTGGGCTATATCGGGCATTGATTGTCCTCACCCACTTTGGGCACATCTTTGGGAGATCTATGGAGACCCTAGTCTTTCTCCATTCCTAGAGGATCCTGCTTCAGATTGTCTTGTACCCATTGGTTGGAGAGATAACACACCTTTTGATCATGATACTTTAAAGGAACTTCAGTATTTAGACACCCTTACATATTCTGATGAATTAGAGGATTGTCTCACAGTTCCTACTCTTCAGACTGAGATTATACATGTATCAACATCATCTCCTGTTGTTCCTGATCAGTTTGATATTGCCTCTTCTTTGGCTCCTATTGATTCAGCTAAGCAGGACATCATACATCTTTCAGACATGGCTACTTGGGATTCTTATCTTGCAGGCATTTCATCTTTTTTTGTAGAGTCCTATATTGCAGATTTGGAGGATTACTTTGAGGATTTTCTCATCTTAAGGGGGGGTGTTAGAGTAAAGGTTTTAACTTAATTATGTTTATTAAGTTACCTTTATTCATCTCTCTTAAGATTTCACCTTAGTTTGCATTTTGTGACATTTAATAATTATTTTAATTATTAAATGTCTACCTATTAGGGTTTCGTTTAGGTTTTGCACAATCTCCTTTTTATAAGGATTGATCATTGTAATTTTCCTCTCTCTCAGATGAATACATTTTTCAGCTTTCAAGCACCCTTTCTTGTTTGTCTCCATCTCTTCTTTCTATGGCAGGTTATTTGCATGCAGGTGATCTTCGGGGTCTGTGAAGTTGGCTTTCTCAACTTCTACATTATCTTCTCGCGCGTCATCCGAACTGCATCATGGATCTTGGGCCAACCTTGACAAGACGTGAATTTATTGCCTATTTGACCCATTTCAAAGACTCTCCTGGGCAGGTGGTTGTGCCTAGTTATTGCTACAAAACCCTTGTCTAGCCAATGGATTTTATGGGATTTCTATATATCGAGCATGTGGCCTCATTTGAAAAGGGGAGAAGAATTAGATAGTTTGAAATAGTTAGGAAGATAGAACTTGTAATCAGAATATAGGAGTAGTGTAAGTTAGTAGGGAGTTGCCCTCAAGCAAATATTGTAACATAAAACTAAAATTGTTGCTACAGTGAATAATTTGAATGCAAATAGTGACATTGTGATTTGGTGCCATATTTGTGTTCTCTTGTTTTGCATGGTTTTTCCATTCCATCTTTAAAATTCCTTCGAGTTGGTAAATATCTAGATTAGATTTGATTTGATAATGTTTGTGATCTGATGCTTAAATGTTGCAGCAATCTCTCAGTCCATACTTTTCACAACCAACTGATTGTTAATTGCTTTGCAAAGTTAGCCTGGACTTTTCATATTCTTTGTGTTTAAGTTCGATTGTGAAGGCTTATTCATTTCAACTGTAATAGGGTTGTTTGAATAAGTTTTCATGATTTGAAAATCTTAACACTTTAGAAGATTGCACAGTTTTCTGTGAGATTATAGATTTATCTTGGTCAAGTAGAAGTCAGTTTTGAGGGATTGGTCCATTTTGAGTATTGGTCACTTACATTGTTAATTTTAGAAGTAGCATTAGATTTAGAACTCTCTTTAAAACCCTTATCCTTTTCTATTTTCTTTAGTCATTGGGTTAAATCTTGGATTGAAGGATCACCATTTTGTTAAATCTGATAAAATTGATTCAACATTTTGCTCGTAATAAGGTCCCATTGTGATTACCAGCATTTTCCCATTTCTTTACTGAGTTGTTTTATGCACTGTCAAGACTTGACATTAGAGACCTTGGGGTTATCTCTTAAGGCTTGCCGATAGAGATTTACCGTTAAGGAGAGATAGGATATCATATTATGTCTGGCTGTTATTGTGCAGAAAACATGATCAACAGAAAATGGCGCTAGAAGGAGGGCCAAATAAGCAAGCTGGATCAATTTTTGAATGCCATCTCTCCTGAGAGATTTAGAAGAAGAACAAGATTTGATCTAGGAGAGGAAGAGTTCCATGGGTTACCAGACCCCACTAGGTCAAAAAGGACCAACAGAAGAATGGAATCATCACCATCCCATCCCCCCCTCACTTCCATCATCGCCATCTTCATCTAGCTCATCTAAGTATGAGGCCATTCCTAGTCCACAACCTCAGCCAGTCATAAATCAGCCATTACCACCCCCACCTCTACCAATGGCTTTCCTAGCAACCAACCCATCTCCACTGAGCTTTGCTGTCTACAATTTCATGCCAAAAAACCATGAGCACTTCTGTTCAAAGTTCCATATCAATGATCCAAATAGAACCGTTGAGGAGCACATTAGAATCTTCTAGATTGGCCTTAAAGATAGAGGGATAAACCATGAGGATATAGCATGTAGGTTGTTTCATTATTCACTAGGGGAAGATGTATTCTATTGGTATAACCATCTACCTACTGGATCTATTCAGCATTGGACTGTGTTAGAAGCTACCTTCTTGCAAAAGTTTTGAATTCCCATTAGTTCTAGTGAACTTTACCATCAGTTCACGAATGTGAAAAGAGAGATCAATGAACCCATAGGGTCTTTCAACAATAGGTTTCACCATTCCTATACTAGATTACAGGCCCCTTATGTTGTTGATGAACCTACTACCCTAGAGGTCTATTATGAAGGACTTGATAGTTTGATAGCCACTTTTATGAAATGGAGTAATAACCGCTCTAAGAGTTTACTAGATGCATATGCAGAGGCTGTAAAAGTCAGCACAAACCTAAGGCAACATTTGTCTAGGCCTTTACCCTCATTAGGACCCATTGCTCATCCTAGAAAAGTTCCATCTATCAACCAAGCCCTTGCACACCATACTCCTATCATGAACCAAGTGCCTCAGTTTCCTTTGGTCCCTCACCCAAGACCCCCTATGGGATAAATGTTATCCACAATGAGTTATCCCTAGCAAAATGTGAATCAACCCCTGCACACCCAGCCTCAAACTAGTTATCCATCATACCTACAAAATTTTGAAGTCCTGAACCAGTCACTAAATCCCAATGCTGTAGTTGGTTGTTCTCAAAATAATGCAAATCAACCTTCATACAGTAATCCTGACAAGGAGAGACTGGATGTATTGTCTGAACAAATAAAGAAGCTAAATATGGAGGTGACCTACCTGAGGAACTAGAATAGCCAGTTGCAAGCTGCTCAGAGGAATATGTAGTCCAATCAGAATACAGAGAACCCACAAGGACAACACTTTGACAGAGGCTATAACAATGATAGAAGATACAACAACGATAGAGGATATAACCAGGACAAAGGTTACAATAATGACAGGGGATATAATAATGAAATAAGATAGAATTATGATAAGGGACAATCATCAGAATAGAACTTTGATAGAGGTCAAGGTGGTGGATAAGGTTTTGAGAGAAGACAGCAGTTAGGACAGAATAGAACCTAGAACATAGGTCCCAATAATGAAGGAGTCCCTACCCCACTGGATCAACCATCTGGTCAACCTATCAATCAATCTGCTAGTCAACCAATTAATCAAGAGAAGCCTCCTAGTGGAGTATATCTAGCTGAAGTTGCTTTATCAAGGTGGTGTAGGCTCCACAAGACTAGTCAGCATTCTAAGCTGGACTGTCAAGAGTTCCAAACAATAGCCTCGATCTTTCAGTATGAAGTGGAAAACAATGCAAGCTGTCAGGAAATAGTACCTTCTATTCCTTATGATTCACCAGTGCTAGTGTTAAACCATGCTCCTTTTCTACAAAGTGAGGATAATGTGCCTGAAGAAGAATTTGACCAGTTGAAGGACGAGGCAGATCAAGTATGCAATGGAGATGAAATGACCCAATTATTTGATGAGAATCCAGTAAACGATAATGGTCCCAGAGATGAAGAAGAAGCTTGCATTGAAGAAGTACAAACCTTCCAGAGGCCAGTCAAAAAGTATGATTTGAGAGAGCTGCCACATAGGTGCCCATAGGTTGGAGGCCCCTTCACTACTTCCATTCCACCAAATAATTTCAAAACGCCTCTAGACCCCAATGCTAGTAACAATCCCTTATTGCCTCAGGTGTCTAAGCAATATTTATCTCAAGATCTAGTACATGTTGATGTGCCAAGAGGAAGAAATGTTGATGCAAGTAAAGAAAAGGTGATGGAATACCCAAGGGAGACCCCCACTGATTTAAATGAAGAACAATTAGCCATGTATGTTGCAGAAGAACTCCAAAAATTAAAGGTAAATCTATCTGCATTTGAGCTATTAAGAGTCCCATCCATTAGGAATGTAGTCCTAGGTTCTTATGTCAAATTCCATGACACAAGATAAATCAGTTAGCAGAAATGTCCATAAAGTGTTTAGTTCTCAGCCAATAGGAAGACAAAATCAACCTCAAGATCAAGTCCATATGCCCCCTGGAGACACTAGGAAGGAAAGGGACAAATCTCAAGTCATTCAAGTAGATACTCCCTTAACTCTGTTTCAAGGGAAAACATATACTCCCCCATTCCTGATTTATGTCCGTGTATTTGGAAAGAATTTACATAACTGTTTGTTGGATTCAGGTGCCTCAACCAATGTTGTGCCCCTTGGTGTCTGTAGAGCTATGGGTATCACCCCTGCTGATTCTCAAAAGAAAGTCACACAGCTGGATAGGATTGAAATCAATGTCGTAGGAGAGCTGAATATGATCCACATGCAAATTGCTTCTGATCCTAGAATTCAACAAGTAATCAATATACAGGTAGCTGACATACCTGATGCTTATGGCCTAATCTTGGGAAGGGATTTTACTGGGGCATTGAACAAATATGTTTCAACTGATCACTCCCATATGTGGCTCCCCTGGAAAGGAGTGCCAAATTAGACTAGAATTGAACGAGAACCCAGGATGAAATACATGATCACAGAGTATCAGAAAATCTCTGCTGAAATTTTGGTGTTAGAAGTAAGTATGGGTAGTTACATGCTTTCCGCTCCCCTTGAAGAACAGGATTCAGAGGAGGTCCTCATGCTGCATACAGTATCTCACGGCCTCATGACAGAGCCTAGTGATACTGAAGCCCTAGTGGAACCAATTAAAGACAATGGTGAACCAGCTGAGAGTAGTGATGATCCAGAGGACAGTTAGCTGGCTTTGTTAGATAGTTTTCAAGAATTCCTTCAAAAGTGTATTGAAGGTCAGATTCAGTTAGGAAGAAGGATGAACTGCGAAGAGTTAATTTTTCCCAATTAGTGCAGGGTGCACAATGCTTCACATTCAGAATTGGACTGTTGCTTATGCCGAGCCACAGTAAAATAAATACAGAAGTATACCAATCCTACTCCTATGATTCCAATCAATGTCTAGGAAGATCATAAAGCGAATGGAATGATGCCTTCTGAGAAGCCATCCAACAATAATAGTGCAAGTAATGCAACAAGAAACTCTGCAGTAGCTGGATGCTAGACTCTGAGATTTGATGGGTCCAAATCAAAACAAGGAGCTGGAGCAGGATTTGAGCTGATCAGCCCAAGAGGTAAGACATTCTTCGCTACTCATAGGCTCCAGTTTCATTGTACTAATAACGTAGCAGAGTATGAAGCCCTAGTGCATGGATTGTTGATGGCCTTGAAGAAGAAGGTTAGGATCTTGCAAGTCTATAGAGATTTTGAATTAGCAGTAAAGCAAGTTAGAAGGAAATACTCCTGCCATGACAGAAGAATGACTAACTACAGACACAGAGTATGGGACCTTATTGAAGGATTTGACGCCTTCAACATTTAGCTGATTCCATGAAGTAAAAACCAGACAGTTGATTCCTTGGCACAGGCAGCCAGCACTTTGCAGCCTCTATCTCTCTCTGGATTGAAGAAGTTTACAGTGGAACTGACCCCAATACCTTCAGTCCCTGATAATGTTACCAGCTTCTAGGTGTTTGAAGATGATAAGCATATTCTAGATTTTATCACCAATACAGATGTTTTTGCATCTCAAATCATTGATGAAATTGAGCCTCAAGAGACAAACATAGATATGGGGGGGTAATCAATTTGAAGACCAATACTATTCCCAGGGGAATGGTGCAACTAGAAAGGATCTTTGATCTAGACAAGAGTAGAGACCAGGATCAAGACCCTAGGAAAGAGTCCATTAGTGGACAATGTGACAAGTACAATGTGGGATCCCAAGAGGATGAAAAAAATATTCTTATTGGCAAAGTATGCACCCCAGAAGAAAGACGGGGGATCATTGATGCATTGAATAATTACCCGGATGTGATAGCCTAGGGTTATGAGGACTTGAAGACTTATGATACATCAGTCATAACTCATACTATCCCTCTCAATCTAGGGGTGAAACCTTTCAAATAGAGGCAGAGGCCTATTAATGCTCTGTTGGAACCTGTAATACAAAGGGAAGTGCAAAAACTGTTGTCTGGGAGAATCATATTTCCAGTCAGACACTCTACTTGGGTTGCAAACTTGGTTCCTCTATGAAAGAAAAATGGTGAAATCAGATTGTGTGTAGATTTCAGGAACCTAAACAGGGCATCAGAAAAGGATAATTATCTAGTGCCTTCACTAGATGAAGTGTTGCAAATTGTCAACGGATCTCAGATGATGTCCTTCTTGGATGGATATTCAGGGTATAACCAGGTCATGATGCAATATGAGGATAGACACAAGACTACCTTCACCACTAAGTGGGGTACATTCACCTATAGAAGAATGCCTTTTGGCTTGATTAATGTTGGAGCTACGTTCCAGAGAGTAATGGACATAGCCTTCAAAGACATAATTTGTAAGTGCATAATCATCTACATGGATGACCTTACTGTCTTCTCCAAGAAGAGAGGCGACCATATTCCAAACTTGTGCAAAGTCTTTCATAAATGTAGGGAGTTTGGGATATCCCTCAATCCAAAGAAATGCATCTTTGAAGTAACAAAAGGTAAATTGTTAGGGCATATCATCTCTGAGAAAGGGATTGCAATTGATCTAGAACATATAGAAGCTACTCTCAAGATCCCACCACCTAGTAGTAAAAAGGAAATGAAGTCGTTCTTTGGCAAGATCAATTTTGTCAGGAAGTTCATCACTGGATTCGCAGAAATAGTTAAGCCACTGAACGCGATGCTGAAGCAGGAGCCCAAGGTGGAATGGAATGCAGAAGCAAAAGAAGCATTTGCTGAAATAAAGGGGGCTATTGCTGAAGCTCCAGTTTTAGTAAGCCTAGATTATGCCAAACCATTCTACATATATTCATTTACTTCTGACCACTCCTATGCTACTATACTAACTCAAAAATCTGACCAAGGAAATGAGCACCCCATAGCATTCATGAGTGCACCATTGAAGGATGCGGAGTTGAGGTAACCAAATGTGGAAAAGCAGGCTTATGCCTTAGTCAGGGTAGTCAAAAAATTCAAACATTACATCCTCAGAAATAGGATCTTTGCTATAGTTCTTGATCTTGCAGTCAAGTTGTTCCTGATACAGAATGAACTAGGAGAACGAAGAGCCAAGTGGGTAACTATGCTACAAGAATATGATATGGAAATTCAGCCTATGAAGCTGGTAAGAGGGTAGGGGATCACAAAGACAATGGTAGAAACCGGCCCCGATCTTATAGCCCAGGCTTATACTTTAGAGGACGTCTCTCCTGGTGAATGGTATGATGATGTTGTTCATTATCTCCTGACTCAGAGGTGCCCTAATAATCTCAATCCCATACAAAGAAGGGAATTGTGCTTAAAGAGTGACAGTTTCATGTTAAAAGGGGTTGTCTTATATAAGAGGAATCATGAAGGTGTGTACTTAAGGTGCCTAGGAAGGGTAGAGTCTGAAAGAATGATGTTGGAATTCCATGACAGATATGGTACAGGCCATGGGTCGGTGCCTTCTACAGCAAACAAGATTCTCAGGGTTGGTTACTGCTGGCCTACATTGTTCAAAGACACCCACAGTCATGTCAGGACATGCCATGTGTGTCAGACGGCAGCCACCAAAGAGAAGTATGCAGCGCTCCCGCTCTAGCTGGTATTTGAGGTAAAACCTTTTACTCGATGGGGAATGGACTTCATTGGTCCCTTCAATCCACCTTCCTCTTCTAGTCACAGGTATATTCTCACCATTACTGATTATTTTACACGATGGACTAAAGCTCTTGCATGCAAACAGTGTATTTCTGAGGTAGTGATTAACTTTCTTGAATCTGGTATTCTTAATCATTTTGGATGTCCTATGTCTCTGGTTTGTGACAATGGTCCTGCGTTTTCATTGTTAAAGTTTTCTAACTGGGCTTTTGATCATGGGATCATTATAAAATTTTCATCCAATTACTATCTGCAAGGTAATGGGTTGGCTGAGTCATCCAATAAGAATCTTCTAACTGTCATCCACAAGTTATTAGGTAGGAACCCTAGAGACTGCCATACCCAACTCAGATTTTCTCTTTGGGTAGATCGTACAAGACATAAAGCCTCCATAGGGATGTCACCCTACCACTTGGTTTATGGATTGGAACCTGTGTTCCTTGTACAATTGAAAATTCCTACCCTTCAGTTCATCAATGAGTATTATGATGAGGGAGACAAACGTGAGGCAAGACTTGCCGAACTATTGCATCTTGAGGAAAAGAGAGACAAGGCCTAGACAACTTTTCCAAACATCAAGGGGTTGTCAAGAGGTGGTTTGATAAGAGAGCCAAGGTTAAAGCATTTAGGATCTCTGACTTGGTTTTTTCCTGGGATAAAGCTCATGACTCTAAGGGAGAGCATGAAAAATTTGACAAACTTTGGCTTGGACCTTACCAGATCTCAAAAATTCTTGGAGATGATGCTTTTCGTTTGAAAAATATCACTGGAGAGGATATCCCACTACCTGTCAATGGGCAGTATTTGAAGCATTATTTCTAGTTTTGAGTTGTTTTCAGCTTTGGTCTTGTGTATAGTTAGATTAGGGTTTCCCTTTCTACTTTGCTTTTGCTTGTTTTGGTTAGTGTAGGTTTCCTTTTGGTTTATTTATTTTTTGCATTGCTTTTGCTTTGGGGGTTTCCCTGTTTTGGCCTGGATGTGTTGCACTTGCACGACAAATCTATCTTCTCTAGAATTGTTCTACATATTTTGTTAGTGAACTTTAGTCTTGCATCTTGAAAGGATGGTTGAGGTCTTTGCTATTGCCAACAGTTTTAATGTCAGATTTATAGAAGATTGAGTCACTGGTATGGATTTCAACTTGAAGTACTCTGAAAATATTATATCTTTCATATATCTTAAGAATCTTGATGTCACTATAGGGACCCTTGCGAAGTCTTGTCAAGTGAAAAATCCTATTTCTACTTCAGTGCCATTGTGGTTCTCAGCCCTGAGTGTGAACTTCATTGTTCATAGGTTGAAATGAAAGAGACATACATTGAATAGCAAAAGAAAAGAAAAATGAAACATTGAATATCAAAAGAATAAATTCAACTTATCAGGGATACCTAAATATCTCTACCGGGGCTATGGATTCCAGGCTGGCAGTAGAGCTATGTTCAAGAGAGTCAAAGTGATAACCTCACTGGGGCTATGGATGCCTGACTGGTAGCGAGGCCCTATCCAGGTTTCTTTTGAAGTTATAATTCGTACGTAGTCTGACTTGACTGAACTTGGTTTCTGTGGTAACTTAAGGAGGGAAATGAACTCATGTGCACACACTTGGATTTTCAGTTTATGGAGGATTTGATCTATCCTTTGGTTCTAATTCTTTAAATCTTGCATTCTGACTTGTTTGTTCAATGGTGAGATTGAAACCAGAGATTTTGAGTTCTTGATTGTTGTTTGTCATCAAATGCTCTAGAGCATTTTCCCAGCAGAAGTCGCCATTTGTTGTGCGAATGCTCACACACACGCCCTGCTGTAAGCAAGGACCCTCTTTCGCTTCAGTTTTTGGTGTTCTGGCCCTTTCTTTTGAGGTTTTTGTCTTACTTGGGCACATGCTTAAATGTTTATTTTGAATGCCCAAAGGTTTCCCCTAGGTTGTTTATTGAAAATCTTGAGTTTTTATTGAATTTCATGCCTTTGCGCCGATTCAGGATTTTCTGCCCTGCTTGGATTCCAGTTGGACCTTGTTGCTTGGGACTTTTGGGTCTTTGTGGATTTCCACGTGGTCCAGATTTTCCCAGACTCCGCCCATTCGTCGGCTTTATGGGTTTTCAGGATTGTCTTATCGTATGCATTAATGGCTTCGTGCATGCTCTGAGAAATGTATTTAACTCTATTTTGAGATCTTTTGTGCCATTATGTCCATTATTTGCCATCATTTGAGCTAAGAAGTGCTTTTCTATGATTAATTGACTTCATTTTGGGATGTTTGG
The DNA here is from genome assembly GCA_007258455.2 of Sequoia sempervirens. Taxonomy (NCBI): domain Eukaryota; kingdom Viridiplantae; phylum Streptophyta; class Pinopsida; order Cupressales; family Cupressaceae; genus Sequoia; species Sequoia sempervirens. Next base: position 948,069,962 of record VDFB02271358.1, read on the forward strand.
GCTTGCATTGTTTGATTTGGTGGCTATTTATTGCGTGTTTTCGCCTCTGTTCTTTGTGGACAACCTTGAGCTTCACATTTGTTACTTCTGCGACCAATTTTGGCTTCATAATGGTATGTGTCTGATTGCTCTACTTTGAATTAAATTGTGAATGGCATCATTGGTATAGGAGGGCTTATGGGATTTGATTTCCGATGTATTTGTTTATTTCATGCTAGGGTTGTTCAGTATTGCATCCTTTATCACCTCTCAGGTGAGTTTTCAGCTCTTTTGTCCATCTGCGTTTCAATGAGCCCTACCTGAGAGTAATCAATGAACCCTAGTGGTGACTCAGTAGTGAAACAACTGAATTTTGAGCTTGCCTGTGTGCTAATGGTGGGTGAATAGGGTTTGAAACCAAGGGTAGGGCCATATCAGGTGATTTCATCTTAGGATTGACCTAGAACGCAAAGAAAATTCATGAGAGGTCCATCCCTAACTTGCCCTAGGATAGACTTGTCGAAATTCATAGTCGGTTCAGTGTCCGGATGAAATCGGGACTCCCCATCCCTTCCAGATTCCCTTCGCTGTAACCATTCGAGCTCGCTGAGACGTCATATCGACTACCCTAGGATTTCCTGAGTAGTCTCCCTTTATTCATGTCAGGTCACCGTGACACTGTCATTCTTACACCGATAGAATCTTGTGTGCCCATCAGTCGGTGAAACCTTTCACTTTCTCCAAGACCTCACCCAGCGAGGAGATGTCTCATCGATGTGCTTTTTCATCTTCGCTTTTGGTAAGACCAGTCCAAGTCGCCAAGATGTCATAATGGTCATTCTACGTCTCACTAGAACCTTTTCAAGTTTACATTCAATTGCTAGGACACTGTGATTCTCACGCTGATCTTCCATTATGTCGCTGAAAATTTCACCTTTGCTGAGACCTCTCCATGAGATTTCAACTCTCACCAATACCATCGATTTCAGTGAGACTCTTGGCCATCGCCAAGACCTTATGGCGACTCCTCCCTTTCTCAGCGAGCTCAGATCTTCCTTCGCTATGACCTTTCATTGTCAGTCAGACATTCTACCGACGAGATTCCTTTGTCGGTGAAGCTTTGTGTAGTCATTGGGACCTCCAACTGAACTGAGAACTTATACCGATATTCACTCGATTTTCTGTGACTCCCCTCTATCGCCGAGACCCTACCCTGACTACCCACTGGTCACACCGAGATGTTTGATACACCACCTTTCGGCAAGACTTTGTGACTTCACTAAGACATCACATAGATAAACTTATGTCTGGCCGAAGTGTTTGCTTGGAACCATCAGTCGGTGAAACAAAACGAATTCGCCGAGACCTTACTGTGACTAACCTTTGATCATATCGATGTTGTTTGCTATATCGTCGATTCGCCTAGATGTTACACTGAATTCCTCATGTCTTGGCAAGATCTTTTCTGATAGCATCCTTCGGCGTAACTTCTTAGCTTTGCCAGGACTTCTCCGTGAGATCTTAAATCTTATCGAAACATGCGTTCTGGGACCTCTCCTTTTGTCCAGAAATTTTCCCTACCATGGATGTCTGCCAGGTCTAGATTTCTGCAAAATATGTTGTCTCCCAGATCTTTCAAAGCCTCTTCATTGGCTCGTTCCTCGTAGAAATCTATCCCTCAAGGATTTCCCCAAAATTTGATGAAACATAAAGAAACATGAGACAATTGGACGCATTTATAATTTGAGATGCTTTCTAATGATGTTTTAATGGAGAAACCTTGCTTTCCTGTGATTCTTAATATGTTTTCTTTTTGAATACAGGCCGAGTCGAGCAAAGCAGCAATCGATTCCTCATTGTCTAATGTAGAGAGGATCAAGCTAGATATTAAGAGCAAGGTACCTGAGAGCAAAGTCACTTCTGTCTGGTCAGAAGTCACTGATACAAATGTTGGCCTTTGGGACTATGAGGAATTTAAAGCAAGGATGGTGTCTGAAGATCCTCCCTTGGTGACTAGAAGGATGATGGAATCAAGTTTATCCCATGTACTCGGTTTCCCTTCTACAGTGCAATGCTACGAGCTGGTCCTTGAGTACGCCAGGCACTATGATCGGGATACACAGAGGATTATTGGGCCTCAAGGGAGGGTTCTTGCCAATCTTAACCCGGTCTCCATTGACCAGACATTTGACATGCCAGATAGATCTCATCTGGTTGGATTTTCTATTGAGGCAGCTCAGGAATTCTACAATGACCAGACTGTGAAGTCACAACAGCTAATCAACTCTTGGCTGGAGAAGCCCAAGTCACATTACTCCAAATTGCCTAAGCAACTTTTTAGAGAAAAATTCAAGGAGTACTACGATGCCATCACCTTTCTTAGCAGGGTGGTTGGATTGAAGAGTGCTGGTACATTTGAGAATTGGATGTGCCATGCCATTGTAAGGATGGAATGAGAAAACATTGACTACCATTGGGCAGGGGTCATCAGCCAAGTAATTCATAAGCAATTATCCAGTGTGTTGCAAACAAAGACCTTTACAATGACCTCCTATTTGGTTTATGCACTTGCTAGATTCCATCCCTACAGAGGGTTGGATACAAAGGGAATTTTTGGAAAGGACATCATCTATGAAGTTTTCCTCAGTTGTATTTAGGAGACTCTGACTATAGGAGGGAAAATGATGCATTCACCATGCATATCACCAGAATGGTTTATGAGGCAGAGCATGTTAGGATTTCAGATTTGGCTAAGGAGCTCATCAAGAAATATGGGGCCTAGTTCATTCAATTCCCAACCTTCTCCTACATTCGGATTGATGGTTGTCAAAAGGCCCCATAAAGACTTCCAAGGTATCCCACTGACCACATCATATTGTTGGAGGTCACTAGGAAGATTTGTGACTTTGATGCCATTGTCAAGAAGGACAAACACAAGACAGGATTTGGTGGGGATTTTCCCCTAAGGATTGGCACTAGTGAGGTATGTCCTTCCATTGGTTCTGCCCAAGCTTCAGAAGAGAAATTATGTGCTCTGGGCTTGTCTCTCCACTCCAAGAGATCTAGATTTGAAATCACGGGGGAGGCTCAAAAGAAGGCCAGTAGAGAGTACAACCATAAGGTAAAATTGGAGGACTATTGGGCCAGCTGTAGTGATGAATACGAGGTCAGAAGGAAGAAATTCTCCTAGCTTCCAGTTGATGCAGTTCGGTTATATAATGTAAGGGAAGTTCCTAATCAATTGGAAGACGATGGGAACATGATTCAGGACCACGCCTATGAGGCAGTAAAGGATAGGCCAATTGGTGATGTGGATTGGTAAGAGGAGGAAAGGACAGAGCTGAAGCAACTGATGGATCCAGTACTCAAATTCACTAGGATGTGGCTCAAGCACATGGTATGGGAGTTGGAAAACAAATGAGTACAATGCACCTATGCCCTGATGGGGGACTTAGATTCCCATTCTACTACTGAAGAATCCGCTGAGCAGGATCCCAAGGGTAGGGGTAAGCTAGGCTCTCCTATCAAAGTTAAATCTAAGGGTGTTCAAGAATAGGAAGGAGCCCAGGAAATAGTAAAACAGAGGAAGCCAAAGGCTAAGAAAAGGACTAGGACTAAAAGACCTGAGTAAAAAGAGATTGAAAAATAGAGTCCTGAGGTCGATGTTCCTATGCCCAAAAGGAAAAGAATTGTAAAATTGTTTGAGAAGGCTAGCTCCAAGGTTGGTGAGAAAGTTTCCCCATCTGTAATAGATGTTGAAAGCTCGGAGGAAAATTCCAAAGTATATGCAAGGAGGTCTAGCACTCCCTCTCCTAGGGATGGTGTGCCTAAGGCTGACCTACCTCTGATGGCTTCTCATCAGAAGTGGCATGACAATATCCCTCCCGCTCATGAGACCCAAAGTGAACCAGGTGAGACAAAGGAGGTTGATGAGGATCTAGATAATGGAGAGGAAGAATTTCATGAAAGGGAACTCCACAGGGTAGAGGAAGAAATTGAAAAGATAATGCAATCCCCTATGATTGCACATACGGATTCTCCTATTAGAACTGAGGCAGTTGAGTCTCCTCCAAGGGAAGTAGAGGCAATGAAGGATCCATCACTTGAACAAGAGGAGGAACATGTCTAAGAAGCAGAAAGTAAGATAGATGAGACTCCTGATGAGAAGAATTTGAATGAGGAGGCACCTAAGGGTCAACAAGGAGGAAAAATATATTCTGAGAAACAATTGGAGTCCAGTGTCCCTGAGTGGCTTGACAGAGAGATAAAAAGAAAGCAGGTGGTAATGGAGGATAGTCCACCGAACTGGGATGTATTACTGGCCAAGAGTGGAAAAGATAAAGGAAAAAACAAAGCTAGGATGATCTCACGAGTCGAGAGGGACGAGGCACATAACAAGGCGGTTCATATTGCTACCCCTGTTCCTGACAAAAATAGAGACGATGTGGCTGGAAGTGATTATGATATACAGACTTTTAATCTGGGGCCTACATCAGTTGAGCAGGATATTGAGGACTATGAGGTCTCCAGTGCGGTTATGGTGGATCGATTGAGGAAGGAAATGAAGGCCAAGCAAGAGCTGAAGAGAGAAAATGAAAATCTCAGGAAGTGCTTGGAGGAATTAATAAAGCCTATGTAGTCCATTAATCTCTCTTCCTCTACTACCAATCCTCTGCCTCAGGAGACCATAACTGAGCTTGAAAAGATGAAAGCTTCCACCCTTGCCATTGTGAATTGGTTTAAAGGAGTGCAAAAGAAGGGTGATGAAGCTATTAAGGAGATCTTGTCAATAGGGAAAGATGCTATTATGGCAACTAAGTGGTTGAAACAAGTGTTGGCACATGATAAAGAGGACATCAACCTCCTTCTACAGAGAACTAGAACTCTAATGGAATACACCCATGGTAAGTTGGTGAGTGATGGAATTCTTCCTTCCTCTAGAGCCGCCGAGCCTTGGGAGTGGTTCGAGGCACTGCAAATTAGGCAGAAGGTATTGAAAAATATTCACAAACGAGGGAAGCAGATGGATGACACCCTGACTGAGATTTACAATGGTTCCATTGCTTTCTTTGAAATCATGACGGGATGAAGGAAGATCGCGCCCAAGTCTTTGAGCTTGGAACAGTTGAGGGAGTGGTGGCATGATGTGTATGCACCACTTGATAATGGTTTTGTTTCTGAGCATCAACTGGATGATGCGGCCACCTACCTCACAGTTATTGATAAACATTTGACATACAAAGTAGACTGGGATAGGTCGGTCAGACACTCAAGGGATGAGATTGCGTCCATGGAGAGGTGACTTAGGGTTTTTCTAGTACCACCCATGGCTGACTTGGATGGGGCATTCTTGAAGCTGCATGAAGAGTCAGATCGGCATGGAGATAATAGGGAAAAGAGTTGATGATGGGCTACGATGCTATTTGTGCTTCCCCGTTATCTTCTCACGCGTCATCCAAACTGCATCACAGATCTTAGGCCAACCTCGATGGGACATGCATTTATTTCCTATTTGACCCATTTCGAAGACTCTCCTGGCCAGGTGGTTGTGATGAGTTATTGCTATGAAACCCTTGCTTGGCCGACGGATTTTCTGGGATTTTTGTATATCGGTCATGTGGCCTCATTTGAAAAGGGGAGAAGAATTAGATAGTTGGAAATAGTTAGGAAGTTAGAACTTGTAATCAGAATATAGGAGTTGAGTAAGTTAGAAGGGAGTTGCCCTCAAGCAAATATTGTAACAAAAAGCTAAAATTGTTGCTACAGTGAACAATTTAAATGCAAATAGTGACATTGTGATTTGGTGCCATATTTGTGTTCTCTTGTTTTGCATGGTTTTTCCATTCCATCTTTAAAATTGCTTCGAGTTGGTAAATATGTAGATTAGATTAGATTTGATAATGTTTGCGATCTGATGCTTAAATGTTGCAGCAATCTCTCAGTCCATACTTTTCGCAACCAACTGATTGTTAGTTGCTTTGCAAAGTTAGCCTGGACTTTTCATATTCTTTGTGCTTAAGTTCGATTGTGAAGGCTTATTCATTTCAACTATAATAGGGTTGTTTGAATAAGTGTTCATGATTTGAAAATATTAACACTTCAGAAGATTGCATAGTTTTCTGTGAGATTGTAGATTTATCTTGGTCAAGCAGAAGTCAGTTTTGAGGGATTGGTCCATTTTGAGTATTGGTCAGTTACATTGTTAATTTTAGAAGTAGCATTAGATTTAGAACTCTCTTTAAAACCCTTTTCCTTTTCTATTTTCTTTAGTCATTGGGTTAAATCTTGGATTGAAGGATCACCACTTTGTTAAATCTGATAAAATTGATTCAGCATTTTGCTCGTAATAAGGTCCCATTGTGATTACCAGCATTTTCACATTTTGTTACTGAGTTGTTTTATGCATTGTCAAGACCTGACGTTAGAGACCTTGGGGTTATCTCTTGAGGCTTGCTGATAGAGATTTACCTTTCAAGAGAGATAGGATATCATATTCTATCTGGCTATTATTGTGCAAAAAACACGATCAACACCCTGAAGTTCCCAAAATCACAATCCTGATGGGAACTTCTACTGCTAGCACTTACACATCGACTATTGTTGCCACTAAGACTTTTGACCCCACTATGAAAACATCCTTCATAGATTGTTGAAAAAGGATTGCTGACTATTCCTGGAAAAATGCCTCTAATGCTCTTAATACCAATACCAACACAAATACCATTACCTCAATAGCCAAGACACCTATTACAAATCCTGAAGCCAATCTTGACCCCTCTGATACACCTTTAGATCCTAACACCTTGAAGTTGCAGTTGAAGGGTTAGAAATTGCAAGAAGAACTAAGGAGGGAAAAGATAGAAGCAAATAATGTAGAAATTTATAGAAGAAATGCTTTATTTAAAATGTCAATCCCAACCCTAGAGCCTTCAATTTTTGGGAAGAGTGATAGTGGATCTCATGAAAATAAGCCTGGGAGACATACTCCCAGTGGAAGGGGTGGAAACAGAAGCAATAGTTCTTATTTTGATGATGAGGAAGAATGTAGGAATAATAATGATGGTGGAAAAGGAAATGGGAAAGGTAAGGAACATAATTGAATGGATAATAAGAAAAATGATCAACAAAAGGATAATCATAGGGATAGGTGTCCCGGAAGACCACCTCATAATAACCGATATAGGAAATTGTGTTTTGATAACATCCTTGGTTACCCAAATCCTATCCCGAACAATGCCATGAAGAATCTCCCCAAATTTACTAGAAACAATGCTCTTAGTGGAAAAGATAATCAGAAATCCTTCCAGAGTTTTGTTGAAGACTTCAAATTATAGGAAGATGATGTAGCAATGAAGTATTTTATGCAATCCTTGACTAAGGATGCAAGGTATTGGTATAAAGGATTACGTAATGGAAGTATTGATTCAAAGGAATCATTCTATCGAGCCTTTAGGGAACACTATGGGGACCAAACTGATCCTAAATTCAAATTGAATTTTCTGAATAACATTACCAAAGGGCATAATGAATTTGTTGTTGAATTCAACACAATATTTCAGAAGTCAATGAATAGAGTACCCATTTATTTGAGACCTAACCCTGATGCATGTTTGGTAACATATTGTAATGCTTATGATTCTAAGATGTGTTACTTACTCAGGGATAAGAATCCATGAACTTTTTTTGAGGCATATAAAATGGCTTTGAATATTGAGAACAATAGGAGGGATTCTGGTAAAGTAGGAAGGAGAGATGAACCTAGACTTCTAAAGAATCCCAAAGCTCAAAATGAGAAATCCATCAAGACTATGGCTCCTAATGAGAAGCTCGATTAAGTTCTCAGTCTATTACAAAAGAAAGAAAAAACTAATAAACCTCAATTTTAGAGATATTATAGGCCTTCTAGACTTCAAGATTTCCCCTATCATACCAATTGGCATAATGGCAAGCCAATTTAGAATAATCAGAAGAATTATCAAGCTACACCTAATCCTTTATATAAGAATACCATGAATGTAGTTGAGGATTTATCTTGGTGCAAAGCATGTGAGATGCCCCATGCATCACAAAAGTGTGCTATAACTAGGTCTATGTCAGAAAACCATCAAGATAAAGGAGAATCCTATTCACCTCGTAATCTAGATGAGTTAGAAAATATGTTCATGACTAGGTCAGATTTCAAATATGGTAGTTATTCTTCTAGTGATGATGTTGACACAGATGATGTGGATAGATAGAGGTGACAAGCACTCATATACTATCAGAAGGTACTATCAAATGAGGAAAGGGAAGATGAGTATACCGCCTACAATCTTGAGTCATAAAAATTTTCTCTGACAAGACCTTCAAATGAGGAGATAGAGAGATATACAACTACCTTAGATGCAAGAGCTAAAACAAAAAGTGATCTCCACTTGAGGAATAAAGTGGTGAGTGGCAATCAGGGCCATCCTGAGATCTATTTGTAAAGAAGGAAATGCAGATGGTAAAGGAGTTGTGGAAAAGAACAAGAATGAAGAAACCAAGCCTAAGGAGCCAAAAGAAATAAAAATCTAGGATAAGAAAGGTAGCAAAGCTAAGGCTAATGTTGAGCTTGCACATCATGACCCGAAAACTAAAGAGTCAAAAAACACTATTGAGAAAGCTAAAAAACGAGTTGAAAAGAAAATTCCCTAGGAAATAGTATTTCCTAAGATGCCTAGCTATTCTCCCATTGACATATTTCAAGTCTTATCCCAAATCCAGGTCACAGTTCCACTCCTTGAAATGATGATGATTGACGATCATAAAAACAAAACTATGGCTATCATCAATAGTATTGCAGGAGGAAATAAGCACAATGCTAATGCAGAGAATCATACCAACCAACAACACCATCATTCCTTCAAGGGATTTCAGTCCCAAACAGAATCAGGAGAAGATCAAATTGAAAAACTTTCACAATTCACTTTCATTTACAAAATTCATCAAGTTCTCAAACTCAACAAATCACATCATTAGTACATCTTTTATCATATTCAAGGCTTCTTATTCATCACCAAAACCATTTACCAGACCTCTATACATCTCTAATGTTATTATTTTTCCAGATACAAAAAAAGAACAAGTAACCACACCTCTATCCACTCAAACCTCCAAGACACTATTCTATCATTTGCTTTACTATTTACTATCAATCATTTTGCTTACTCAAAGACACCATGATTCCATATGATTCAAGAAATCAAAATGAAAAGAATTGATCTAGGCTCTCTTCTAGAACATTGGTTTATCTTAACGACAATACTAGACAGATTGAAGACCAATTCCCATCAGTCACTACATTGTTCAATCAAAATATGAAATTCTTGCATACAAAAAACCATTCACTACAAAGGGATTCTTTTGTTTGATACATAAAATCCTTCAACCTTCCTCCAAAGCTTCTACCAAAAACTTGAACACCATTTGTAACATCAATAAAGTAGTATTAGTTTATAATTCAAACAATGTTATCAGAATATTAGATTATATATTCAAGTTACCACTTGCACAAAGGAAACCACCTTGCTCCAATCAAAAATTCCAAACAATCAAACTTCCAAACTTCTTCCAAGCATTTTTACAACTCTAATACCATTGTGGAAACAGGTTATTCATAGATATAAACACAAATATCACTGTTTTAAACAAACTTCAATCTAACAGCCATCCCATTAAATTCCTTTGTAAGTTTCCAAACCCTTAATCATGTAAATTCCACAAGCCAGATTCATATTCTAAGAACCAAGGACATATTTAAAACCCTCTTAATGTCCACATAAACATATCAAGAGCTTAGTATGACTTATATTGAATAATCTAACATATCTCAGACTATACGCTTAGGAAAGGCTACAAATTTAGGCCTATTTTACAAAGTGGCTATTATTAAATAAACTTCCAATCACTCAATAACTTCAAATAATCATTTTTCATGATACAAATCTCCCAATTTATCCATTTTTAGGGATTAAAAGACCCATTTTGATAGCATATTAACAAACCCTTGTTTGTAGGCAAAAAATCACCAAAAATAGTGAGGGTTTCATAAAGAAGACACTTGCAAACCTCCAATACTCAATACATCACTTGGATCATGATTAATTATGTTTTCAAATGATTTTTAAATCTTCTTCAAGTCCATGCACTTGTTATTCCTTCAATACCCTGCTTAAAACCTCCATTTTTGAATGGAAAACTCAAATTTTGGATTGAAACAACAACATTACTTTATATCCTCATTACCCCTGCACACATACACTTAACTAACATTGAAAATACATCAAAATAAATCCATTCCACTAACCATATAACACTACATCGGTGGAATGGACATTGCTTCTTGTTAGACTCTCCAAACAATAGTGAGGAGGTCATTGCCCGGGTATAGGAAAAGTGCCTTTTCTTCTTTTGTTTCTCAAAAACTAACCTCCAAACTCTTTGAGAGGATAACCAACTACTTCCTAAATGAAATCACACAATAATTTAACTCTTTTTATTCCTAAAGCTATCAATATAAAGATAGAAACTATGGAAGAATGCTGCTAGTTCAAAAAAATAGGGGTTTTATTCAAATTTTTATTACAAGAATATAAGAAGTCTACTTTTCCATGCCTTACAAGGCCTCTTATAGTTTTTCCTTCTTATTAATTTTCCTCTCAACTTCCCATGTAGTTGAAACTACCACATAACTCTTACTTTTCTTGTTTTATGCACTTTGTTTGCGTAATGACATCATGACATATTTCCCACCTTTTAACAATATTTTGAAAATCTAATAAGGTAACCACCTAAGGACTTAGTAAATGATTTTAATACATTCAAATTAGGCTTTACATAGCCTTGAATCATCATTTTATACTTAAACATTACAATTTGAAATTTTATCCTTTTGAAGGCATTACATGATCTAGGTGCTCTCGCACCAAATGTAGAGGTTGATGTACCTGAAACAAGTGTTTGTCAAGAAAAAGGTACTAAACTAGAAGAAATAGTCAGTGAGAACCCTGAGATCTACTTAGGAACTACTATTACAACTAACCCAAGTTTGGTCAATCCTTTCTTTTTGATTTTGATCATTGATGGAAAGATACTCAGAAATTGTATGATTGATTATGGGGATTCAAATAATGTCATACCTATTAAGATCATGGAGGAAATGGGTTTGAAATTTGATAGTACATATGGAAAATGTTATACCATGGATTCAAGGGAGGTCATTGTCATTGGTGTAATCTATGAGGTTCCATATAAACTAGGTGTATTTCCTTAAAAGGAGTTAGTCATGAGTGTTACAGTAGTGGACATTCCCCTAACTTATGGGATGCTGCTATCTAGAAAATGGTGTGCTTCCATGGGGGGAAGTATGCAATGTGATTTTATCATTTTCCACATTCTCCATTGACCAGAAGGATGTTAAAATTCCCAGAGAATCAAGATTTTGACATATGATTGATCTAGTTGAAGAATCAGAGGAGCCCCTGATGGTTAATGTTGTGGACACAGGGCTTGACACTTTCCATCTAGAGGAGTTAAAACAAGATGAGGAAGAAGCTAAGCCTACTCCAATTTCTAGGGAAATCTCACAAACATCCCAGGAAGGTGCCCTATGGATGCTCTATTTTGATGGAGCATGTTCAAAAGAAGGTTTAGGTGCTAGGGTCATTCTTATCTCCCCTCAAGGTAAGATGTTTATGTACTCTTTCTTACTACAATTTGTATGTACCAATAATGGGGCTGAATATGAAGCCTTGTTACTCATTCTAAAGTTAGCCTCTAAGCATGCAATAAAGTTGTTAAAACTATTTGGGGACTCTGAGCTAGTAGTATCCCAAGTCAGGTCCATATTTTTCACTAAGGACAATAGGTTGACGTAGTATAGGAATGTGGTATGGGATACTATTGAATCATTTGATGCCTTTGGAATAGATTGGGTAGAAAGAGGACAAAATGTCAAAGCAGATTTTTTGGCTAATATTGCAGTCAAGCTCGATGATGTAACTTTTGATGGTGTCTCAAGAATTGAGGTAAGAACAAGGCTAGTAGTACTTGACAACATTTGCAATTGGCAGGTGTTCGATGATGACAATGACATATTGAGATTCTTGCATTGTGTGGATAGATATGAGAATTAGGAGATTGATTTCAGCTCACATGTGGTAGAAGTGGATGGAAAGGAGACACTTTTTGGAAATGAGGTAATCCAACTTAAGACCAATAAAATTCCTAAAGGTTTAGTTGCACTTGAGAGGGTTTTTGATGGCCTAGACATATCCAATTTTAATAAATTGAGTGCACATAAAGAGCACTTAGAGGAAATAAATTTGGGAATAGAAAGTGCTCCTAAGAAGGTATATATAGGAAAAAGGATGAAACCACATGTGAGGACTATGTTGATTGCATTATTGTGAAAGTATAGACATGTGTTTGCATGGTCTTACGATGATTTGAAAGCCTACAAAGATGAGTTATTTTAGCATGAGATTCCACTAAATCCTAACACAAAGCATTTTAGGCAGGAACAAAGGCCTATTAATCCTACCTGAAGGCCCAAAATGCAAGAGGAGCTCACCAAATTAAGTGATGCGGGAATTATCAATCCAATAAAACACTCCTCATGGGTGCCCAACTTGGTTCCTGTCAGAAAAAAGAATGGAAACTTAAGATTATGCATAGACTTTAGGAACCTCAATGTGGCATCTTTGAAAGATAATTACCCATTACCTAACATGGAAGAAATGTTGTAGAAAGTAACTAGTTGTAAACTACTTTCTATGATGGATGGGTTCTCCATCTACAACCATGTCATGGTCAGGTAATCAAAGAAATACAAAACAACCTTTACAACCCCGTGGCAGACTTATGTTTAGGTCAGGATGCCATTTGGTTTGATAAATGCTAGTGCCACTTTCTAGAGGGCTATGGACGTGGCTTTTGCAGATTTTATAGATTTTTTCCTTGCAATCTATCAAGATGATCTTACTGCCCATAGTAAGAAAGAGGAGGACCATTGCTCACACCTTGAGAAAATATTTGTTAGTGTAACTGAGGGTAATTTTCTGGATTAGATTCATCAATCAATAAAGCATGTAAATAATAAATGACAATAAACCCAAAGTCCTATCGAGTACAAAGGAAATTAAATAATAAAACAGTTATACCTATAAATCGCAATTTCCATGATTACCTCCATAGTACCTTCTTACTTGCTGGATGATATTTTTCCCTCAGATTCGTTGTGTGAGCAAGCCTTGACGAAGTCCTACACCAAGCTTTGAAGGATTTGATAAATGCCTAAAGCCTATGCCTAAATGCCTATGCTTGACAATGTCTATGCCTAAACAATGCTAAAACTTGATTAAATACAAATAATAATTGCTATGAAAGTCTAAGTGTGCAAATGCATAAAAATGTAATATGTCTGTGTGTAATCTAGAAATGAGAGCAAAATAGCATTTTATAGAAAATTCCATTTTGAATGGATGGACGAGATTGATTTTTGACAAAGACCTAAAATCAGAGGCCCAGATTAAATCTGACAATCCCTAATTAGCGTTAGGGAAAAGTTATTAATCGAGCGGTCGAGATGTCATCTGAGAAAATCAAATCGGCGGTGGAGAATAAATGAGATAATCAATTAGAAAAATAAAGATTTTCAAAAATCAAGAAGATAAAGACTACCTGATTTGTGAGATTTGAAAAATCAAGAAGATAAGAGTTGGACTGAAGATCAAATTTGGAAAATCAAGAACCTGCCTGATTATTTGATTTTTGGAAGATTAGTTACCATTTTGAATTAAATTAATTCAAAATAATGATTTTGTGAGACAATAAATAATCTTTTTCAGATTATTTACCAAAATGGACTGACAGTTAAGAAAGTGATGACATTTTAAATAATTTCATTTATTTAAAATGAGAGGAATATTAATTTTGACAATTAAATAATTAAAGATAATTATTTAATTTAGCAGATAAGATTAATTAATTAAATAAATTAATCAATTCATTTAATTATGACAATTAGTGACATATTAAATAAATAAATAAAATTTATTTATTTAATAATCAGGAAGAATTAATGAATAACGATAATTACAAATTTAGAAATTTATTTAATTATAGGGAGACTTAGAGAATTAGTGACGTATTTAATAAATAAATAAAATTTATTTATTTAATAATCATGAAGAATACAAAGACATGAATTAATTAAACAATTATAAATTATTTAATTAATAGTTGAATGTGGACCAAGGACATAATTAAATGTCATAATTATGCTAGGACGAAAGTGGTAAAATGAAGCTTGTAGGCCTAGGTCATTTTTAGGTGTCTACATTTGCCCCTCTTTGTCATAATGCCGCTTGTCGCGTTGTGTCAAAGAAAATAAGTCACAAATATGCCCCAGTGCAAAATAAGATGAGGAAGAATGACGAGGAGGGTTACGATATGCCCCCTCGAGAGGAAAGACGGGTTCCAAGAACTGGGTGTGCTCTCAAAATTAATGAGAAGACTAGAATATGAAGAGACAAAGAAATGTTAGTGCAAAAGATATGGATGATGATATGGATGCAATGCCTATATGAGACGAGCGAGAGAAGATGACAAGACTAAAGAAGATGCATGTTAGTTCTTAGACCAAATCCTTCAAAACATTGCCATAGGACTTTAATATTTATTGCTCTTAATCATCATTGGGCAGTAAAAATGACACAAATGGACATCAAACACCATGATATGACATAGACCAAGGTGTGCAAGGTCATCTACTTGAAAAATAGACAGTCACAGATAAGGAATGCCCTAACTCATACTAAGGGTCATCTTGCCCTAGTCTTTTTGTCGAGACAATCCATAGACACCAGTCAAAGAAAATAAAAGTAGGTCAGGAGACGTCATCGCACCTCTAAATCCTTCATGGTACATCCTCGAGGTAGCTAGTAACATGACCAAAAAGAAAAGATAGTAAAAATATAAGACAAAATAGCCAAGATAGTCAAAAGATAAGACAAGAAAGACCAGAAAGATTAACAGCCATGTAATTTTGTTTGCTAATGTTTGTTTGCCAAAGATTGATTTCTTGTCGTTTTGACAGTTTTGATAGTTTAAGAGTTTTTCCCATTTGACAGTGTTGACAGTTTGACGGGGCCTATTGTAAGGAAGGACACATCCTGAAAAGGAAAAGAACATTTTGACGAGGTCTAACTCCAAGAAGGACACATCTTGAAGAGGACGAAAGAGTGACGAGATTGACATTGTTTTGACTAATATGTTTTGGCAAGTTGACTGATGTTGACTGTATGATTGATTGGACTGTGTTGTCTGATTTTGACCAATTTTGACATTGAAGTTTCGAATGACTATCTTGTGTTTGAGTTTGACGATGTCTAACTTATTTGACCGATGTGATGATTGTGAAAAATTCCATGATCTTATTTGGACCAACCTAAAAGGACTGACCTAATGTCTCGAGGACTCATCGACTGATGGCCTTGCCTACATAGAAAATGCACAGAGACAACGTAGTTCGACAATGACATGGACTGACTGACATGACTAACTTTGACTCCATTTTTAGGATTTTGACATTGATTTGGATATTTTTGTGTTTTTATTCGGGACGTTTTATGATTTTTTTGGTCTTTCATAAGGACATTTTATGATTTTTTTTTTTGCCTTTTATAATTTTTTTGGATTTTGACGTTTAAGAGGATCGTGACAAATGGATATGACTGATTCCTACACATGAGAATCCAAGGACAAACATGATTGTGCCCCTAGTCAAGCTAAATACCAATTGACAGGTGATGACAATGTTGTTTGACGTGGGAAGGATGCATCCCAAAACAACGTGAGGATGACGATAATGTGATGAAAGTATCGAGGTCTACAACCGGGCTAGGAACGCAGTCAAGTAAAATTTTGGATAATGTGTTTGTATGGATTAGACTCATTGCATTTGGAATGACTTGGTTAGGACTAGATGGGATGATGATTATCCTTAGACCATTTGACAAGGGAAACCCAAGATAGGTGACAGGCATGAAAGGATAGGGGGTGGCCTTGGTAAAAGATGAGAGATATGAGACTAATGGAATTGTCATATGATTTTCAAGGACTATGTCGTACAAGGACAATAAGACTATGACGGTCAATGACATGATGTTTTGTGAATCGTGTATGAACGAAGGATAGACATGTCAAGATTTTTCCCAAAGCATGATTTATGTGTGCCATTTTTATGTCAAGACCGAGGTAAGTGGAAAATGTATGAAAATGATATGAATGAAATGGTTGGATGTCAATGTCAAGGGGAAGGCCTAAGAGATGAGACGACTTGCCCCCAAGTGTAAGAGTCCACATAGATGATTTATTTTACACATGACGCCTGTTTTCCAGGTTTTCATCATGGTACTTATCTAGGGCGCCTGTTTGCCAAGTTTTCACCATTGGATGGAATTTTTCTCTTTACTATTTTCTTGACTTTTTGAATTTTTTTGGTGTCACCAAGATGCCTGTTTGCCAAGTTTTCATCAGGGTGACAATTTTTTGATTTTTGATTTTATTTTTTGTGTTTTTGATATTGTGGATAGCTTGGATGCTTTAGATGACCACTGACTATTATGAATCCACTGACGGTGCCAATGTAGAGACTGGTGCCATGATATGCCAATAATGACCTTGCTGAAGGAGTTGTCTTGTTAGGATCGTAGCACTTGTATACAATTGATTGATGTCATTGTGATCCTTTCTGATACTAGAGTTGGCCTTATCAAAATACGCACATCGCAATAGAGTGTCATGAGAGTCCTTGTGGTAAAGAGTTGCTGCCATGATGTGATGGATTTGTGACGTGGGATTTTTGGACTTTAAATGAGATGTAGGGTTATGACGAATGATGGTAGATGTAGAAAGGTTGTTTGGACATTTGGATGAATCACCTTTTATTCTCCAAACTTGGTATGGTGTATGACGGATTTTGGAGGGATGGTGTTTGGAACCAACACTCTTAGATGCCTTTTTTGATGACCATTTTGAAGGAGGTGGACATGTGTTATATGTGGGAGTCCTCTTGTCTTGTGGCTCCACATTGTGATTGACTTTTGTATTTGACTTTGTGTCTTTGTTTGATCCATCTTTCTTTGGGATCCATTTTAATTTCATTTGTCCACTTGCCCTTTTGTTTGATTCAATGGCCTTTGACATTTGATTTTGATCTTTTGACTTGTAAGAGTTTTGTTTTTGTTGATTCCAAAGGGAAGGTTTATTTATGATGGAATGACAGTTCATGGTGTGGGTGGAGGGGGTGTTGGCAACAATCTTATGACAAGGATTTCTCATGGATTCCATTTTGACCTTTGTATCTGACAAAGTTTCCCCCAGTATTGAGGAGGTACCACTGACATCGTTTGATTTGTTGTCTGAGGAATAACCAAGACCTTGATGTCTATAATTTTCCTAAAGTTGTATTGGTTCTAGAATGCCTTGCTCATGTATGCCTAGTCCTTTGCCTTGATATTGCATGCTTTGAAAGATTATGTTTGTGATGGGGTATTTATTGTTTTGAAAGCAAGATGCTAACCCATCATGATTTCTATGGACACTATCACTTGTAATATTTTTGTTTGCAAGAAAGCCTGCTCTGACAAAGATAGATGACCCTAGTTGATAAAGTGTCTTAGCTTCATTGTCATGTTGGACATATTCCTGACTGATATCTTTGGTCTGATCATGTGACATGTCAAGTTTAGATGATTTTTTGGTGCTTCCAAGGCAATGTCGAAGCCATCATTATGTTTAGTGTCATAGAGTCCAATGATTTTAGCTATAACTTGATCATATGCAAGCATGTCCCTAGTGGAAGATTCTTGATCTGGAGGAATATCATCTATGTGTCCCATGGAGGCAAGTGTCTCATCGTGGGAAGTGTCAATAGTCAAGGCCTTTATAAGGTCGACAAGTGTTTGATCATGAATGGTGTAAAGGTCAAGGAGTGGATCATTTTGGACTTCTTGGTCAATGGTAGGGTCTTGGTCAAAGATGGGGTTATCATGGATTTGGACTTCTTGGTCAATGATGGGGTCTTGGTCAAAGATGGGGTTGTCATGGATTTGGACTTCTTGGTCAATGGTGGAGTCTTGGTCAAAGATGGGGTTGTCGAAAATAGGGTCATGGGATGGACTACCTTGTTCTTGACATGAGGGTGACGTTATAATGTCATGCTTTGGGCTTTAATTTTGACATGTATCCTTAAATTTATTAAATGGGATTTGACTTTGGACTATGATAGAATTTTCATGACTAGGTGTGGCTTGTGAGGGGATGACTTGAAAATGATTAATGAATGACAGACTAGGACAGGATGTGGGGACTTGGATGGGACTAGTATGTGAAGGACTAGGATATGACATGGGTACTTGCATTGGACTAGTATGTGAAGGACAAGGGTATGACGTGGAGACTTGGACCTGATATGACATGGAGTCTTGGACTGGATTAGGATGTGACATGGGGACTTCAACCGGATATGCCATGGAGTCTTGAGCTGGATTAGTGTAAGGTTGTCTAAAATAGGACTTGGAGACTTGGATGGGATCGATATGGTATGATGTGAGGACTTGACATGAGTTGGTAGATGGTTGATAAGGCATGTAGACTTGGACGGGATTGATAGGTGAAGGGTCAGAATATGACATGGAGGTTTGGAATGGACTAGTGAATAGTTGGCTTCCCTTGTCAAGGTTAGGATAAGGGTGATAAGTGGACGTTTGTTGCGAATTACTAGTAGGATTTATGTCAAACAACTGTTGATGGTGAGGGTAGACGGATGGAGGTGGCAAAGTATTTATGTCAAAGCCTTGTGGTAACTTAGCCCCTTGGTCCAAAAGCATGGCTAGATACCTTTGAGGGTCACGTAAGATTGATTTTTCTACAAAGGAGGCTATATCAGGGTTTTGCGCTGCAACTTCTAAGTCTTTGACATATACTCATCCATTCCGGTCTCTTTTTATGAATGACTCAAAAAAAAATTGTGATGAAGATGGCATGTTCATGGAAGATTGCATGTTCATGTTGTGAAATGGGTCATAAAAGGTCCAATGTTTGACCATTTTTTGGTTTGTTTAAGTATCCAGAAAACACTTGCAAGCATGATATTTTGACTGTAAGAAAGCACACATGAGACAAGTACAATCTTATGGTTAGGCCAGGACAATATTCGCTAGATTCCACGTGGGTTTCCCCAACCACATATGTATAGCGTGTGAATTTAGAAGCTTGGCTACACGGGCTCCCCCTTACATTGCACTCTCTTCTTAGGCCAACCAAGCTTCCAACCCCCATGAAACTCTCATGGCAGATTGATCACCTCTACTACAGACTGTGAAAGTGTGGATGCCTTCACACCGACCGGTGCTGCGCTAGCAAATAGAAGGTTTTTGGCTTACTACACAAAGGTGTTTAATTTGGGACCCCCATTCAAGTGGCCATACATGGGGAAAGAGATTAATCACCAATAAGGTGGCACTCCAGCCTGAAGAGGTTAAGCTCAACAAGGTTTAAGGGAGTACAACTCTGTCCGTATGACACATCTGCACTCGCAATCTTAGGTTTTCCCTTAGGATTTACATTTATATACCGGTCGGGGGTAGCTTGGCTTTAGCTCTGTTGCCGGTTTGAGTCACGTTGGGGTGATGAAATCCCTAGGCAGACCCAATTTCTAGAGTTAGTAACCGTTTCTCTTACACCCAAGATCGCCCGAAAGCGCAAGGGGAGAGGATACTCCAATATACCAAACCATCAGGTAAAAATAGATAAAAACGGGTCTGGTTTTTTGATCACCAAGTTTTCACAAGGTGAGAGCATACTCCCCTACCGTTTTACAAACACATTTAGACATAGAAAATAGAGGTTTGTTTTAATTGCACCAAAATAAAACGTGTGTTACACTACTAAAAATGCAAGCACACTGTTTTGATGTTTGGCCTTTGACAATCGAACCTGCAAGACCACACATTAGTATTTTGAATGTTTGTCTTTGACTATCGATCTATTTTCTGCGCATGCACAAAACCAACAACAAACCCTAACAAGATAATCGATCATTACTATTAGAGGGTTAGCTAGTCAAGACAAATCTGATTTTTAAAAAACTTTTTGATAGTAAAATGAAAAATATAGAGAATAAAGCCTATCTAAAATCTCAAGAGGTTTCCAAAAAATTAAATAAATCAGAAATTTTTTTTGTTTTGCACCTGAAATTAATTTTTTATGAAAAATCATAAAAAAATTATAAAAAATACAAAACAGCTCTAAAAATTCTAATTTTTTTAATGGAGTCATTTGACGTAATCCCAAATCTGCAAGAAAACATTTGTGATTAGATCTACAACCATGAGTGAGATATAAGAAAATCTTTTTTAAACTCATATTTTAAAAGATCTATTTTTTGACTAATAATCACGCATCCAAATTTAAAATATAAAGAATAGACCCATGTGAAAATTTAAAGAGCTTTTCAAAAATGTAAACATATCTGAAAATTTTGATTATTTTCTCTCAAATTTTTTTTTTATGAAAAACAGAAAAAAAAATTATAAAAAATGAAAAACAGATCGAAAAAATCTGATTTTTGGAATAAAAGTGCATGATGATATCCCCAAGCTGCAAAAAAACATTTGTGAGAAAATACATATCCATTTGAAAGTTATGGTCGTGTCTTTGGAAACTAGGGCTTTATCCGCAATGATGCCAAACCTGCAACAAAAAGCAAACAAAACCTGCAACAAAAGGAAACCAACTCCAAAAATGGGTTTTTATTTGTCCAAATATGTCAGGTTCACCAATGTAACTAAGGGTAATTTTCTAGATTAGATTCATCAATCAATAAAGCATGTAAATCATAAATGACAATAAACCCAAAGTCCTATCGAGTACAAAGGAAATTAAATAATAAAACAGTTATACCTGTAAATCGCAATTTCCATGATTACCTTCATAGTACCTACTTGCTGAATGATATTTTTCCCTCAGATTCGTTGTGCGAGCAAGCCTTGATGAAGTCCTATACCAAGCTTTGAAGGATTTGATAAATGCCTAAAGCCTATGCCTAAATGCCTATGCTTGACAATGTCTATGCCTAAACAATGCTAAAACTTGATTAAATACAAATAATAATTGCTATGAAAGTCTAAGTGTGCAAATGCATAAAAATGTAATATGTCTATGCGTAATCTAGAAATGAGAGCAAAATAGCATTTTATAGAAAATGCCATTTTGAATGGACGAACGAGATTAATTTTTGACAAAGACCTAAAATCAGAGGCCTAGATTAAATCTGACAATCCCTAATTAGGGTTAGGGAAAAGTCATTAATCGAGTGGTCGAGATGTCATCTGAGAAAATCAAATCAGCGGTGGAGAATAAATGAGATAATCAATTAGAAAAATAAAGATTTTCAAAAATCAAGAAGATAAAGACTGCCTGATTTGTGAGATTTGAAAAATCAAGAAGATAAGAGTTGGACTGAAGATCAAATTTGGAAAATCAAGAATCTACCCGATTACTTGATTTTTGGAAGATTAGTTACCATTTTGAATTAAATTAATTCAAAATAATGATTTTGTGAGACAATAAATAATCTTTTTCAGATTATTTACCAAAATGGACTGACAGTTAAGAAAGTGATGACATTTTAAATAATTTCATTTATTTAAAATGAGAGGAATAATTTTGACAATTAAATAATTAAAGATAATTATTTAATTTAGCAATAAGATTAATTAATTAAATAAATTAATCAATTCATTTAATTATGACAATTAGTGACATATTAAATAAATAAATAAAATTTATTTATTTAATAATCAGGAAGAATTAATGAATAACGATAATTAAACAAATTTAGAAATTTATTTAATTATAGGGAGACTTAGAGAATTAGTGACGTATTTAATAAATAAATAAAATTTATTTATTTAATAATCATGAAGAATACAAAGACATGAATTAATTAAACAATTATAAATTATTTAATTAATAGTCGAATGTGGACGAAGGACATAATTAAATGTCATAATTATGCTAGGACGAAAGTGGTAAAATGAAGCTTGCAGGCCTAGGTCATTTTTAGGTGTCTATAGTTAGAGTTCTAGAGTAAGGCAGCTCACTGAATCCCAAGAAGTGTGCTTTTAGGGTTAAAGAGGGAAAGTTGTTGGGGCATATTGTCTTGAAGGAAGGAATCATGATTGATCCTCAAAGAGTGGTAGCTATAGGAAAATTTATACCACCAAGGAATGTCAAAGGCATTCAATATTTCTTTGGGAAGATAAATTTCCTAAGGAGGTTTATCACTAATTTTGTAGAAATAGTTAGACCTATCTCGAAGATGCTCAAGAAAGGAGAAAAGGTGGCATGGTTAGAAGAGCCTCTTAAATCTTTTCCAGCTATCAAAGATGCTATTAAAGTTGCACTTGTCTTGAAAACTCCAAATTATGCCAAGCCTTTCCAATTATTTACGTTTTCCTATTTTCACACTGTAGCTGGAGTCTTGTTGTAGAAAAATGATGAGGGTTATGAACAACTAATTTCCTTCTTTAGTAAATCTTTGCAAGCAGCCGAGCAAAAATATGATACCACTGAGAAGTAGGCTTTTTCTTTAGTTAAGTCTATCAATGATTTCAAGAAATATTTGACTGGTGCAACAGTGGTGGCTTACATCCCAAGTGCAGCAGTCAAGGAAATTTTTACTTAACAAGAAACTATGAGCAGAAGATGTAGGTGGATAAATAGGATTCAGGAATTTAACATAGACATTCAGATTAAAAAGTTAGTAAGGGGCCAAGGCCTAGCTAAACTTATGGTTGAACCTAACCCAGAAGCTAACCAAATCAATGAAGTGGAGTTGGAAAATGTCTCTCCCATTTGTGATATGCAAACATGTGGTTGGTACCAAAGGATAGCTGAATACTTTCAGACCATGAAATGCCTAGATGGCATTCCTAAGAATAAAACAAGAACCCTAAAGTTACATGCAATTAGGTATGTTATCATTGATGGTGAACTCTGGTGGAGAATCCTAGAGGGTGTGCTCCTCAGATGTATGGATAGTTACCAAGTGAAATATCTTCTGATTGAAATGCATAAAGGAGTGTGCAGAGGTCACTATATGGCCAAGACAATAGCAAACAAGGTGTTAAGGGCTGGGTTTTGGTGGCCTATGGTATTTAAGGATGCACACTGGCTTGTGAAAAAGTGTGATGTTTGTCATCAATTTACATGAAAATTTAAATTCTCAAGTAATTTACCACTTAGACCAGTTTCAGCGCCAACCCCCTTTCCAATAGTGGGGTATTGATTTTATTGGAGAGATGGAAGTGAAGTCCAGTGGAGGACATGCTTGGATCTTAGTTGCTACTGGCTACTTCACAAAGTGGATTGAGGCCATCCCCACCAAGAAATCCACTAGCAAAGTAGTCATTGAGTTCTTGATGAACATTTTAAGCAAATTTGGTGTTCCTGAAAGAATTATCACAAACAATGCTATGTTCTTTAGGTCTGAAGAATTCATGGAATTTTTTAATGAGCATGGATAAATGTATCATATTCATCTCCATATCATCCCTAGGGAAATGGACAGGCTAAATCTAGTAATAAAAGCCTCATGAAGATTCTTAAATGAGTTATGGACAAGAACAAGAAGGCTTGGGATTTGAAATTGAAATTAGCATTATGGGCAGATAGAACCACAATCAAGAAAGCTATTGGGAATTCTCCTTTCAACTTCGTATATGGAGTGGAAGCTAGGATCCCACACAATAATTTGATGAAAATGTATAAGTTCATACAAGAATATGATACTGACATTTATGATGAGATGCAGAATAGGATGAATGAATTGGCTGAGCTTGATGAGCTGAGAAGAGAAGCTTACAAGAAGAATGAGAAAATGTAGCTTCAAGTTAAATATTTACATGACAAGTGAGTTGTGCCAAGGAAATTTGAGATAGGATGTATGGTATTGATGTGGAATGCCAGACTGAAGGATAAATCAAAACATGGGAAGTTTGATCCCCTATGGCTTGGCCCTTACTTAATCGCCGATAGTCATGGGGAGGATTCTTACTTCTTGCAGTCACTTGTAGGTGAATTTATGGAACTACCAGTACATGGAAAGTTCCTAAAACCCTATTTCTCTTGAAATAGGTTTGTCTCCATGTACATTGTATAGCTCTATAAATTTTATACATATGGTTTGTTGCGTTTGTTTTCTATTATATATGTTTTCCTTGACCGGGAAAGCTCCTATCTTTTTGATCCCTCTGTGTTTGGTCTGCTCCACTAAGAGATTTGTTTCTCACCATACCCACCAGGGGTATGCGTCCCTGAGCATGAGCTAATGTTAGACCCCCAAAAATCCTTGATATTTTGAGGTTCTCTATCCTCAACATCAACATAGTATGTTGATTGCATGCAAGGTTTAGGGTTTTATTTGAATAGCCTTGTCATCCAAAGTCCCCATATAATCTATAGATGTCTTATTTCTCCACTGACTTGTTTTTCTGGTTACCAGTGATATAAGCTACCTCTTGAGTCATCATTTACAATTTCTTACTAGCACCTTTGTTTAGGACTATTCAGTCATCCCAGGTTGCAAGGTCTTTTAAATATTCCCAAACTCGACCTTCAATATTTCACATAAAAATGACTTATGTCTAAGTCATAAATCCCCAAGGGGTAAGTTCTCATCAGCCTAGTCAAGGCCCCTTTCTAAGACTAGTTGTTGCGTTCGTGCAGGTTTGATGATTACCAAATCATAGGATTTTATCTAGACTGTTCCCTGCTGGCCTGTTTGTTTGAGGTGAGTGTAGTTTAATTAATGTGGGGTTAGTGAAGTAACACCACGTGTAAATGAGCTCAGCTTCTATGTCCCATCTTAATGCCCTGAACTTTAAGATCAATGGTGCTAATCGAATGAAGAAAGATGATCATAGTCGTTCCTTGCTAGCTCGCGGAGGAAAGATGCAAGTTCTTTAAAAATGGTGAGACCTGTGAGATGCTACCACATGTACTCTACGGCTACTATAGGGTGGGGCCCTCACTTACACGGGGAGAGTCCTAGCAGAAAATTTCTATTGGTTGTTCGTCTGAGTTGGAATGATGTTGTGAATTAAAATGTATTTCACTCAATCTAAGTCATTCGAGATGCCTAGCTCAACTATGGATCAATGACATGTATTCAAAAATGCAAAGTACACCTATTGCAATTGTTTTACTTTGTGCGAATGGGCATTAATGGTAGAGGTGACCTGTAAACCTATTCAATTCCCTTCAAAAATTATGCATGCGGTTGAATCTTGCTTATATTGGATTTGAAGATGTGTCCAAGGAAATATGAAAAGTTGAGAAGAAAATTATAGAATTTATCCTTGCCAGCATTAGCGTTTCTCATGGTTGAAAGCAGTCAATACAATAAATGCTTTTTTATGCCTTTTTTAGTTTTCTAAGTCAGGGTTTTCTTTTAATCTGTTTTAAAATGAGTGTGTTTCACCATCATGCTTTCATTTCTTTAAATTAGTCTAATCTTTGCTTTTAAAAGTCGTAGCCCTATAAATTTTCTAGATTAGCTCTCGTCCTAAGTCATAAATTGCAATTAGAAAGTGAATAGTTAAAACTCCCTCGTAAGAACTCTTGTATATTCAAACCCATGGCTCCCAAAATTCAAGGTGCTTCTTCCTCTACCCAGTCTAGAACACTTTCTCAGGATGTGATTGATTTTCTACCCTAGTCTACAAGTAAGAAACCAGAGGGTAGGGTCTTGTTTCGTGGCCCTACTGTGAAGGAGGGGATAATAGATAAGGCTTGTTTCATCAAGGATGTTGAGGCACCTTACAAGGGATGGGAGATGTTTCAACACTGGTTCAGAAATAGGAACCTTGGGGACCCTTTTAGTAACCCATGGAATTTGGATATTGGGAAACTGATTGTTCCAAATGTGTACATGGATGTGGATCACATGAAATATATTGCATCAAAATATGACCCAATTTCTAGGGCAGTCAAAGCATTTGATGGGGTGCTTATGCTAGAAATAACCAGGGAAGAAAGTGAAAAAGTCTTTGACTTGCATGAATGGAGTCAAGACATGGTCCCTTTGAACATGGATACTATTAGAACAATGTGCATCAATACCGAGGTGTTTATTAGAACAAAGATGTTGTCTCTACATACAATAGTGATTGGAACTAGGAAACAAAGGAGGAAGGTTATGATTGATGATAGAGAACTCAAACCTTTCCCAATGAGCTATTTTTCCAGTTATTTTAGAAAGACTATATATTCTCTGTACCAAATTGTTGGTTCTAATCCACCTAACACATTGCAGAAGTAGTATAGTCACTTGGCCACACATCTACAACACCAACCGTATAGTATTGTTTATGATTATGGAACTTATTTGGCTAAACATATCCATAATGGCTTAGTTGAATTGCGAGAAGGAAGAAAATGGGTGAAGTTCTGGTGGTACTCATTGTTAATGCATGTGTTCTTATATAAAGGACATAAAGCCTTTGAGAAGGAGATCACCTTAAAAAGGAAGAAGGATGATGTTGACTTTCCTGTTTAGTGTTGGACCCAAATATTAGATAAAGATGACAAGAGGTATAACATTGGAATGTTTAGAAATTATTTTGCATCCAAGATAAAGAGGGCCTTGGTATATCAACCACCTAGATTCCCCAGAGAAAACCATGAATTCGTGAGACCTAGGGAGCTGAGGCCGGATTTGAATTTGAGCCATAATTGGGGAGATTTGATTTTGTATCCTGATAAGACAATTTTCAAGATATATAGTAGTGGTTTGGGCCCATATGTTTTTCCTACAAATGTTCCTTTGAGAATAGTGTTCCTTGAGATCATGAGGCAGTTATGAGATTCACAAGAAACACATTTACCCGAATCAACAAGGAAGGGATCATTCTTCCTATAGTTGATAGTATTTGCAAATTACATTGTGAAAAAAGGAACAATGAATGAATTAGAATATTTGATAGCTCCTTGCAAACTAATGACTATGAGCCCAAGGAATCATGATCCTGAATGCTTCATTAGTAAACTCAAACTAGATAAGAAAATGAGTACCTTTTTACATTCTTTTGATTACCCTGAGGATGTTATTAGGAATGCCTTTAACTTTGAGGAATAAGATGAAAGAAAAGCCAAATACCTAGCTTTTAGAAAGATGGTAGAAGCTAAGAAGAAGAATAATCCCCAATATGATCCTCTACCAAATATACAGACTGATTTCAATAAATCTATGCATATTATGGACAATTTCAAGAGTGTTTTTCGTGTTTTGAGAGAACATCGGGAGATTCCAGATAAAGGAAAGGAAATGGTGGTTGAAGAAAGTGTTGAAGTGACATTAGAAGAAAGACCTCAATATCAACCACCCAAACAGTTGAGGATTTATTCTAGGAGGGCAAAAGTAGCAAGTGAGGAAAGGATCTCAATAGCCCCTGCCACTTCTGAAGAGCCAAAATTAGACCCTTCGAAGAGTGCAGTGCTTACTCCTCCTACACAGGAATCTTTTCCTATACTTGATCTTGATTCACCTCTTGAAATTTCTACCCCTCTTGAGAAGCCACCTGAAAAGAAGCAAATAATTGGATCAAGAGGAGTGGTTGGTTATTCTGACATAGATGGAGATGCTATCTATGTCACCTCTAAGGAAATGTAGATTGGAATGCCTCCTCATGAAGGAGCAATTTATTCAAGTTTAGGATAGAACATCCTCAAATTAGGGAAGCTTGACATTTGTGGATTGAATACTATAGATGAATTGAGGGTAGAGGCGAACAAAGAATTTATGGAAGATGATTCCTTCATTGAAACCTTGACATTCCAGGATTTCTGGTGGAAATCCAAGACTACAGATTATGTAGAGAAAGTTTCCATTGAAAGAAGCTTGCACCCTGAACTACCTAAAAATGTTATTCAAGAAAATGTAAGAAGCATTATGAGAAATGTGTTTAAAAAGATTAATTCCTAAGAGGGCAAAGAGCTTGTAAAGAAAAGTGGTGTGTTGCTATTGCCAGAATGGAATATTTCTGATGCTATTGTTTTGGATTCCATAAGAAGGGTTGAAAGACCTCTTATACAGATAGAAGAAGAAATGGAAATGGCCCTTTAAGGTTCAGCCTTCAACAAGTATTGGGATGCATTAGCCATTTGGTCACTATCTTTGGCATCTAGGAAACTAGCACTGCCAGAGCCATCAAAACTTAGTGGACAACTGCTTTTAAAAAGAGTTGTTGATACTCTAGCTTTGGAAGTCGCAAACATGGTTGTTAATCATGCCAGGTTTACTAGGTCAACTATAGAGGGTCTTACCTTGGAAAGAGATAATCTTAGATTTAAATATAGAGAACTCCTAGATGACTATGACAATAGCTAATAGAAAGTGGCTACACTAGAAACTAAATTGGCATTCTATAAAGAAAAAGAGAAGAAGTGCAGAGAGAATGGGGTCAAACTAGCTGAAGCCACCCACCTTCAGCTTCTCCAATGAAATATGTGCAACATTCATTTCATAGCTAGGATTTAGAAATAGTACCATATAGTCAGGAACAAGAGCCAATTACAAAGTAATAAATAAGTAGGCCAAGCTCTAGCTCATCTGACAAAGATCAATTGCTTCTGCAAATTGAAACATATAAGAAATTGCTAGAGAAAGCTCAAGAAAAAATGTATGAGAACATATCAAAAGTTGTCCGCACTACCTTAAAGCATCTAAATGAGAAGATTCAGGATAAAATCAATAACGTGCATGTCAACTATTCTTTGATGGTGCGTGCAATGTGATTGTCCCAAAGAGATAAGGTGTTGGTCATACCAACCTTGAATAAATTGGTCCCAAGAGTTGAGAGATTGAAGTTGATATTAGTGGTAGCTAGCCAACATGAAGATAAATACCCTCTAGTGCTTCTAGTTTATGATTTTGTGTGTGAGTTAAGTGAGAAGAAGTTTCAGGGATATGGAGATCCCTATTGTGGTGGAAGATAATAGAGTTGATAGCTCAATATAACCACATTTATTTGGCACCACTACCAGATATTGATATGGCCAATTATGAAGTGAAACCATTGCAGGTATGGAAGAGGTAACTGGATGAAGTTATTGATTACCAGGTAGGTATAATTTGCAAAGAAGATATTTATGTCTTCAATAACACTCTAGGGAGGTTAACATTTCTTATTAGCTTTCTGGAGGATTTTGACAGGGAATCCAATGCGGTAGTAACCAAGTACTCCCCTTAGAAGAAACCCATGGATAAAATTATGGAGTTTGATTGGTCATTTGAGGAATATTATGAAGAATGGGGAAGGTTGTATGTTGGCAGGTTTGGTTTGTGAAACATATATTGGGTCACGTATTTTACAAGTTTGGCCTCAGAGGTTTCAAAGTCAAAACATATGTTTCATAAGGAAGTATCAGCTATTGATGATGTGGAATGTTGATTGAGATGTTGACTCACTTATGGTCTACATCATTTTGTCATTTTTCTCGATAAATTGGATGCATTCATTTGACATGTGCTTTTGAAAAGAAAAAGTTGTTCTTTACTGTGAATGTAAATATTTTGTCTTATGTGTATTCCCTCCATTTTTTATTGCAAATATAATTGAATTTAGGAATATACCTTCAAGCAGTCCAATTGAAGTGTGACATGTGCACATTTGGCCTATGGCTTGTTTTTCTCCCTTGTTTTATAAAATGGAATTTGGGGCCATTTGTGCAGATCTTTTGTTGAAATTCTAGAGGTACATTGAGAGAATTATAGAACATAGAGTAAATATGTTGAGTCTTTATCTAATACTTTGAGTCTAGATAGTAAATTTAGTCAAATGTATGGTTTCTGAGTATATTTCAATGATAATGGAGATTTTCTTAGTCAATAGTCTCTCCATTCTGGTTTTGTATTAGAATCATTAATGAAAATACTGATCAACGATCATTTCATTAATTGTCATCATGTTATACTTTGATATGTGATCTAGTTTTGGCTCTTGTTCATGGAATGAGTTAAAATTATTGGATTAGAGAATGAGTTCATATATGAAGTCATTTGGATTTGATAAGTAGTCTTTAGTGCTCAGTCATTGATTTGTGAATTACAAGGTGATATCACTAGATCACAATTGCTCAAAATTAAACATACCTTATGTTTCAATTTATGCAGACTCTTAGCCAATAGATAATGGCACTAATCTTTAATCAGTTGAATATTTCTTGTGGTTTTAGTCACCCAAGTTGAGAGAAATCTTTAAAATAAGTTTTTGACCCACCTATTGTTTGTTGTTGTTTTGTATTCTCAGCTTAAGATGCATAATTAAATCAAAGAATTGTCATCTTTGTGAGTGATTTCATCTTATTTTCTATTAATGAGAATTTTTCTACCTTGATTTACAATGTTTGTGTAAATTTTTGAAATGATTTATATATTTGGCATTGTGGGAATACCCTCTCAGTTCTAGCAGAACCCGAAGTGTAGGAGATAAAGTAATATACATTTATCTCATTTTTTGGCCACTTGTCTAGTAGGTATTTGAGAATTGGGTTTGGTAGACTCAGGTACTTGCTAAGGCCTGATTGGCTCATTAAAATTAACCAACATACCTCATGCCTCCCATGAGGTACCATGATGCTATGTTGATGGAACTTGCAGAGAGATGGGATGTCGATACCTACAGATTTCACCTAACCACCAAAAAAAATATGATCACCCTAGAGGATGTACATCACATCCTTTGAGTTTTTGTTTGAGGCAAGACTGTGTGCTTCACAAGGGATTGTTGATATTTAAAAATGCGAGCAAACATAGGATATTTCCTAGGAGGACCTATCTGAGATGAGATCGTAGGGCCACATATTGAGCTAGCATGGCTACTCTATTCATGATCACCAGTCTTAAGATGAATCATGATCTTTACAGTGGCACTAGTACTCATCCTTGATGATTGGGGAGCAAACTTGGATGGAGGTCTTATTCACATGATCAGGTAGATGGAGCACCATAGGACTATATATGCTTGGTGCTGCAACATCCCTACACATTTTTATTATGATCTAGGGTAGTTTACATACCACAAAGTCGACACCATGGTACATTTTATGCTACTACAAGTTTTGTGCCTAGAGCATAGCACATGCACTAGGCTGATATGATTTCCATCTATATCAGCCCTAGGATACTTAAGTGTATTCAACTATCCACTGAGGTGGCCATGGAAGTATGGGGATTTACAATTTTAGAGGTTTATATGTGACCAAATAGAATAGGAGGAGATCTTGTGGTGATTGTACCAGCTAATACTATAGTGGTCAGATAAAACCTGAAAGTTGAGAAGGATGCAGATGGAAAATTTTCTATAAGGTTGACACGATTACGTATTAAGTCCATTATGCTATGATCATGTTATGTAGTAGTTTAGGAAGATAGAGGTACCACCAGTAGCATGACCCTTCTACAGGAAATCAATGTGGAATGCTCAGAGGCCCATAGATACGAGATGATTCACCTCTAATGATGTCATCTATAGTGACTCAGATGATGATGATGATGATGATGATATTCCCCTAGTCTCTGACACTGACGACGTTGATGCGAAAAATACATATAAGGAATGGTGGATAGTAGCATGACCATGTCTTGTACTCCTAATGGATTAGCCTATAGAATTCTTAAAACCACTTCCAAAGTAGAGGGATGAGGAGGAGGAGATGGTTGAGGAGATAGGGCTCAATTCTTCCAACCTATTCACAGATGAGATATATGAGAACTATGAGGAGGAGGTAGACTTAGATTATGAGGGAGAGGAGGTGGATGAGGATGATGATAAGGACAAGGAGGAGTTGATGAGTGAGGGAAATGACATGTGAGATGAGGGTCCAATTTCCCATGCATGGGGAGATTTAGCTCCCACTTGTGTTACCATAGCATAGTCGGAAACCACGACACACTAGCACTTACCAACCTAGAGAGGCTAGCACATCCTTCATGCCTCTTGCACAGGATGAGGTTGTCTTTAAACATCCCATCAAACATCTAGGTGATGATAGTTTAGTTATCATTTTTCTTATGCTTATGTTCATGCTTATAATTTAAAAAAAAATTATATATGTATATATCATGATTCATAGTGATTATATTTATGATTTCTATCTTGTAGGTTCTGTGAAAGATTTGTAGGATCTCTACCGATAGGTAGCTGCAGAGATAGTGCCTCCTTTAGTCTTCGATTAGTCTATCAGTACAGACTATGTTCCCCTACCCATCGTGGATAGGACCCAGAGCTATTCGAGCCTTATGTCAGATTGAGAGCTACGTATGGGGATGTCAGTAGGCATACTTTTTGATTTAAGTTTTCTTATGAGGATATTCAATCATCTTGAGATCTAGTCGAGGTCAAAAGACTACATGCAGATGTAGCCATGCTAGAAGCAGATGGAGACTACATAGAGTGTGAGTGCCTAGATGTCGTTGGATGGGAGATTGTGGCTATTGGACAAGCATAGGGTCTATAGCATGATTTGGATTCTCTTATCAGTTCACAATCATGATCACATACTACCATCTCTTGATGGAATGTCTCTAGAAAGATGTGATCACTAGATCCTGAGGGATCTAGTAGCCATAGGCCACACTAGCATTGTATATTTGGTGATGTACTCAAAACTTTGTGATGCATATATATATGATCATTTACATTTGGTTGATTGTTTATGCTTATGAGTTTTAACTTAAATGGAAATGTGATTTAACAAATAATCTTTGTAAGACTATTTAATAAATGTCTCCTTGATTCAACATGCTTTATGTGATCTAATTAAAACTATTGCAACTTATTTTAGATACGATAAATGTTGAGATTGTGTATGCTATGCTAATATTAAATTCACCCATGCATATAAGTATCCATCTAACACAACATCCTAGATTACCTTGAATTTTATGAAACCTAAAGTAAACACTTCAAATTTATTTAAATAATTACTTTAGTATTCAAGACACATAAATAATTGTTTTTCAAGAATGAAGCAATGCAAGAGAATGATAAAATGTTATCTATTAACTCTAACACCACTGACTTACCATTCAAACTATTCAAGAAGATTAGATATAGTTTTGGTGCAAATGCATGGAATTAATAGGTTATTTTAGAGGTGTAACTTCCATTTCTTGCAATGTATATGCTCCAGACCCAAAATTTTCATCAATCATATAAGATCCTAACCAATTAGGGCTAAATTTTCCTTTTTTAGTTAGTGTTCAAATTAACATGTCTCAACCTTAGAGTCCTAATATTGATTTAATTTATGTAATTAATGTATTTATTTTTATTATTTAATTTCCTATGGTTTCATGTCATTAATTGGGACCCTTCAATTGGGTGGCATCCCCGTTGGAGGTGACTAGATGAAACATTATTATCCCAAGTGGACATAGGTGTCCCACTTTGGAATCTATGACATATGATAGATTCTATGTTGTGTCATAAGGAATATTTAAATATAGGGAGAAATTTGGCATCCAAGATGGGTTATGATAGGATGTAAGAGAATCGACTATTTTAACCAATTATGACAGATTCTCTTATAGATTCTATGACAAATTCTATGGCAGATTTATGACATATTCTATTATAGTTGTAAGGCATATTTTATAAGCTATTTTTTAGCATATTATTGGCACCCAAGCTTGGAAGAAGAATATTTTTTTGTTTGACCATTGTAAGGGGTCTAAGGGAATGTTGTACATGTGTCCAAATGCATGTCTAGGGGATTGAACATTGTGCCATGTGGATTGGGATACCCCTCACCTTATAGATGCTTCTCGAAGCTTGTAAAACTCTATTTATTGAGTGCCTTGTGTTGCAGAATGCATATTTTATTTTCAGGTAATGAAGTGCTACCAGGATCACTCCAAAATAGGTGTTCATGTTGAAGTACTTGTTGAATAAGCTTTGTACTTGGTGATATCTTGTATTCATTATTTGTAGTAGAGAAAGTATCGTGATTTTGGAGGGTGGGGTTTTCTACTCGAAAGGGTTTTCCCCACGTATATTTTTTGTTCTATTTCCATTATTCTCTATTTGTATGTCATATTGTAATAGCATAATGTGTTAAAACAAAAAATTTGTAACTCTCCCCTGCTTAGATTATTATAGGAAGTTGTTTCTACTCACCTGGCTTCCTTTTAGGTTGTATCAGAGCCTACCCAACCTTGGTTCCTTTGTTCGGTAGAAGGGTTTTTTATATAGTATTTGTTTCAGTGGGTGTTTTGGAGATGTGTGTTTTTCATTACCTTGTTATAGGAAAGAGATGGCAGGCACATCTTGGAGGCTTGAAATGGAAAAGTTTAATGGTGGTAATTTTGAGTTGTGGAAGCTCAAAATGGAAGACATGCTCATAGACCATGACCTATGGGAGACTATTTCTAGAACCAAACCATCATGCATGAAACAAGAAGATTGGGATATCATGGATAGGAAATCCAAGGGTCTTATTAGACTCTATTTGGCTGATTATGTCATTTGTAATGTCCATGAAGAGAAAACTTATGCTTCTTTATGGAAGATGCTTGGTGATTTCTACAAGCTAAATCCTTGGTAAACAAGCTTGTCTTGAGAAAGAAGATGTATTCTCTGAAAATGGAAGATGGAGGGTCTGTAACAGATCATATAAATGCATTTAACATGTTGGTTGAACAATTGGGTTCTGTTGGAGATAAAATAGATGAACAAGACCATTGCATTCTCTTTTTGTGTCTATTGTTGGACTCTTGGGATCACCTAGTACTTACAATTGGAAGCAATACTTCCACTTTAAATATGGATGAGGTTGTTGCCTCATTATTATCTAAAGAGATGTAAGGGAAGTCTTCTAAGATGGCCAAGAAGGCCCTTGTAGTTCGTGGAAGACCAGAAGAGAGAAGCAAAAAGAAAGACAAGAAATCTAAGTAAAAGTATCCTGCTAAGAAGTCCAAGGAAAATTTTTGGAACTAAGGTGAAGTTGGTCACATTCAAAAAAATTGCAAGAAGGAGAAGAAGAAGAAAATAAATTCTTTCTTTGATTCTGAATTTGAGAAATCATCTCAACCTAAGGTGTAGAAAGGAGAAATAGATCTTGCAATAGGGTTGTCCTAGGGTCTAATTATAAACTAAAGAGGGGTTCATCACCAAGCTATGGTTTGGAAATATTAATGAAATGCAAGATCTAATGCTTAACCCTAATATAATGAAATACTTCACCAAATGACCTAAAAATGCATGTAAATAAAAGTAGAGAACTACAAGATCAGAGGTGTGCACTTGGAAAGTTCAAGAAGACTGGAATAAGCTCTAAAACACTGAAAATCCTAAAATTAGGGCACACTGGGACTCATATGCCACTATAGGCATATTAGTCCCAGACTAGGGTTTCTAGTCTAGAACAAGTTTCTAGTCTAGAACAAGTTTCTAGTAGTGCAGATTCTAGATCTACAAAAATATAAAAGTTTTTCTTGTAGTAGGACTCATACACCACTTCTAGCATATTAGTCCCATTCCACATTTTTTAGAATTCAAAGTTCAGATCTATACTTCAACCTTTGCTCTTCTCTTCCAAACTGATTTCTAGATTCAAACATATAAAAAGACCTACAAAACATAATATAGACTTGATTTTATTATGGGGGGTTTGCCTCAGTCAAAACCCTAGTTTGGTAATTCAACCTTAATAGAAACAATGAATCTTGAATGTAAATATGAACATAAGCGCTAACCTTAAGTGTGCCTAAGATTAGGAAATTTGAAGATGTAATGCAACCCTCTTCTAATGTGTAAAAATGAGATTCATGAATGAAGGTTGAATGTAATGACTCACTTTGAGAGATTTCAAATCACTCTAATAAGTTGTGATGATGCATGTACCTTGCTTAACCTGAATGTAGAGTGACAATGGAGGATGGAATCACTTAGGAAACATGTCATTAGGCTTGGATTTATGGCTAGTTGCATCTCCCCAACTTAGAATCCATCATGATTCACCATAGGAAACCATAATCAACCCTTGAAAATGCTAAATATTGAATGAAAATGAGCTTGAAGACTTGCAAAAAACCTCTAATGTTGCTCTAGGACTTCAAATTAACTTGATCTTGATACTTGAATGCTCTTGTAAATGAATGCTTGAATTATTTTGAATGCTTGGATCTTGAAATTTCTCATAAAAATGCTTGCTTAGATGAAATAATGACTTAAAAGCTTGCTTATATAGGTATTTACACCTAACTTACCGTTATTTAGATCTCAAAAGCCGACATCAACCAAAAATTTGAATTAAAAAGATAAATTTCTTGCTCAAACCCTAAAAATACCCCAAATGGTACTCATATTCCACCTCTAGTGTATGGGTCCCACCTAGGGTGAATTATACGCCCAAGGTGGCATATGAGTCCCACCCTAGATTTTCAGGGTGGGTTTTTTAGAAAAAAAAATTTGTGGATTTTGTTAGACTTTTAGTTGAAATAAGCTCCTCGAGATCCAAAATAAAGGGTCTTAGGGGCCTATTAATGATGAATTAAAGTGTATTTAATGCAAGGGTGCTAAAATAGGTCCAAATTAAGTGTGATACTATACTATTTTCAAGAGCCTACAATTTTCTACACTACATTTAGCCCCCACTTTAGCGCCCATATGACTCTATGTACATATGCAAGCTAAAGGAATCCAAATAATAAACTCTATTTCATAAAAGGATACACATATAGGTTCATTCACAACACGGGAGAATGAATCCCCCACTATATCTATTTGCAAAACCACAATGTTAGGAACCACATCCTATGACGTGAATTTGTTAGTTGTCGAAAAGTATTCTTATCTAACTTCTTCTAGAAATCCAATTCGAGGGTAGATGTATACCCCCCTTGATTTTTCTTGCTTTATAGAGGTGGAATCAAGGTAGCAGTCTAACTATATCGAATAAGGTAAGTCGTATCATAGGGTATTTCTAGGTACCATAACACATAATGATAGATGCATGATGAGGACTAGAGTGGAATCATAGTTCCAATGCAACAAATTGTTGGTAATTTTCTTAGAACCAAATTGGTCTCCAGAGGTACCTATGGACTTTTCCTTTTCCAATAATCATTACTTCTAAAGGGATTGGCCAATGAATGAATAGAAGTTGTAAGACTTCTATTCCTACTCTTTGGGCTCTATAAAACCTAGGAGGGTGATCCCACAATGTATACTCAAAAACTTCACACAATTATAATCAAACACATTGTCAATAATAGATACTTCTCATACAACTGCTCAAGGTCCTAATACATTAAATAAGTTGGTAGCTTTGTCATCAATGTTTTAGACTTTGAACATGAGAAGGTAGAATATCAACATAAAATAATTGTAATAGTATCCATCTAAATATTTGTAAATTAATATGATCAGTCGATGAATAAACACAAAAATTGAACCACAAGTTTTTTGCACGAACCACTACCTTTATCTTAAGCACAGAGTCAATACCCGACTATGCAACCAGATAACAAATTAGACAATAGAAACTATAGTCTAAAGAAACCTTACATTACAATATCTCTCTATGGCATTCATGATTATTCTTGCTTACAAGCATCCTAGTCTCTAATTCTTACAAGTTATCAACTTCACCCAAGCACTTATATTAATTGTTTGAACTAATGGGAAAGTATGAAATTAAACATCCATTGTAGAACAACAGAGACAAACAAAATAATCCTTGATTTCTTTCATTCATAACTGATAAAACACAAAGAAGGAGAGACAACATCCATGAAATAGGTAATATTTTGTATTGCAGTTGCTATAAAGTTATCAAAATTACATATAGGATAGTAACTCTTAACTCAAAACAAAAGACTCAAAAAACATGTTATATGCATCTTCAATTTCACAGTGTAAACCTAGTTTTTTAGCGAACTACTAATTCCAGCCCTGAATTCTTTCTTATAGAGACGAAAGAGAAAAGAAAAGCCTTAGGCTAGGAAGTACACATGTCAAAATTTCATTGGACCATTGCAACAATATTCCATTTTTATTTACACTCAAGTTCTTCAGGTGGAGAGAATAAACATGAGGAAAACTTAACCTCAACTCGCTGTAGAAAATAGGTCCCACCTCAAAAGTTACCATTAGTTTGTTTTAAAAACTTCAATATATTCCCCATGTGCTCAAAAAATGCCAACTGTGGGAAAACCAAACAAGAAAACTTGTGAAGCAAGACAACAAAAGCAAATAAAAATTCAAAATTCTTCTACCCATATTAGCACCATTGTTATCCATCTCAAATTAAGGAGAGAATAATATTTCACCATGTTTTATCAAAAGCCTAATCTACACTATATTTAGGCTATGCCTTTTTCTTCTCCTATCTATTATTCATTCTATGTATTTCTCCAACCAAGTATTATATTCTTCTTCAGTAGGCCACTTTAAGTCTAATAAGCTTTGCGCCCTAGCAATGTACTGAGAATACCTAGCATAAATAAAGATTCTAGCCTCTTTAACAAAGATGTGGGTATGTGTAGGATCATCATGGAAAAAAAGGTCCTTAAGTGGCAATAAAATTCAAAAAAAACAAAGTTAGGCAAGTTGATGTAAAAATATGAATAATTTATCTATATTATTTCAAAAATATGTAAGAATAGAATCTATAGAAAATTGAGTGTAGTTTCTAAACTACTAGGTTTATTTAAAAAAATAAAAATCTATTTGGCAAAAATTTGAAATTTCAATGCAGTAGTACTTAAATTTCAGGGAAAAAATAAGAAGTAGGTGTTTCTCTGACCACCCTAACCACAATAAAATGATAATATTTTTTTATAATATTTTAGATATAAGTAGAGGACTCATGTCTCGATATGATGCATATTTTTTTGTAATTTTTTTCCAAGTAAATAATTAATTATGATTTTTTTATTACAACTTTTAAAAAATATAAAAACTTGTATGTCTGACCACCTTAACTTGGTCAAAACTTCATGAATTTATTTTTTAAATCCTATAGTATGAAAAGCATAGAATGTGATGCATGTTTCAGATTTAAAAAATGTGACACTGTTTGAAAGATATAGATGTTTTTCAATTAGCCTATCAATTAGGAGTTTCATCATAATTCAAATAGAAAATTAATAATAATTATTTATTGAATTGAAAGTAAAGGATAATTTATATTGGTGGAAAGTTGAGAATCTCCTTTAAAAACCTTTTTCATTTCATCAATTTTGGGTTTAAAAAAAGTTGTCAGCTACATGGGCCATCATATCACTTACACATCACCCTTTTTGGCCCATCATGATCCTGTACATACCCATGTCCATATTTGTTTCATTTTCCCCCATTGCATCAATATTTGAATTGAGTGAGATGTAATCTATGATAGTCAGTGCCATCATAGTTGCTCCAAACATTCCTCCCAAATCTCCCTTCCAGGTGTCAAATGGTAACAACTCACCCTTTGGACTCAATATTTTAGGCATACCTCGTTCCTCCATTTCCTTGAATATTTTTAACTTACTATAGAGTTGTACACCTATCCTTCCATCAAAAGTAGTTATCTCATTAATTGAGTCAATGATTTGTAAGATATCAAGAATATTGGTTGGTACCTCAAGATCTTCATTCATTTTGGGTATCATTTCTTTTAGAGCATTCACCCTAGTAATCCAATCACTTCATTCATTTTTGAAGGCCTCTTGTACCTACTGATACCTAGTGTTTGCTTCATGAATATTCTTGTAGGTGTACCAAACATCATTAGCATTGTGGACCAACTTGGTCACCCTATTCTTTAAGACATCCTCAAAGATTTCATTCACCACCCTAACAGTATCAAGGATTTCCTTTCTAACATTTTCCTTTTTAGTATTCAACTAATCACTCAAATCCTTAATTTTCAAGATTAAGGTCTCCTTATCCTATGTAGACACATCAATTGAAGAAGATGGAAGAGTTATTGTCTTTTAAGTAACCTGAATAGTGGCTCTCATCTTATTGAATTCATCCATGGCCTTGTTGTACTCCTTAACCAAAGAATCATATTTCTTCTAAGAAATTTGTGTAGTATCCACACTAAGAATTGAAGCATGAGTAGTTAATTTAGCTACTTGAATAGGAGTTATATATGTAGCCCTTTTGACAACCAAAGATCCAATAACCTCCTTGATAGGCCTAGAAACTTCATGTTTACTAGTATTAGGTGCCATAGACCATATTGCAAGAGTGCCCAAATTTGGACTATATATAGACCCAAAGACCTTATCTTCAAATTGCTCCTCAAATATTGAATCTTGATGGTCTCTTCTTACTACATCATATGCTATGGTAGTAGTGATAGTGGGTATGTGTAGGATCATCATGGAAAAAACAAGCCCTTAAGTGGTGAAAAAATCAGAGTTAGGCAACTTGACGTAAAAATTTGAGTAAGTTATCTATATTAATTCAAAAATATGTAACAATAGAATCTCTAGAAAATTGAGTGTAGTTTCTAAAATACTAGGTTTATTTAAAAAAATAAAAATCTATTTGGTGAGAATTTGAAATTTCAATGCAATGGTAATTAAATTTCATGGAAAAAATAAGTAGGTGTCTGTCTGACCACCCTAACCACAATAAAATGATAATATTTTTTTATAAGATTTTAGATATAAGTAGAGGACTCATGTCCTGATGTGATGCATTTTTTTATTAATTTTTTTCCAATTAAATAATTAATTATGATTTTTTTATTACAACTTTTAAAAAATATAAAAACTCATATGTTTGACCACCTTAACTTGGTCAAAACTTCATGAAATTCATTTTTTTTCAATCCTATAGTATGCAAAGCATAGAATGTGATGCATGTTTTGGATTGAAAAAATGTGATACCGTTTGAAAGCTATAGATGTTTTTCAATCAACCTATCAATTAGGACTTTAGTCGTAATTCAAATAGAAAATGAATAATAATTATTTATTAAAGTCAAGGTAAAGCATAATTTATATTGGTGGAAAGTTGAGAATCTCCTTTAAAAACCCTTTTTGTTTCATCAATTTTGGGTTAAAAAAAAGTCATCGGCCACATACCCATCATATCGCTACTTTTTTGCCCATCATGATCCTGCACATACCCTAGTACATCATGGTAATAGCATGATTCCACTATATGTGACAATTTTTTTGGCCTTAGTGGTAGTAATAGTTGCAATTTTAGCCTTGATCTTTTCCTCCTCTTCTCTTTCATATTCTTCTTGATGAGAAGGGCCACCTTTAGCTCGGGCCAATTCAATTCTCTCCTTTATTTCTTTACTCCACTATTGAATCATAAACTCCTAAAATTCTTTGGACTGCGCAAATTTTTCATCAGCAAGGAACTCATCACATTCCTTGATCCTGGGATCACCATAATTGTCCTAATCATACTACCATTTTACAATCTTGTCAAGGGGAATATTTGAAGTACGAGTTTCCTCACTATGAGGAAGAAATAATTTTTTCTCTATCTCCTCACTCCCTAAAACATGTTCTGCTATTTGTTCCTCCTTGACTTCTTGAACATTTACAAGCTACTTTGGGATATCCATAGCTTGTTGTTTCCATTTTTTTTCTAGGAGAACTTTTGTTTTATCAACAACTTCCTTCACTTTCACCTTAAACTCACCACTACTCATAATCCATTAGCGTAGTGAAAGCTCTTTCTAGAGGATTTGCAATTTCATTGTATGGACTTATGTAAAAGGAATTCCTTTTCATAATTCTTTCTTCAATGTTCATGATAGCTATCCATTCATTTTTTCTTGTCATGACATCCTCATTACTTGTCAAATTTCTCAATACATTATATCTGTATAAGAAATCATGACGAACAACTCCTAAGTTATTTTTTCTTCTCCTTACTACCACAAATCCCTCTAGATCAAGATTTCTAATCCTGTTGGTTTGTTTTTATTGTAACTAGGTTGGTCTTCTAATCTACCTATAGAATTTCCAATTCCAATCAAGGGCAGCTCGAAGGACCTGGACCAACTGAAGAGGATTTCAAAGACCTCCTACTCTTTGGGCTTTGCAAGACTTGGGAGGGTGATCCCTTAATGTGTTTACAACCTCTACACCATTATCATAAACGAAATTAACAACAATAGATAATCTCATTTAATAGCTCAACATAATAGGATAATATCAAATAGAATTGGTTGTTCATCAGTAATATCAACTGTTTGGAGCATGAGATAACTACAAGACATAGGGATTTAAAATTTTTTGAATTTATAAATTTTTTTAGAGGTGCACTAA
The DNA here is from genome assembly GCA_007258455.2 of Sequoia sempervirens. Classification (NCBI taxonomy): domain Eukaryota; kingdom Viridiplantae; phylum Streptophyta; class Pinopsida; order Cupressales; family Cupressaceae; genus Sequoia; species Sequoia sempervirens. Next base: position 948,112,323 of record VDFB02271358.1, read on the forward strand.
ACTGCAAGATAAATCAGTGCCTAATTTTGGGCCATGTAGTCAAACACATAAAAAGAATTCATCAACAAATGACATTCAACCAGTGGATTTAAATTGTTAATGCCTTGCATCAACTGTTAGTGTCTTACACCAACAATCCCACTTTTGTTATCAATCAAACTCTCCTTACCAAATCCAACTTGCACACTTGAAGTCATTGTTATTTTCTTAGAGCATTTAGCCATTTCCTTGAAATAGAACCATAAACAAATAACACAATCTCATGTCTCACAAAATTTGAGATGAAAAACTCAAAGATACTTTGTATTATTGAATTCATATGATTAAACTTGTACAAGTATGGAGACAATTTTAAGATATTCATGAATATGCACACACTTTCATGATTTATTTGCATAAAATGGCTACATTTGCTCATAAAATAATTTTTTTACAACTTACAGACTCAAATTATGACCCAAAACATGACATTTTCTATCTAAAAAACCCCATACAAATCCTAAGAACCAGAATAAGAAATTGAGAAGAGAAGATAAGAAAAAGAAGAAGAGAAGGATTTAGAAGAAGCCCTAAAGCCAATCCAGAGATGCCATTTGGAGTCCTCTTCACCATCGATCCATAGCAGAAAAGCCTCTCTCCTCTCTTTGCAACAAACTTTTCCTCCAAATCTGCCTTTGTTGTTAGCTGTTCTTCAATAGAAAATATGCCCATGTGAAGAATCTCCAAATTCACTCAACTGTTGGAAAACAACCTTTCCTGTGAAAATCCTCTCTTTCAGCTCTTTATTTTCTATTGCTGCACTTTATATGTTTCCTTCTAACTTTATGCAAAGAAAAATATATTATGCCATATGTATAGTGAATATAAAATTCACTTTTACTTGTCTTTCCATTTACATCCAGCAATAAAATATTCGACTGCACAACAAATAAATTCACTTTATCATAGTGAATAGTTAATTCGCATTATTTCCCAGCAAGGAAATATTTCCCATAGTGAATACTTTTTACTCATAAAGTATCTTGTACCATTCATCAATATTTTATTTCACTTTATAAAAGTGAGAGCATTTAAACATTTATTGAGCACAAAAGACTTTACCCACCATCTAATATAAAATTCTATGGGGCCCACCATTTATATTCACCCACAAACATTTAATTTTAAATGTTTTTCCATTAGAATGGATGGAAGTCTCATCAAATAAATTCATCGGGAAAATAATTAAAACTATCCCCATGCATTCAAATTTTTCCAGGACCCACCATACACGTGGTGGTAGCCCGCTATCTCATGAGACTTAAAAGGCATGTAGGTTTTCTTTGTGATATGGCAAGGGAAGGTGAAGATTTAATCTGCATTCTGTCTTTATCTCCACTGTAGATCCCCCTCCTGCATCTTTTACTCTTCATAATTTACACCTAATTTTGCATTTCACACATCTGCTCTACAATTGTTTTGCTTGACAATGGCGCCATAACCTATGCTTTGATGGATGTCCACACTTTCTCCAAACCTGTGCCTTGAAGATTTCTAAAGAATTTTCTGCAAATTACATTTTATGGCATTCCACCTCTCATCTGGTGTGTGGCTTCATGTTGGCTAGGTGGCGTCCCATTCTCCCTGCTTTGATGGGTGTTCATTCCTTCCACAAGTGCGCAGGCCATATGCATTTTTTTTAAAGTTTCTAAGGCCATTTCAGTAAATCCATTTGATTCTGCATGATGCATGCCTTTCTTGAAACCACATTGTTTGTTCTTTGATGGATCTCCACACTTTGTTCCTTTCGCACACCTCCCAGTTGCATTTGCTAATATTTTATGAGGGCTTTTCAGTGGATTCATTATGTGTATGAGTTGGGCATGACTCCTCTCTGCCAAGTTTTTCCTCTTTGTGTGTGGTAGGAAATAACTAACAAAATTCCCCAATCCTTTGTATTTTGTTGGGCGCCTATGGTTTCTTCCAATGCATGCAACTTGCATTGGTTTGAGAATTTCTAAATATTTTTCAAAAATCCATTTTGTACATATCTTGCAGTCACGACATTGCCAAGTTGCATTTACTTGAAAGTTAATGAGGTTTCTTCAATGCAACCATTGATGGTTCGAGCCCCTGTTCCTGTATTCTCCTATCCATTTCTTGTGTGACTTTCATCTCATCATGGTGGTACCCATCTATGCCTCTACATCTATTATCAAGGCCTCTTCAATGAACCATTTGGTGGTGCGTATTCAGCAAAATCCATTATGAACATATCTATTTTGTGAATATTCTGAAACATGGCGGAATTGCCTTATTCTAGCTTTGATGGATGACCATTACCTATTTCATTTTACGGTCCTCTCTTCAAATCTGCATTTGATTAAAAGTTTCTAAGGATTTTTTAGGAGAGCCATTTGAGCAATGTGTGCCAATCAATTTTCATTTTTCTTTGTGTGTATCATGCTCTTTGTGGAATTCCACTATATTCTATGCACAAATGATCAAGGCATTGCATTTGTTTCATTTTTATTTTCTAAAGCCTTAGTAATACATTCATTTTTCTGTATAGGCTATCAATACAAGTGTCTCCCTCTCTTAGCTGCATTGACTTGAGAGTTTCTACAACCTCTTAATAAATTCATTTGTTTAAGGGCCTTTCAGTATTCCTTTTGTTGGACCTTTTGTGGATGTCCATGCTTTGTTGTTCTTATTGTGCAGAGTAATGGATTAAAGTTCCTTTATCCTATGTGCTTCAATAGATTCTCACACCTTGTGCCATGGCTGCTCCATTAGTCATCACTCAATACAAGCCTCATTCTAATTTTATTCAATGCATTTTACCCGTATTACATGCATCCCCCATGCTAGAGTTTCAAAGCCACAATCTAGCCTTTGGTATCAAGCTATAAATTTTTTCAATGTTGATTAAGCTTCCTCAAATTATGACTTTGTTGCTTCACATATATGCCACTTCGGAGTTAAATCAATGAACATATGATATATATGTAAATCAGAGGTGGCATTTGTACCACTAAGAGAAAGCATAATTAAAATTTGAATGTTATCCCATGAATTGAATTATTGGGATGATTGTCATTTCTCAAATTTCCCTTGTTCAACTCCTTTCAAATAATATAGTATTGACATATCCAACAAGAAATTTTTTTACTCCATTTTGACTATGCTCTTCACAACATGGCTACTCATGAGTTCACATTTTTGTCCTTGAGAAACTGCATTTCAACATGAACCCTTACAAGCTTATAATTGTGCAAAGGATGTTAGGTCCCTTGTGGACTCGGCTAAAAAAAATTTGTTTTCAAAAAAGTTTCATGTTCAAATTGACTTTAGGTAGCTTCTGAATTCACTATAAATTGAAAACATGAACTAGGTCTTCATTAAAACTGCTTTCTAGCTCATTTGGAAAATGGTGGAAACTAGCCAAGTTAGCTCTAGAATCGGCTTTGAAAATTGATCAAACAATCTCCTGGGGCCATGAAAAGATGTAGGCATGTAGAAATTTGGTCCAAGAATGTAATGCAAAAGATGGATCAGAGAAATCAATCACGAGGTAAAATTTATTAACTGGCAAAGTTGCTTACTCAAACTTCTCTAAAATTGTAGCCTTTCTGAACCAATTAAAATTGATCCAATCACCCATTTTAATAAATAGCAAATCAACTCCTAAGAGGCTGCCACCAAACACAGTAGATCATTTAGGTATAGAGAGCACGTTTGCAATAGGGATTAGCTTGTGTAGATACATAAAATTGGTCATATCTGATTCATCCCAGATTTAATTAAATATTTACTATTTAATTAATTTCTCTAAAGTCTTCTACATATGATTAGATTTAATTAATTTAATTATATTGTTCATTCAATTTATTCTTCTATCATAATTAAATAAATAAATTTTATTTAATTATTTCACATTCAAATGTCCACTTGATTAATTAAATAAATACATTTTATTTATTTTAATTAATTATCAATTTTTGAATTTAATTAAGTCTTTTTTATTTAATTAAATTTAAATATTTATTTCCAAATCTTTCTTCTAGTTAATTAAATATCATATTTAATTAATTTCATTTACATACCATTTCTTAAAAGTTTAATTAAATATCTTTATTTAATTGAATATCTTCCATATCTTTTCAAAATCATAATTAAATATTATATTAAAATTATGAAATCTTCCATTATTCTTCAAATCTTGGGTAAATATTCTATTTTAAGAAAAAAACCTCTGTGTCATCCTTAAATAAATAATTGAATTCAATAATTCATTATTTATCTTCTTCAAAATCTTTCCATAATCTCACAAAAAAAAGAAAGATGATTTTTACAATTCATATTTATTATCTTATCTTACCTCTTTTTCAGAAAAGAAAAGAAAATCTCACTTTCTGTTTTCTTTTGTTTTTCTTCAATCTTATCTATCCTCAACTGTTCAATCTGCCAAAATTTTTCACAATCGTTGATCATATCAGCCAATCAGAAGCTTTTGAAAAACTCTATAAATAGCACAGCCAATCCAACCAAGGGTTACACAACACACATCAAAGGAATTAAAGATTAATTGCATTCTAGCATTCTAGCATTCTAGCACTATCATTATAGTTTTATTATTCATATCATCATCATAATTTGTCATCTTAGCAATCATGTTTTAGAATAATCATGTCTTACCTTAGCATTACATGCATTTCATATTCAGTCTCGTTCTTTGGGAAGACTATTTGTTGAGCCTAGTATACAATCTGAGAGCTAGCTAGAATCAATGAATATACTGGAGATAGAGGACGATAGGAAGACACTGATAACAGGATATTGAATTTGCAATATCTATTGTTTTAAATATTTTGTTTTTGATATAATGTCTTATTGGTGTGTTTGATTTATTTTTATTTTTCATATTTAATGCTCACAAAATCGACCACACATTATTAGCGCCCATTGTGGGGCATTGCCCTATTTTTAACATCTACTTGCGAGTTTTCTAATAGGATCTCACATTCTGGAATTCGGATTTGTGACAAAATTTTCCGTCTTAGCACATACAAGGATTTCTGAAGCGCATCCGCAGGTTTTTTAAGTGCATCAATGGCTTATTTCAATGCTTTTATAGGTACTTTGGCACATCTAGGGACTGTTGTTGTGCATCCAGGAACTTTTTTGATGCATCTACAAAACATAATGGCACATATGCTCGACTTAGTTTGTTAAAATTTTCTAAAACAAAAAAATTATTAGTTGCATTTTTGTTTTAGCGCATGTAGGAGTTTTTGTAGCACATTTAGAACTTTCTGTAGCACATTTACTATCTGTTTTAGTGCATTTACTTGTTTTTGTGGTGCATATAGGTGATCTTTTGGTGCATACAGGTTGTAACTAAATAGTTTTCTGATTCTGATGCCTTTCGTAGACAAAACCTTTTTTTGGCTTAAAGGGAACCAATCTACAATAGTCATGGATGGTTTTAAAAGGAAGCAACCCTAGGATAGACATGGATTTAAAATAAAGCAATCTAGGATAGTCACCATACACTGATTTTGTGGTTAAAATGAATCCCATGCTTTTTGTGAAGCAACATCTTCACATAGTTTAGATCATTGTGATTTGGGCTTTTAAAAGGAATAGTGTCTACTGTGCTTGTGGCAATAGGTCTATGCTCTCCCTTAACTAGGTGACCAATATACTAGACTTTCCTTTTACATTCATGCAATTTTACTGCTTTATTACATCTTGTAGAGGGCTTGGTCTTGTGGGAAAAATTACTCACCCAAGAAGAACGACTCAAGTGGGTTCAAGCCAAAGCCAGGCTATTCCGCCCCACTATAAAATTTAAAGCAAATCAGGATAAATCCTATTTTTTCGGTAGTTTGCAAGATAGCCATTCCCAAAGCCTTTGTTCTAAAGTTTTTTGAGGTCTCCTGAGTGAGTTTATTATTTTTGCACTAAACAGACACCCTTACTATGAACCTAGTGTAGTATCCAACCGAAGTCAGTTTCTGAACATCATAATAATCACAGTGCAGGGGAGGGAAGAATCTACCCCTAAGATACTCACCATATAACTGCCAAGGACCGTTTGCTCAGGGGATCTAGCATCCACTTCCGTCACTCTAAGTACACGCCTGGAAAAGACAAAAAAATAGGCACCCCTTCGGGGGTGACACGGCTATGTGAGTTGACACAATTCTAAGATGTGGGCTGTTGATTATTATGATGACCTACCTGAGTACTAAGAGTGAGTCTGCTTGAACTATCTATCATGCGTAAAACCTGTGAAAACAATTTTTGAAAAAAAAATTGATCATACACTTGATGTTTAGTATAGGACTTAAAAGGAGCTGTCTTCAAGATGTTTGTTGTGTTTTTAATCAGACTAATTTAGATAAAAGATCATCTGAAATGAACATGTCAAATTTCAGCTGGAAACTATTCTCAACTGTTTGGGAAAATATTTGGGAAAAAACTATTTTAGTGTATATAAGGTTTGTTCTAGCACATTCACTGGTTAGTTCAACACATTTGGAGTCTCTTTTGGCGCATACGCTGAGTATTCTGCAAACAGTTTTTGGGTTACTATCAAAACATTTTCTGAAGCGCATATAGGATACAAAGTAGTGCATACGGGACATATTGAAGCACATTTGACCATTTCTCTAGTGCATATCCCTATTTCTGAAGCACATATAGGCAACACAAAAGTGCATCTGTCATTTTTCCTGAATCATTATTTTTAATAGGTTTGAGTTTATAGCATTCTTGGTCTAGTAGCATATTTTCTCTCATGCTTAGGGAGTGGAAATCTACCAAGTTTGTTAAGAAGTCAATTACCAATAGGATCAAGAAACCCAAGAAAACTCTAGGCTACAAGAAAAGCTTACGACAAAGGAATTTTTTATACAAGAGTCGACACGTCTTGCTCCAGTATCACAAATTTCTCCATAGATACCAAGATTATGTCAAAGGATTTACTAACAAATACGCTGTGGACACTCTAGATTCATGAGCCTATTTTCAAAGAAGATCCCTCTCTCAATGACATAATCACAATTAGCCTCTTGATTTCAACTACATACCGCAACCTTCTATCGAATATTCGACACATCCTAGTCAAATACTTCAGTGAGTTGAAATAGGCTATTTGATATATTGATCATTCTTCAAAAACAAAGATCAAATCTTACAAGTACATTTTCCATCACAAACTTCTAAATTCTTGGTTCAACTTCTCCCAACAGGATTTTGACATTCTTCATGATTGGAAGCCACAACCACGAATTATGAAAACATAGTTTTGATCATATGATAAGATTTTCATCTTATCAGATTAAAGCATCATCATTGATTACACTCATCAAACTATGATCTAAGTTTAGGAGAACATCTTGAAATCATATGCCTATTTTTACACGATCATAATACAATAAAATGAAGGAATATATTCAACAAGAAGATCATACTTCAACAACTCAAGAAGAAGGTGAAAATAGTGATCCCCTTTATAGCGTGAGTCAAAAATCGCCTTTTTGAAGACAACATGATTGAAAGAGAAAACAATCTATTTGCTTCTGACAGAGATCTGAGAAAAAATCTTGAGGATAGTGAAGATGAACAAGAAGAAGAATTACACCTTAAACAAGCCGAACAAGATCCTAAATTTCTCAAAGTAGTAGAAAGTCTCATAGAATGAGACAAACAAAAACATTTCCTATTTTTGGCCGATAAAGGAGCTAAACTACCTCATGAATTTAACACTAAGAATATAAAGAGTAATCCTAATGAAACACCCTTATCTGGTCTTAGTGCCATGACTCAATATGTTAAAACATTAGAAGGAAAAATTAAAGATCTACAAGGGGGAGCCACAACAAAGACATACGCTCTTGATGATATTTGTCCATATCCTTTTTATCGACGTCTCAACATGATTTTGTTTCCTAAGCATTGTGAAATTCCAAAGTTTGATCATTATAATGGAAAATCGGATCCCATTGACCATATTAGAGACTTTCAAAACATGACTTTAGAATTCGCTGATGAGGATACATACTTAATGTGTTTGTTCCCACGAAGTCTTGGAGGCCAATCTATGGAATGGTTATCAAAAATTACACCACTTGTCAAAACATTTGAGGAATTGATCAATGAGTTCATCTCTCAATATTCCTATAACATACAACACCAAATCATAATGATTGATCTATGCAAGTCTAAGAAAAAACCTGGTGAATCATTCATCACATTTCTTCAGAGATGGAGAAGATTGTTCGCTAGATATCCATGTCATGTTCCTGAAAAGGAAAAGATCACTACATTCATAAATAGCTTGAATAAAGAGATGAGTTATTGTCTAAATATTCATTGTCCTCCCTCTTTTCAGAAAGTGATTGAAAATGCAATCACAATTGAAAATGCATTAGTTCAAAGAGGGATAATCAAACTTGATAAAGAAAATCCTAGCTCCTCAAATCACCACAATAACTAATCTAGATTTTGGACTCGCAACAAGAATGTGATGAATGATGGTATTGTAGATGCACATCATGTCTCACCTAAGCCAGTTGTTCTTAGTGTTCCTCACAACAACAACTACAACAATGTCAAGTTGGTTATGAATCAGGGAAACAATAAACTAATTAAATCCTATCAAGCACCATGAAGCAAAAAACTAGAATGAAAATGCAAATAAATAAAAGATACAGAAACCAATTTTCAAACTAGACTTGATTGACCTCCATGGCTCTTCTCCACCTGCATAAGAATGCGAGATTTTGAAGGTTGATTATTGAAGGAATGTTGGTTGCTCAATTTTGTAGCATAACGATGTGATGAAGGTGATAGATGAAGATGGATGGAAGACTGATTTTGACAAAGTGAAAATGCTAGAAGAAAATTTGATACCTTAAAGAAGCCGAACAAGATCCTAAATTTCTCAGAGCAGTAGAAATGCTCGTAAAACGAGACAAACAAAAATATTTTCTATTTCTGGCCGACAAAGGAGCTAAACTACCTCATGAATTTAACACTAAGAACATAAAGAGTAATCCTGATGAAACACCCTTATCTAGTCTTAGTGCCTTGAATCAATATGTTCAAACATTAGAAGGACAAATTAAAGATCTACAAGGGGGAGCCACAATAAAGACATGTGCTCTTGATGATATTTTTCCATATCATTTTGATCAACATCTCAACATGATTTCGTTTCCTAAGCATTGTGAAATTCCAAAGTTTGATCATTATAATGGAAAATCGGATCCCATTGACCATATTAGAGACTTTTGAAACATGACTTTAGAATTCACTCATGAGGATACATACTTAATGCATTTTTTCCCACAAAGTATTGTAGGCCAATCTATGGAATGGTTATCAAAAATTACACCGCCTATCAAAACATTTGAGGAACTGATCAACAAGTTCATCTCTTAATATTCCTATAAAATACAACACCAAATCACAATGACTGATCTATGCAAGGCTAAGAAAAAACCTGGTGAATCATTCATAACATTTCTGTAGAGATGGAGAAGATTGTTTGCTAGATATCCACGTCATGTTCCTGGAAAGGAAAAGATCACTACATTCATAAATAGCTTGGATCAAGAGATGAGTTATCGTCTAAATCTTCTTTGTCCTTCCTCTTTTTAGAAAATGATTGAAAATGCAATCACAATTGAAAATGCATTAGTTTAGAGAGGGATAATCAAACTTGATAAAGACAATCCTAGCTCCTCAAATCACCACAATGAAAAATATAGATTTTGGACTCACAACAAGAATGTGGTGAATGATGGTATTGTAGATGCGCATCATGTCTCACCTAAGCCAATTGTTCTTAGTGTTCCTCACAACAACAACTACAACAATGTCAACTTGGTTATGAATCAGGGAAACAATCCTCCTCCTTTGAGGAATAACCAAAATCCAACTTTTGTTCCAAATCAAAGTAATACCAACATCCAAGGGTATCATGGAAACAACAACAATAACACCTTAGGAAATACATCAAACACAAATCCACAGTGATTTTCATTTTTCTCCAATAGAAGAAATTTTACTTCGTTGGGACAATCTCTAGAATCCACCCTGAAAGACTTGATGGCAAAGAACATCATTACCCTACAACCTCAACGTAACTTCACACCTAGTGTGAAGCCACCATCATGGAATGATGCATACTATTGTGAATTTCATAGATGTAAAGGCCATCGTATGAATAATTTCCAAGCTTTGAAGAATGTTATTCAAGATTTAATTGACAAAGACATTGTCACAATAGAAGGGAACTGACAATCAAATGAAGACCACCAAGAATTTCAAAATCCTTTTCCCAACTATCAAAAGGGCGAGTCTTTTGGAAAGAATGTGAATCATATCGATGAGCATATAATCAATCATATCTACACTGATGATGAGCGGGTTAATGTTATAAAAGTCAAAGAGAAAATGGAGTATCGAGAAGTTAATGTAACAACAAGGGCACAAGCTAAAGTTGTCCTAAAAGGTGCTCCTTCAAAATCCATTGTGCCACCGCTATCACATCAATATTATTTAATCAATCAACTTGGAATTTTTTTTCTTAGATCTCTATCTTGGAACTTTTGAAGATTTCCCCGATGCATAAAGAAATTCTAGACAAATCCCTCATTGAGACAACTGTATCCGATGATCTGAATGTGGATCAATTTCAATCCATGGTGGGACATTTTTCTTCACCCACATGCCTTTCATTCTCTGAAAAAGATGATTTTTCCATGACACATCCCCATAATTCATCATTATACTGAGAAGTCATGGTCCACAAGTTTCATGTCAGATGAGTTCTAATAGATGGAGGTGCTGGTTTAAACATATGTACCATGAAATTAATTTGGGCTTTAGGATTTTCTGAGGATTCCATTGATCCCAGAAGAAATATTACCATTAAAGCCTATGATGATGAGGAAAGAGAATCCAATGGTTTAATCATGCTACCAATTAGAGTGGGACCCGTTATCAAAAATACTTTCTATCAAGTATTAGATCATGATCTTGCATACAACATCTTGTTAGGTTGACCTTGGATCCCCAAAATGCAAGTTGTACCATCCACATTTCATCAATGTCATAATTTTCCTTATGACAGACAGGAGATTATGATACTAGCCAATAATTCTCACAGTCAATCTTGTGCCAACATCAAAGCTAGTCAAGACACTTTGGTTCCTAACAATCCAGAAGCGACTACTAGCACTTATCCAAAAGTTGATACAAAAATAAGTCCACTAACCAAAACCTTTGACAAGCAACTATGGTTCAAAGATAATGGAGTAGGAGAATATTCTCTCTATCTGGCTAATCTTCCTACGTCACCTCGGTCACATGCCCAACCTTCTATCACTCAACATTAGATATTTGTAGCATCAACGTCAACACAAGCACTGACAGAACTAATCACAAAATTCAATGGATAATTTATCAAGGAGAAATTCCTGATGGAAGATCTTGAGGATAGAAAAATGCTAAAATGGCTCTATAGAGATGAAGATGAAGATGAAATAGTTCTTTATATCAAGTTACCAACTAATAAATATGGTAAGGGATATTCAATCATGCAAAAGATGGGCTATGAGGGTAATGGTCCTATCAAAAAAAGAAAAGGAGTAGTTGAGCCTATTGATCCTCTAGGACTTGCGATAAAAGATAAAACAAGACTAGGCTATGATACTAGCTTTAAGGAAACAACATCCAAACAATTGAATAATATTGTGCTCACATTGCAAGAAAGATCTGATCCAAAGGAAGCATGCTTAACAACAATTCAAAATTTCATTGATAATAACTTTGACACAGACTCTAGAGAATACGAATTGGATACCATCCATAATGATGAATTCTGGAGGGATAAACAGGTTGATGTGATACACAAGTGTATGCCTAATCTAATCAAAGGAGATGGTTTAGGGACCCAACCACAGGAATCTGAACTATAATGCAACTATGATTCTAGTGATACCGAGTCAGATTTAATCAAACAAGACTATCATGAGGATAGTACCATCATTGATCTACCTCATACCTCAGATCCTATCGACACCTTCGTTATGATCACAACCATAGCCAATAGCACACAATCTAATGACCTACTACCACTAATACATCTCAATCTTATTGAATGGGATCTATTTGAACCTCCCAATATACCTATGTTTGAAACTGACGAATCTATCATAAACTTCCTTTCTGCAGATGATGTAAAGGATTGTTCCATTGGAAATTTTTGGCATGAGATCCTTATTCAGGAGAGTGTCAAGTTTCCTAGCTACAAAAGTAAAAATAAAAAATAAAGATCTAATGGTGAAAACCAGAATCTGGCAGTGTTAGATCAAACAAAAGATAAAACAAAGAGTGTATCAGACAGTGAAAACCTTTTTAAGGCACCAGATGATGGGATGCTTGACACTCTCCCAGAGCACTATCATGAGCGATCTCCTATCTTGATTGAGCCTACAAAAGTAGTTAATCTTGAAACTATAGAGAAACCAAGGATTCTACAGTTAGTAGCATCAATGACAGATAAAGAAGTACTCGAGTTCATGGAATTTTTTAGAGAAAATCAAGTCAACTTTGCTTGGTCTTATGCAAAAATGCTAGGTCTTGATCCTAATCTTATAATGCATCACTTGTCCATTAAACTAGGAGTAAATCCTATGAAATAAAAACTTAGAAAGATGCATCCTCATGTGGCACTACTAGTTAAAGAAGAACTTAAGAAACTCTTTGATGTGGGATTTATAAGATCAATTGACTATGCAGAATGGATCTCCAACATTGTTCCTGTATCCAAGCCTGACAAAAGTGTTCGAGTGTGCACAAATTTTAGAGATCTTAATAAGGAATATCCTAAGGATGATTTCCCTCGTCCAAGCATTGATACTATAGTTGATCTAATGGCTGGCCATTCTGTGTATTCATTAATGAATGGTTTTTTCTTGTTATAACCAAATCAAGATTGCACCTAAAGACTAGGACAAAATGGCTTTCACATGTCTCTAGGGGACTTACTATTGGAACGTCATGCCTTTTGGTTTAAAGAATGTTGGGGCTACATATCAAAGAGCTATGACTACAATTTTTCATGACATGATGCACACATTTATAGAAGATTATGTCAATGACATACTGGAAAAATCATACACACGAGAAGGGCATCTCGAGATATTATCCAAAATATTTGTGAGGTTGGAAATGTTCAAAGTATTCCTCAACCCTAAGAACTATGTTTTTGGAGTCACATCTAGAAAGCTCTTGGGATATATAGTTTCAGCAAAAGGAATTGAAGTAGATCCCACCAAGGTACAAGCGATCATGGAAATTCCTCCACCAAGGAAAATCAGTTAGTTGAGATCACTACAAGGATGACTTCAATCTATACGAAGATTCATTGCACAACCAGTAGATAAATGTCTACCTTTAACACATCTACTACATAAGAATGTTCCCTTCAAATGGGATGATAAGTGTGAAGTGGCCTTTCAACAAATCAAATAGTACTTAATGAACCCACCAGTTTTGATACCACCAAATCCAGACAAACCAATCATCTTATACATTGCTGCCACAGAGACATCTTTGGGGGCATTGTTAGCACAAGAAGACTCTATAGGAAAAGAACATGCAATCTATTATATCATTCGAACATTAACAGGTCATGAACTCATCTACACTTTCATCAAGAAGGCTTGCCTAGTAATGGTCTTTGCCTCGTAAAATTTTTGATCCTACATGTTAACTCATATAATCAATCTTGTTGCAAAGATTGATCCATTTAAATATCTATTAAGCAAGGCCACATTAACAGGAAGGTTAGAAAAATGGGTCATGATCTTAAGAGAGTTTGATATTCATTATATTGATCGCAAAGCAATCAGAGGACAAGCTATTGCTGACCAACTAGTTGAAGCACCTCTACAAGCAAAACATCCCATGCACATTGAATTTTCAGATGCTAATGTCTTCACGGTAGAATCAAAACAACCTTGGTCATTATATTTTGATGGCTCTTTTACTCAACATGGATTGGGGGTAGGCATTCTCTTTGTCACCCCTCAAGGAATACCATTCCTCGATCATATCGGCTAATGTTTCCATGCACTAATAACATAGCCGAATATGAAGCTTTAATCACTGGACTCAAAATAGCATTGGAATGGAGAATCACAAAGTTACAAGTTTATGGTGACTCACAGTTAGTCATTAACCAAATCAATGATGACTATCAGACCAGAGATGAAAAATTGTTGTCGTATAAGAAAATGGTTGACGATTTCAAGAAATACTTTGTAGACATCAAGTTCATTCAAATTCTAAGGCTTGATAACAAGGCAGCTGATGCTATGGTCACAATCTCTTCATTGTTACAACTCCCAGAAACTCAAGATCGCTACGAATTTCTAGTGGAATAATCATTTACACCTACTTATGACACACCTGACAGCAAAATCATTTTCCACTTAGTAGGATCTGATTCACCTTGGTATGGAAAGATTTATGCCTACTTAAAAGACGACATCTTACTGCTTGACTTATCCCGTAACCAAAAGCGTAATTTTATTCGACAATCTTCTCACTATACCCTTATCGCTAACACTCTATCGTCACAGTCTTTATGGTACTTTACTTCAATGTCTTCAATGTGATGAATCTGATAAGGCTTTATAAGAAGTTCATAGTGGCATTTGTGGTACTCATTCAAGTGGACTAACCTTATCCAAGAAATTGATTAGAATGGGTTACTACTGGCCTATAATGGAGAGGGAATCATTCAATTTTGTAACAAAGTGCTCTAAATGTCAGATACACAAAAATATCATTCATACACCAGCATATGAACTACAACTATTTGTACCAGCCTGGCCATTCTCTCAATGGGGGTTGGATTTAGTTGGTAAGATTCATCCTTCATCCTCGAATGGACACAAGTTCATCATCACAGCAACAAAGTATTTTACCAAGTGGATTGAGGCAGTCCCTCTCATTGAGGTCATTGGAAAACATATCTTATCATTCATACTTAACTATCTCATTTGTAGGTATGTCATTCCCAACTCCATCATCACAGATAATGGACGGCCATTTTAGGAATTAGGATTTTGATGAACTTTGTGAGAGATTCCATATTCAACATAGATACTCAATACCTTACTATCCATAAGGGAATGGCCAAGCGGAGGCCTCCAATAAAACAATATTAAAGATTTTGAAGAAGATTGTGAATGGTGTAGGGAAAGATTGGCAAGTTCAACTCAATCCCACATTATGGGCCTAGTGAACTAGTATCCGAATGCCAACATGAGCAACACCATTTTCTCTTGTCTATGGAGCAGAAGCCATCCAACCTTTACAAGTTGAGATTCCATCACTCAAAGTATCTCTAAAAGGTCTAATCGTAGATGATGAATACAAACTTTCCTGACTGTAGGAACTAGAACTTCTTGATGAAAAGAGACAATGATCAGTTGATCATTTGAAAGCATATCAACTAATGATGTCTCACAACTATATTAACAGAGTCAAACCATGTACTTTTTAGGTTGGTGATCTTGTTCTAAAAGAGAACCCACGCAATCAACAAGATAGAGAGAAGAAAGGAAATTTTGAACCTAATTGGTTGGGTTTGTATGTGGTCATAGTAGTATACGGTTCAAGAGCATACAAATTGTCAACACCAAAAGGGGACCTGTTTGACAAACCCATCAACAACATGTACCTAAAAAAGTATTATGTCTAAGGCAGTCATAATCATCTGGAAAAAGTCCTCAAGAAATGCAAATACATCAGAAAAAGTCTTGAAGAAATACAAAAACATCAAAAAAAGTCCCGAATAAATACAAAAACATCAAAAAAAGTCTTGAAGAAATACAAAGACATAAAAAAAAGTCCTAAAGAAATACAAAAATATCAAAAAATGTCCTGAAGAAATACAAAAACATCAGAAAAAGTCCTGAAAAAATGGTTACCCTATTGAAAACCTAGCAAACATGCATCTCAGTAACAACAACAAAAAAAAGAAGAAAAATGCAATAAAAACAAATAGTGAAAATATGGAAAATAGACGCTATTTGTAGCTCTCCATCTATTAGTTCATGTTTTGCACTAGGCTCTCATTTCATGCACCTTTCCTTCATCTTAAGGTCATACCAGCATCATGTTGCCATCATTTTCCTAGAGCAATAATTTCTTACCATGGCTCTATTATTGTACATAACCATTTCAACAAGTTGTCACATACTGTGGGCAAACATTGACATACTCTGGGGTAACCAACTTTCAGGTTCTACCAACATAGTTCGACAACAATATAGAACTCAGTCATGCAAACAAACAATCACAACACATGAACAAATATCCAACCATTGACCCATATCACAATGTTTTTTTCACCAAAATACCATATCATGACTCATATCTAGATGATCTAAAATCTGAAGAATGATTGGAATATTATTTTTACATTTTTGAACCATGGTTATTTGATTTTTCGATATCATCTCTTTGGAGCACACTCAATGATGTACTGAACTAGAGTGGCAAGGAAGGAGGATGATTTTTCTTTGTCTGCTATCTTGAGGTTAACTATCAACTTGACGCAAATATGTCGTGAAATAGGATTTCCAAAGTATATCATTGATGAAAGTTCCACATTTGCATCAAAAGGTGGTTAGTATTTACCTGTTTATGCAATAAATACTCAGGTCATCTCAGTTCAATTATACCTCGATGCTTGTATTTGCTTGCTATATCAAAAATCCTGAAAGTTGTACTCAGGTCATCATTGGTGCTAATCTCCCCTATGATGCGTGTACATACTTCTGACATTGACATTTTATAAGGCTCTATGATGATTCCAGAAAACTACCCAAAGGCTCAACAAATAGTTGGTTTTATTTAGTTGTATTTCATTTAGATCAATGTATATATTTGCATATTGCATTCGTATTAGAGTTTCAAACAAAGCTAAATAGATAAATCAATGATTGTCATGTTTCTTTGGACTATATGTGGAGGACATTTGGACATTTGTTTCATCCTCATTTCATTATCATTTCATCTCGGTCTTGTGCATATCATATAGTTTAAAAATTCATCATTTGGATCCTTTCCCATTTATTTATCCTTCATGATACATTATCATTTCATATTTCATATCATTTCATTGCATATCATGAGACATTCTCATTTTTTTATCATCTTGATTTCATATAATTTCATATCATCTATTCATACATTTAACCATTTTTCATTATTATCCCATCCATCATTACATTTCATTACATTACATTACATTTTATCATTCCACATCATTTCAATTTTACATTTTATCATCTCCCTTCATTACATTTTATCATATCATTACATTACATTTTTCATATCATTTCATCACCTTTCATCATTTCATATCATTACATTTTATTTCACCCCAATTCATATCATTTCCTATCATTACAATTCATTTTCATCTCATTTTATTTTATCATTTCATTCCATTACATTTCATTACATATCATATCATTATATTGCATTTCATTTTATCATTCCACATCATTTCAATTTTACATTTTATTATCTCCTTTCATTACATTTTGGAAAATCAAACCACAAAAATTTCATACAAACATTACATTTTCACATCATTAATAATTCATATCATATCTCATATCATCTCAACATGTTGCATTATTTTTACCATCATCATCCACCTGCATGAGACCATTAGTACACATCATATTGCACATCATTATGTCATGATCATATCACATCATCTTGCAAATCATGTTAGTCAGTAAATCATATATCAAAATCTATATCGCATAAACAAGGAAATAAATGCATATCCATCTCATATCATCATATCAAATGCAACACATCAACAAAACTCATCGCCGCTGCACATCATTGCTCATCCAAAATACATACAAATGTCCAATAGTCTAATGACACTGAAAATTATCAAAGATACATGAGATATGATCAAAAATCAATATACATGCTCCAAGAATATGAGATACATCATATAAAATTTTGCATATATCAATCATGGCTGGTTGGTGGAACCCCCTAATGGAGCTAGTCTCAAGGATGGTGGCTTGCCACTCGTCCCTACATCTGGATCCCATTGACGACCAATAACCCCCAAGCTCTGTGTGGTTGTCCGTGGCTTACTCCTGGTCCTAGTGTGTGACCATGGGAAAAGATCTCTATGCTCAAGAGGACATAACTCCTCGTATTTGACCCAGTAATACTCAGCCTCTTTGGCCATCTCGAAGCCCTCTGCAGTGGCCTCTCATAAATATGCACTCTCCACAGTGCCCATCAGCCTCTGTACAAACCCTCGGCCTCTATCGCCCTCCATTTCAATGTATGTCTCTCTATAATCAACTGGGCTAACTATGGGTCTAGGGTAGGGGGATGTGCCTGCGCCTGTGCCAGTTGTGCCTGTAGCTGTGCGACCAATCCCTGCACCTACACCAACTAACTCTGCAACTACACTTGTTGTCCTTGTAATGTCTGCACTTGGGCCTGAAGGGTATCTATCTATCCCTTTTGTGAGGAGGAACCAACCCTGATCATTGTCCTCTGCCCAATCCTAGTCCTTAGCCTCCGCATGATTTGGATACCGCTCAAAATATCTGGCCTCGACCTCACTGGAACCTACCCCTCATCTCCACCATCATCCCCATCATCCCCATTTGAGCTTTCCTCCTCTCCACTCTCCTCATCATCTCCCCCAACCGCTACCTGCTCACCACCTACCACATCCTCTTGTCTCCCTACCCCTGGTTGCAGTACCACCAAAATGGGTGTTGGCTCATCAGGACAGGTAAACTGTGGAAAGGGATGTGTATGATAATAAATTGAGTACTCTTCGTACATACCAGCATCAACAATATCTCGTTTATCATCCCATTCCTCAGGCGCTAAAGCCATATACTCAATATATGCTATCTGATATGAAATACACGGCCCCCATCCCGCCTCATCCCTGCTTCGTGCATAGTGAGAAAACCCCTACGACATCCCCTTGTTAGAAACCAAGATCAGATTTGCAAACTAGAATATCCTTCCACAGAAGATAAAAACATAAAAAATAGAGATTTTCAAGAAGATGTGCAAATAATTATTATTCAAGAATTCATAATTACAAGATAATGATTTGCTTTATAAAAGAAAAGATGCATAACCCTAATCTTATCTTGAGAAACAAGATAGCTCAAAAGATAATGATGAGAATAAATAAACCTAGGAAATAAATAATACCTAAGTAAAGTTATGCAAGTGTAATTAAATATTAATTACACTAACACCCTCCCATAAGTGCAACTTAGGGAGACTAACAAAAGCATGCACCTACAACTAAGATGAATGGAAGAAAGCATGAATGGGTCCTGAAAACAAGGCCTGATCAGGTATCCAAGTAGAAATGCAATGATGAGGTAGAGAAGGAAAACCCAGTGGGACAAAACCCCCCTACAATGAGATGACTATTGTAAAGAAGCACTGGAAGAACTCTATGGATTAACACTGGAACCACAATCTAAAAAGAAAGGAAAGATACTTCTTTCTACAAGAAACCAAAAATGGAATCATAATGTGACAGAAAATCCGATGCCATGGAACACTGGAAAACTCATAAATTGGAACAACCCTAGAATCTGTGAAGCAACAGTAGATGAAATGATGACAAAATCTGGAAACCATGTATCTCGATGTTGATGCCAAACTATGACTAAAACTATTCCATGGGAAGGAGTGCCATGAAGACTTTGGAACATTAACCATAAAAACAT
The DNA here is from genome assembly GCA_007258455.2 of Sequoia sempervirens. Classification (NCBI taxonomy): domain Eukaryota; kingdom Viridiplantae; phylum Streptophyta; class Pinopsida; order Cupressales; family Cupressaceae; genus Sequoia; species Sequoia sempervirens. Next base: position 948,132,152 of record VDFB02271358.1, read on the forward strand.
GGCCCTCAAACTGAGAAGGATTTGAACCAATGCGGATCAAGAAATATAATCTCTAAACTATTGTGTGAACCAATGAATCTGATATGTGTCAAGCAATAGAAAAAATGTGGCCAAAAGAAACTAGGAAACCAAATAACCCATTTTAGTTGCCATCAAAACAAAATGGAGATGGAGATCAAAGTGAAACACAACTCTCTAATTAGATTATTATGCAAGAAACCCCCCTGATGGAATTTTATCTCAGTTCATTTATTACAATAACCCAATTATTGTAAAAGGAGAGAATGCTAAACATACATAGACAAAAAATAACATGATTTGGTATTGAAATGAAGTGCAAATATTCAAGTTTCACCTTTCTAACTATCAAAACATCTAAGTAATCTCCAAAACACCCATCGGGACAAATTTTGAATAATGAGAAACTTGGGACAGATACAAAAAAAATTGCATGGACAGTAAGATAGAGCTCCTCAATACCTTTCCAATGCCTCAAAGAAGACAAAAATTGGAGATCGTGGCAAAACGTTATGATCTTGGAAGCCCAAAATGAACATCTGACTTCAAACAGAAAAAAACAACTAAAAAAAAATATTGAAAATAAAACTACACCATAGGAAAGTGCTCAGAACCAGCTTTCTAGCAATATATCGTTTGCCCTATTTCGATATCGTATGCCCAAGTTATGACCAAAAGAAAAAAACTGCTCCTTTAGGGAAAATTAGGGCTAGGAGGGGCAAGGAGGGCCATACGGTTAGGTGATGTCATGTTGACGTCAACACTTTATGCAAAAAAAATTGACGACCATTTGGTCGTCACGAGAAAAAAATGCTCCCCCTACAAAAAAATTGACAACCATCTAGAAACAGTCATCACTCCAGAGTATTCCTAAGGAATCTTCAAGATTCCCTTCCCCGGAGAAGCCTGGATGTTGACGGATAACTGCAAACTGGCCAAAATATTGCATTACAAATTGCTGGAATATGTTGTTGGATGTCAGATGAGGTTTCGGGCCCTTGGTCATACATATGACCTTTGATGGGCATTGAAGGGCCTGCGGGGGTTGAGCGGAGGGCCCCTAGTCCTCCATGTGACCAGGGCAGAGTGGAGGGAGCCCGATGGGGTTGAGGGTTTTAGTGGAGTGTTGGCGGTGCAAACCAGTGGCGGTGGCAGTGGCGGTTGGGCGGCCGCCCTGTGGCGCAGTAGTAGTGGGATGAGTTTTTAACTGTAAGCACCAACAAAAATCCCCAAAAACAAGTTTTTTTGAATTTTTTTCGAGATTTGAGCCTCGAACTGCATGCTGGGGAGGTCGTACGGCCCCCCAGGCAATTTTTTTTCTTTCTGGACCAACTTCACCAAAATTGACAAAACGAAGGGCGATCTTAGGGTTTTTGGCCTCTGTGAACACAATAGTTACCTCCATTTCTGCCCAAACTACTCCAAAAATTTGGCTACCCTCAAATCTTGCAAAAAAACTCTGAGCTTGAAACCCTCATGGATCTGGCAAACAATGGCCAAAATCTACAAAACAAAAGCCAATCTTGACTTTTTCCAGCACTTTGAATCCAATGGTGAAGCCCAATCTGATCCAAAACACCTCATAGATGAACTCAAGGAATGATACCCTTGAGGAATCCCGAACAAACCCTACAATGATTTTCTCAAAAAATCTGAGAAGGGGCTACAAATCAAGGCTCTGATACCATGTTAGAAACCAAGATCATATTTGCAAACTAGAATATCCTTCCACAGAACAAAAAATAGAAAAAGTAGAGATTTACAAGAAGATGTGCAAATAATTATTATTCAGGAATTCATAATTACAAGATAATGATTTTCTTTATAAAAGCAATGATGCATAACCCTAATCTTATCCTAAGCAACAAGATAGCTCAAAAGATAATGATGAGAATAAATAAACCTAGGAAATAAATAATACCTAAGTAAAGTTATGCAAGCATAATTAAATATTAATTACACTAACACCCCTATGTGAAACCAAACTATCGCTGCACCCGCAATGCCAACAACCTCTCTAGAATGAAGGGAGTACAACCTATCAAAAAATCAGGAATACCAATGAATGGCATCTCTAGGTGATTTGTATTCCATGGCTCACAATCTAGGTATGGTCACCATATCACTACATCAATATCATCTAGGCACTATCTCCAGTAATCCGCCTTGCCCAGCTTAGGCTAGACAAGGAACATAACATATACATACACGTAGAGTCTACTCGGTGGCCTCACTCTGGGAAAAGATGGTCTCATCATAGCAAGATTCTCCCATGCCCAAATCTGAAGTAGTGTCATGCCGCATGACAAACTGGATGCACCCCTGTATACCACCTGATGTAAATCATGATATAGGTGAGCCAACATACAACTCCCCTAGGAGTATCTCTATGGCTGTAACAACATCTGCTCTAGGATCCTCCCCCATCCCACTGATAGTCCCTTTGATTAGTGATCTGGACAAATGAGACCTCCAATGAATGCACCTAAAACTGCAGGCAAGGCTTGATATCCTCTGAAGTCAGCCCATGGCACCTAGTACCCTACTATGTGTGCATCACCATATACTCTCCTCAGCACATCTATCCCACCTAGCTCCTTGTGATCATCAAACACAAGGGCGCCAACCACAGGAATACCGAGAATCATATACACATCCTATGGAGTCATAGTCACCTCACCAGTCAGAAAATGAAAGGTGTTGTACTCTGAATGCCACCTCTTCGCTGACACAATCAACAATCCCCTATTGACCTGAATCAGAGGAATGGCCAACAAGGATCTCAATCTGCATGTCCCTATCAATGCTACCTCATCTGGTGTCAGCTCGGCTATCCTATCCCACTTAGCCGAGTGACACTCCCTAGTTTGGAGGTTTTTGAAAACCTCCTATTTTCAGTTATCATAAAGATAGTCAATCAACATCATATCAATGATTCAATCTCAATTAGGAAAAATCAATCTAACTCATATCTATCTATGACCCATATCAGTGACACATAATCAATCTAACTCATATCTATCTATGACCCATATTAGTGACCCATATCAGTGAATGATATTAGTGACCCATATCAGTGAACCATATTAGTGAACCATATCAAGTGACCCATATCAGTGACCCATATCAAGTGTTCTATCTAGGTGCCTCATATCAGGAAATCAATACACCAACTATCTATCTGAATATCACATCAATCTATTCTATCATCAATTACTATTTGTTTTCTTTCTCAAGAATGCAAATTTATCAACAATCAAAACATCATCCTATTTCTATTTCAATCACGAATGCAAATATGTTTTCAATTAATCATTTACTATTTGTTTTCTATCGTAGAAAGAAAATTTATCAGTAGTCCTATCAATCATCTACTCTTTGTTTTTCGTACAGGGGAAATAGAGTTATCAGCTATCTACTCTCTAATTTCTATTTTGGAAACAAAGTTATCAATTATTTATCAGATTTTCTATCCATATAACATGATGACAAGAAAATTTCTCTATCTATTGACCAAGGAAGCAATATACATCATCATTTTTACATCACTTTCATCAAATCACACATTCTGTCTCTTTTTACCATATGCACTAATTTGCGGCCTCTATGTGCTAAAACTCATATGCGCTATTTTGTATCCTAGATGCACTAAAACTCAGATGCATCGTTCTTTGCCCTAGATGCGCTCAAACATTTCCTCTATGCGCTATTTCCCTAAAAGCACTAAAACTCTAATCGAAAGAGCCACTATATTTCCTGGATGCGCGACAACCCTAAATGTGCTCATGTTTTCCCTAGATGAGCTAAAACCCTAATTTTTCTATGGCATCCTCTATGCACTCCTCTTTTTTATCGAATGCGCTAAACTGGTTTCTACGCTAAACATGCTAGATCTATCCCATATGCACTACTCTTTTCATTGAAAGCGCTCAAACAACTATCAAAAGCACTAAAACAAAATTTTAAAACCTAAAATCCATGAAAAAATAGGAAAATCTTACTCCAAACGAAAAAATTTAATAGCAAAAGAGGTTGGATTGTCTCACCATTGGTCCATACACAGCTGGTCTCTGGCATTGGTGGTCCCACTCGAATCTATGATGGTGATACAAAATCTCCATTTTGCCAGGTCACTATCAAAGCTACAGATTCTCAAAGTCAAAAATTGCATAAGATTTGTCATTTTCTCCTTGTTTACCTTTTAAAGGTCAACTCAAGGTGATTTTTGTGACATTTTTATCTTTTTATCTAACTTGGAATTTACTTTCACATGGGGGCAACCTTATACATCATTTTTCGCGAGCTAAATCACTAAATTCACATCAACATCAAAATCTCATCATCAACTCAAATTTGTCAAAAAACTCCTAATCATCAGTGATTTATCTCCCAAGGGGGCATCATTAACACCAACAACATTTTTTGATCATAAACATATCAGAATTAAGTTAGGGGCATATTTTTCAAAAAAGGGGAAAAGTCAAACACAACAAATTTTGAAAGCAAAAATATTGTATTTGAAGCAATGTGTTTCACACATCACTTCAAAGAGGGGAAAAATGTAGATACATAAAATTGGCCATATCTGATTCATCCTGGCATTTAATTAAATATTTATTATTTAATTAATTTCTCTAAAGTATTCTACATATGATTAAATTTAATTAATTTAATTATATTGTTCATTCAGTTTATACTTCTATCATAATTAAATAAATCAATTTTATTTAATTATTTCACATTCAAATGTCCACTTGATTAATTAAATAAATACATTTTATCTATTTTAATTAATTATCATTTTTTGAATTTAATTAAGTCTTTTTTATTTAATTAAATTTAAATATTTCTTTTCAAATCTTTCTTCTAGCTAATTAAATATCTTATTTAATTAATTTTAGTTACACACCATTTCCTAAAACTTTAATTAAATATCTTTATTTAATTGAATTTCTTCCATATCTTTTCAAAATCATAATTACATATTCTGTTTAAATTATGAAATTTTCCTTTATTCTTCAAATATGGGGTAAATATTCTATTTTAAGAAGAAAACCTCTATGTCACCCTTAAATAAATAATTGAATTCAGTAATTCATTATTTATCTTCTTCAAAATATTTCCATAATCTCACAAAAAGAAAAAGAAGACGATTTTTACAATTAATCTTTATTATCTTATCTTGCCTCTTTTTCAGAAAAGAAAACAATTTATCTTGCTTTCTGTTTTCTTCTATTTTCTTTAGTCTTATCTATCCTCAACCGTTTGATCTACAAGGAATTTTCACAATCATTGATCATATCAGCCAATTAGAAGCTTTTGAAAAACTCTATAAATAGCACAACCAATCCAAGCAAGGGTTACACAACACACATCAAAGGAATTAGAGAGCAATTGCATTCTAGCATTATAGCGTTCTAGCATTATCATTATAGTTTTATTATTCATAGCATCATCATAATCTGTCATCTTAGCAATCATGTTTTAGAATAATCATGTCTTAGCTTAGCCTTACATGCATTTCATATTCAATCTCATTCTTTAGGAAGACAGTTCGTTGAGCCTAGTATACAATCTGAGAGCCAACTGGAATCAATGAAAATACTGGAGATAGAGGATGATAGGATGACATCGATAATAGGATATTGATTTTTCAATCTCTATTGTTTTAAATTTTTTTTTTTTTATATAATGTCTTATTCGTGTGTTTGATTCATTTGTTTTTTCATATTTAATGCTCACAAAATCGGCCACACATTATTGGTGCCCATTATGGGGCCTTGCCCTATTTTTAACATCTACTTACAGGTTTTCTGATAGGATCTCATGTTCTGGAATTTAGATTTTTGACAAAATTTTCTGTCTTAGCTCATTTGAGAACTTCTAAAGTGCATCCGCAAGTTTTTAAAGCACATCTGTGGCTTCTTTTAGTGCTTTTGTAGGTACTTCGGTGCATCTAGGGACTATTGTGGTGCATCCAGGAACTGTTTCAGTGCATCTACAGAACAAAATGACGCATATGCTCGACTTAGTTTGTTAAAATTTTCTAAAAACAAAAAAAATATTTGTTTCATTTTTGTTTTAGTGCATTTAGGAGTTTTCCTAGCACATTTAGAACTTTCTGTAGCGCATTTACTATCTGTTTTAGCACATTTACTTTTTTTTGTGGTGCATACAGGTGATCTTTTGGTGCATATAGGTTGTAACTAAATAGGTTTCTGAGTCTGATGCCTTCCGCAGACAGAACCTTTTTCTAGCTTAAAAGGAACCAATCTAGGATAGTCACAACTAGTTTTAAAAGGAAGCAACCCTAGGATAGACATGGATTTAAAATAAAGCAATCTAGGATAGTCACCATACACTAATTTTGTGGTTAAAATGAATCCCATGCTTTCTGTGAAGCAACATCTTCACATAGTTTAGATCATCAAGTGTCCAAAGTGCTCCTTTATTCATTCTTATTTTTCAACTTCATCTGGTTACACCAGGCCACCGAGTGAAAAAGGGGAGTCAACATTTACCTCTGTCAAACACAATTCTATAAAAAGAACTGATCTCCCTCAACTCATGCTTGCCTCTGTCAAACCATAACAACACGGGTTACTGCACCCTTGCAAACATAAGTATCAGGCTGCCTTCCATGAAGTGGAAACTTGCTCTCTATTTGGCTTTGTCATCAATTGGCAACCAAATCAAATAGGCCACATCATTGTCACTTTCTTCATTCTTTGATTTTATATCAAGTGGCAAGATTTGAAAATGGGGATCAAGACCATATGAAAGCACAGTCTGATCACAACCATTTGCTTGATTGAACATGTTGGTACCTCTCAACAGGCCATCATATACAACATCATCAACATGTTCATAATCACTGTGAATTTTAAAGTCAACATACATTCCAAATGTCGATTGTCATGTGGCAATAAGCTATCATATTCATCATTTACATCATTCTCAAACTGAAAACAACATTCCTCAGTATCTTTCACATTGCCACATTCCATGAAAACTCCTTCCAGCTGACAAAAATAGCGCTCACAATCTTCTATATGGCTGGAACTATCAGGTTCAATCTGGTCATTAGTTTGCACATCAATGGTAAGACCATCACAAGAGCTGAACAAAAGATCTTGTTCATCATGCAAACCATCTTGGTATATGTCAAAGACAAAAGATGCATATTTTGGAGCATCCTTATACTAATTAGTGTAACATAGGTACATCTTTTGACACTTCTATTCAGGTATATCAAAACATACCTTGGCATCATGGAGATAGGGATCAGATGCAACATTAACCTCTAAAGAATGAGTAGATGCACTCATCTCAGGTTTGAGAACATATTCAGATGCATTCATGTCATCATTATTCAGCTCAAAACCAAATACTTCAAAAGTAGGCTCAAGTAATTCAACATCAATAGGGACAATAGGAATACAACTATGTGCATTAGTTTTTGCATGTGCAATGTCAATTGATATATGTGCTGACTCAAAAGTGGAAGATTCATTGCTAGTTGAAAATTCCTCATTAACAATATGAATAAAATCTTTGTTATCTTTCACATAAATTCCTTTCACATAGGATGGAAACATATCACTATTCACCCTCTAAATATAGGGAGCATCAAATAGGAAGCAATTGTACTCAACTTCACACTCATCAACAAGAAATTCACCATTATTCTCACTCCTTGGCTTCTCCACACATGGATCAAGTGTTTTTGTAGTGTCAACACAATTTGAAACTTTACAGTCATATGGATCAACAAGCTCTTCAATATCATCAATGGATAATGATGTTGATTTAGGATCCATATATATGTCACAACGTGCCACTTGATTATTCCAAAAGGAATCCATTATTTCATCGTCATGCTCTTCATGTAACAAAAACATTTCCATTTTTGCTTCATACAAACAACCATGAAGAGTAGGGGCATAAGCACACTTATCAACATTATGTTTTGAGTTGACATATTGATCATAGACATGTTTGTCTTCAAATTCTGCATCACTCTCACAATGAGCTTGTTGTACTGATAGTGGATCTAAATCACATTTTGTGTATTCACCATGAGCATTTATATCATTGTATTCTTCAAGTGAGGAATATACTTCCATATCATCATCAGGAAAGCAATCACAATCTTCACAGGAGCAGTCAGAGATATCAACTTCATCATGATTTTAATCACAAGAAAAATTATCACTACTTGAACCATGTTCAAAATCTCTAAAATAAATGCCCAAGGCTACACTTTCAAAATCATAATCACTACTTTGTAATGGTGTATCAACAACACATACATTGTAATTACTAATCACATCATGACATGGGATATCATTCTATTTTTCATTTACTTTTCTATCACCTAAGATATCACAAGAGAAAAATTCTTGCATATCTACTTTGTCATCATCCCATGTGTCATCATTTTCCTCACTGCTGCAAAAATTTGCACATGTTCTTATTGTAACCCGATTACACTATTCATGTTCATCCATACAGCATGGAACTTCATTTTCTGCCATATCCTTTTCACTTGTTTGCATTGTTGTCTGATTTTCTTCAAGAAGATAGTTGTTGTTTACATTTTGAGAATCTGTATTTTAAGCATAACCACATTTGGCTGATTCCACCACCCTTATCCAACCAAGTACTTGATCAAAGCTATGGGGTTTCAATTTCTCTGAAAAAGTACTCAGCTCAGGTTCATAAATATCACAAAACAAATCAATGCACACAGATTCCTCAAGTTTTAAATTTTTGGGGACTCCTATCAAAGCATCCAAAAATCTTAGAAACAACTTATATGGTGATTCCCCCTCTTGTCTCTTCATTTCATAAAATTCTTGCACAAAATACTTTTGATCAATAGTGCTTCAATTTTTTTGACATTCAACTTGGAACTCACTATGATCTTCATACTTTAATGATGGAGAAATCACAACATTAAGAGCATTGTCATCTTGACAATCATTTCCATTATCAGATCCTTGAATTCTATCTGTATGAGGTGTATTAGGGTAATTAACACTTGCAGCCAAATACCCTTTCATTATTGAATATTTCAGATTGTTCTCGATGTCCATAGCATCTTGATATGCCTGATGTAATGTTGCAGGCTCCTTATCTCTCTACAAGAGACCCATCTTCTTGTCAAATTCTCCCAAGTACATGACCAAACATTCAACATCATTTGGTCTTATGTCTTCAGGAATCTCTCTTATGATCTTTGAATCTTTGAGGTTAAAAGATGGGACTAATTCATCATTTCCTTTCTCCATGTTCATGAACCTTTTCCTTATCAGAATAGGGTCAATCCTTTCTCCAAATTGCTCCAAGAATACTACCTTAAACTCTTCCCATGAATGAATAGAAGATGTTGGCAGATAAGAGAACTATTCCCTTGCCTCTCCTCTTAAGGACTAAACAATAATCTCATGATCACATCCTCATAATCAACCTCATAATCTTCCTTCACATTTCTCAATTCTTGGAGATGTCTATCTGTTGATTTAGACTTGTCACCAGTGAATCTTGGTAACTCATCTCTAACTTTAGTTGGAATGTCATTTGGGTAACCAATAAATCCACTAAAATTGATGGCTCTGTACCTTCCAGTGCTGAAACTTCTTCGACCATTTGGCTAGGACTGATCACAAACCATGGTTCCATTTTGAACCATACTAGGATGCATATATCGAAGCATTTTAACATGCCTCTTTCATAATTCACATATCAACTCTAAAGTTTATCATTCATTTTCCCTGTGTCTAGCTTCTATCATGATCTTAGAATGTTACAATACATAATGCAAATGCATCTATGCCTAAGATCAATTTAATAGGCAAACTTAAAAACTAGTATACTTTTCCAGCATAATACATAAGCTACAAATTACAATTCAAAAGTATGCAAACTAAATATACTAATCATTTCCCTCTCTTAGTTCTAATCACTCCATAGGGAAGCAAGGTTTATTCTAAGATGTTCAAATATGGTTTTCATATACAATTTTCTTGAAAACCAAGAATTAAGAATACCTGGAAACGTTGAAGCTGTTGCAGATTGTCTTCTGATTGTAGATATGGAACTGTATTCACCTCTTCATCAGGTTCTTGTAATAGAGCCTCCACCTCTCTTTGTAGAGGACTGAATTTCGACTAGAAGGAAGTCATTTCTAAGTTCCTTTCACCAGTAGACCACCACAAATATTAAAATAATCAGGTTCACTGCAACAATTATCTCTCCAGGCTTGAAATCCTTCATTATTGGAACTGAATTCAAAATGGAAAACAATAATATGACTCTATGCAAATGATATGAATTTTTTTGGATTCTTTAGTGAGAATTTTCTCAAATTCTCCCCAACAAAGTCACCATTTTGTTGGTTTTTTTTATTGTAACCAGGCTAGTCTTCTAATTTACCTATGGAATTTCCAATTCCAATCAAGGGCGGCTCGAAGGACTTGGACCAACTGACGAGGATTTCAAAGACCTCCTACACTTTGGGCTCTGCAAGACCCAGGAGGGTGATCCTTTAATGCATTTACAACCTCTACACCATTATCATAAATGACATTAGCAACAATAGATAATCTCATTTAATAGCTCAACATAATAGGATAATACCAAATAGAATTGGTTGTTCATCAGTAATATCAACTATTTGGAGCATGAGATAACTACAACACATAGGGATTTAAAATGATTTTGAATTTATAAAACGTTTTTGAGGTGCACTAAGTTGCAAGATAAATCAATGCCTTATTCTGGGCCATGGAGTCAAACACATAAAAAGAATTCATCAGCAAACGACATTCAGCCAGTGGATTTAAATTGTTAATGCCTTGCATCAACTGTTAGTGTCTTACACCAACAATCCCACTTCTGTTATCAATCAAACTCTCCTTACCAAATCCAACCTACACCCTTGAAATCACTGTTATCTACTTAAAGCATTTAACCATTTCCTTGAAATAGACCCATAAAAAAATAGCACAATCTCATGTCTCATGAAATTTGAGATGAAAAACTCAAAGATACTTTGTATTATTGAATTCATATGATTAAACTTGTACAAGTATGGAGACAATTTGAAGATATTCATGAATGTGCACACACTTTCATGATTTATTTGCATAAACTGGTTGCATTTTCTCATGAAATAAAAAATTTATAGCTTACAGACTCAAATTATGACCCAAAACTTCACATTTTCTATCTACCCAGCCCCATACAAAGCCTCAGAACCAGAATAAGAAATTGAGAAGAGAAGAGAAGAAAAAGAAGAAGAGAAGGATTTAGATGAAGCCCTAAAGCCGATCTAGAGATGCCATCTAGAATCCTCTTCACCATTGATTCATAGCAGAAAAGCCTCTCTCCTCTCTTTGCAACAAACTTTTCCTCCAAATTTGCCTTTGTTGTTAGTTGTTCTTCAACAGAAAATATGCCCATGTGAAGAATCTCCAAATTCACTCAACTGCTGGAAAACAACCTTGCCCGTGAAAATCCTCTGTTTTAGCTCTTTATTTTCTATTGTTGCACTTTATATGTTACCTTCTAACTTTATGCAAAGAAAAATATGTTATTTCCATATGTATAGTGAATATAAAATTCACTTTTACTTGTCTTTCCATTTACATCCAGCAATAAAATATTCAATTGCACAACAAATAAATTCACTTTATCATAGTGAATATTTAATTTGCATTATTTCCCAACAAGGAAATATTTCCCACAGTGAATAATTTTTACTCATAAAATATCTTGTACGATTCATCGATATTTTATTTCACTTTATAAAAGTGAGAGCATTTTAAAATTTATTGGGCACATGAGACTTTACCCACCATCTAAAATATAATTCTATGGGGCCCACCATTTATATTCACCCACAAACATTTAATTTTAATTTTTTTTCCATTAGAATGGATGGAAGTCTCATCAAATAATTTCATCGGGAAAATAATTAAAACTATCCTCGTGCATTCAAATTTTCCAGGACCCACCATACACGTGGCGGCAACCCACTATCTCACGGGACTTAAAAGGAGTGCAATTTTTCATTGCGATATGGTGGGGGATGGTGAAGATTTAATCTGCATTCTATCTTCATCTCCACCATACATCTACCTCCTGCATCTTTTACTCTTCATAATTTACACCTAATTTTGCATTTCATGCATCTGCTCTGCAATTTTTTGCTTGAAAATGGTGGCATAACCTGTGCTTTGCTGGATGTCCACAATTTCTCCAAACCTGTGTCTTGAAGGTTTCTAAAGCATTTTCTACAAATTACATTTTATGGCATTCCACCTCTCATCTGGTGTGTGGCTTCATCCTGGCTCGGTGGCACCCCATTCTCCCTGCTTTGATGGGTGTTCATTCCTTCCACAAGTGCACAAGCCATGTGCATTTGTTTTAAAGTTTCTAAGGCCATTTCAACAGATCCATTTGATACGCCATGATGCATGTGTTTCTTGAAACCACATTATTTTTTCTTTGATGGATCTCCACACTTTGTTCCATTCGCACACCTCCTAGTTGCATTTGCTAATATTTTATGAGGAATTTTCAGTGGATTCATTATGTGTATGAGCTGGGCATGACTCCTCTCTGCCAAGTTTTTCCTCTTTGTGCGTGGTAGGAAATAACTAACAAAATTTCCCAATCCTTTGTGTTTTGTTGGGTGCCTATACTTTGTTCCAATGCATGCAACTTGCATCAGTTTGAGAATTTCTAAATATTTTTCAATAATCCATTTTGTACATATCTTGCAGTCATGGCATTGCCAAGTTGCATTTACTTGAAAGTTAATGAGGTTTCTTCAATGCAACCATTGATGGTTTGAGCCCCTATTCCTGTATTCTCTTGTCCTCCATTTCTTGTGTGACTTTCATCTCATCATGGTGGTATCCATCTATGCATCTGCATCTGTTATCAAGGCCTCTTCAATGAACCATTTGGTGGTACGTATTCAGCAAAATCCATTATGAACATATCTATTTTGTGAATATTTTGAAACATGGTGGAATTCCTTTATTCTAGCTTTGATGGATGACCGTACCCTGTTTCATTTTATGGTCCCCTCTTCAAATCTGTATTTGATTAAAAGTTTGTAAGGGTTTTTTAGGAGAGCCATTGGAGTAATGCGCGCCAATAAATCTACATTTTTCTTTGTGTGTATCATGCCCTTTGTGGCATTCCACTGTATTTTATGCACAAAAGATCAAGGCATTGTATTTGTTTCATTTTTATTTTTTAAAGCCTTAGCAATACATTCATTTTTATGTATAGGCTATCACTACAAGTGCCTCTCTCTCTTAGCTGCAATGACTTGAGAGTTTCTATCACCTCTGAATAAATTGATTTGTTTAAGGGCCTTTCAGTATTCCTTTTGCTGCACCTTTAGTGGATGACCATGCTTTGTTGTTCTTATTGTGTAGAGTAATGCAATAAAGTTCCTTTATCCTATGTGCTTCAATAGATGCTCACACCTTGTGCCATGGCTGCTCCATCAGTCATCACTCAATACAATCCTCATTCTAATTTTATTTGATGCATTTTACCTATATTACATGCATCCCCCATGATAGAGTTTCAAAGCCACAATTTGGGCTTTGGTATCAAGCTATAAAATTTGTCAATGCTGATTAAGCTTCCTCAAATTACGACTTTGTTGCTTCACATATATGCCACTTTGGAGTTGAATCAATGAACAAATGATATATGTGAATCAGAGGTGACATTTGTTCCACTAAGAGAAAGCATAATAAAAATTTCAATGTTATCCCATGAATTGAATTACTGGGATGATTTCCATTTCTCAAATTGCCCTTGTTCAACTCCTTTCAAAGCATATAATACTGACATATCAAACAGGAAATTTTTTTACTCCATTTTGACTGTTCTCTTCATGACATGGCTACTAATGAGTTCACATTTTTGTCCTTGAGAAACTGCATTTCAACATGAACCCTTACAAGCTTATAATTGTTGAAAGGATGTCGATTTCCATGTAGACTCAGCTAAAAAAAAAATCATTTTCAAACAAATTTTATGTTCAAATTGACTTTAGGTAGCTTTTGAATGCACTAGAAATTGAAAACATGAACTGGGTCTTCATTACAACTCCTTTCTAGCTCATTTGGAAAATGGTGGAAGCTAGCTGAGTTAGCTCCAGAATCGACTTTGAAAACTAATCAAACAAACTCCTGGGGCCATGAAAAGATACAGGCATGTAGAAATTCGGTCCAAGAATGCAATACAAAAGATGGATTGAAGAAATCAATCATGAGAAAAAATTTATTAACTGGAAAATTTGCTTACTCGCTTTTCTGAAATTGCAGCCTTTATGAACTAATTAAAATTGATCCAATCACCCATTTTGATAAATAGAAAATAAACTCCTGAGAGGATACCACCAAACACAGTAGATAATTTAGGTATAGAGAGCATGTGTGCAGGATGGATTAGCTTGAAACATTTCCCATCAAAAGTTATTGACGCTTGAAGTTGGCCTCTCAGAAAGGTTTCAGTGCAAAACTTAAGAAATTCCATTGGTTTTGATTTGCTAAAAAGACCAAATGAACGTGTGAAGCTTTGAAAACTAGCATGTGAGTTCATATTGGTATAGAGAATGTAGAACAACATTATTTTTAGCATGACGATCATCTGGTTGCAAAATTCAAGCTCAAACGGGAGGCAACTGTGCAAAACTGAACGTTTGCAAACAACAGAAAGATGCCAAAACCCTCCAGCTTCACTTTTCAAAACATTGACAAAACTTATCGTGGGAAGCTGAAAATTGACAGGCACGTCCACATATGACACATGAGTGTGTATGCAAAGGTATTTTGTACAAAAATCAACGGGTTCCAAAATATGACCCTCCAAAGTAGGTCATTCAAGCAGGTTCATCAGGTGCACTTTTGAAAGTGCGGAGGAAAAATTTCTAATATAAGCATCTCAAATTTGAAAAATTCTAGAGTTCCATCAAATCCCATCAATAGGAATTATGAGATTATTCACCATAATTCCCAACCTTTCATACCCCTCAGGGGCAATAACTTTGAAGTAAGCAAATGCACATTGGGGATGTACCACAATACCTTTCCTAGGCTTCCTGAACATCTCATAATCCATGACATCAATTTTCCACATGAGTTCCATAAAATACAATATTTCTAAGACATAAAGGGGTAGAAAATGAGGTTCCAGGTTAGCCCGATAGGCCCTAATCAAAGTACACTCAGAACGAAGAAACCAATCTGCTCAATTATTTGTTGCTTTGGAGTCTGGTTCATCTTTTCAGCGCATGAGGATTTTGATTTCAGGAGAGAGCCTATGAATAGGTGCTACACCTAGTGATTCCATGATGTGATATCTTACAACATTAGCAAACAAGACATAATTTGAATTGGAACAATCGTGATCCCAAATTTATGTCCACATTTGTACTGGTAAAGCATTATTTTCACAATCCATTAGTCTAAAATCCAATCTCCTTTTCAATTAAAAATCACCTTCCCATAAGAGAATATGCATTAGTAGAGAGTAATGAGGGAAATATAAAAGGAGTAGTCCCTTTTTCAAATTGAGGAAATCCTCATGTATCTATTCAACAACAAAGTTGGCATACTCAAAACCAGTGTTCCAATTATGATTCTATGTATCTGTCACCATCACTAATAAATTAGGAGCTATCCTTACCTCAAAATCTAGAGCCAACACTTGGTTGACAAGTAGTAATAATTTTTTTTGAAGTAACCCAAAAACTCCTCACACTCAAAAGGTTCACTAACTTTAGTAGTGAATTTATCCTTACTCTTTCTATGTGGAACCAAATGTTTCTCTCTATATGCAAATTTATTTTTCTCATATCTAGCATACAACTCAACATGCCTAAACGTCATAGTAAAATTGGGATTTAACCCAAATACATCTATCATCTTGTCCTTCATCGCTTCCAAGATCACATCACCATTCTCACTTCTAATTTTTCTATCATTAGGATTATAGTGTCTAACCAATTTCATCATTAGGTCCACTTCCACAAACACATCTGGGACCACTAACTTTCCAATGTTCAACCCTGATAAATAACATGAAGGCTTCTTAGAAATTTTCCTGTTGAGGGCATACTTGAAAATATGCCACCTGCTTTGAGGTTGGGGCTTTTCTCCTATCTCACCAGGACTATCAATTAACCTAGTGGTCATGGAAACTTGACCTATAGGTCATTTTCCAATTCATGATCCTCCTTCCTTAACATCCCCAGAAGCCTCCTGAATAAAATTTTTTGTTTCCCTCTTCACACTTCTAGACCTAGTAGATGTTGCAAGAGTACTTGGTGAAGGGTTGGATATTGTCGGTGGTGTGGACTTAACCTAAATTGGAGCATCCAGAGTCTTGAGTCATTTTACCATTTTTTTAGGTTTTCTTTCTATCCTAACACTTGATTCACTAGGCTCTGGATCACTCATGTTTACAATGTAGGATAACTAAGGTTTTTAAAATTTTACAGTCGAAAAGAAAAACCATTTACAAGTTTGAGAACACAAAGCACTACTTATTGACCATAAAACTCCCCAATATCCAACACTTGTTATTGAATTGAAGCTATCAGTAATAGACAAGTAGACAATTCTCCCAAGTTTCTATCAATTTTCTAAGGTTTTCTCACCTTAACACTTCAGCTATAAGGAGATATCAGTTTTTCTTACCTGGGTGAAAGCTATACCACACTTGCTGTTTGAAATTTCCTAGAGTGTTCCCATACAATTTCCTCTACTTCTAGTATCCCTTCTTCTTGTGAGTGAATTCTAGTACACGACCAACTAGGTATCTACCTTCTTTTATGACCAAGAAACAAGCTTTCCATTGTTAATGTTTGATGGTAAGTTCATGCGAGCAAACTGACAATTATTCATTCACATTTAAACCCTGACCGTTGATCATTCTACTTTAAAACTAGATCAATGGATATCAATTCACCTCACTACTTTCTTTCTTTCCTTATACGATGACCTTAGGGTTC
This sequence comes from Sequoia sempervirens, assembly GCA_007258455.2. Classification (NCBI taxonomy): domain Eukaryota; kingdom Viridiplantae; phylum Streptophyta; class Pinopsida; order Cupressales; family Cupressaceae; genus Sequoia; species Sequoia sempervirens. The sequence goes on from VDFB02271358.1 coordinate 948,149,220, forward strand.
TTCCACATTGCTTCTTTGTGCAACAGTTGTTGCTTATCACTGATGTGTCTTGTCCTCCATCGGCTTTATCAGTGATGCAAGCATCCTCATGATGAAATCTTAGCCCTTGGATCTCTAACACATCCTTGATCATGTTCATCCTTCCATAGCACATCGCTAATCAAAACTAAGCACCTTGACTCATATTAGCGATGGGAGAAACTATGAAAATATCAGAATAGGAGATGTACACCTGCATGAAAAATCAATGGAAGAAAAGACATCACACATAAGATCTTACCATATTAGTGAAAGAAAATTTAAACAATTAAATCCATCACTCATCGTCATTTTGAAAATTAGGCTTTGGAATGAATATGCGATGAGCAATAAAATACAAAACATCAAGACATTGCTCATCGCTAATTCTTCTCATACAGTTTGCAAGACATTAGCAATGAGAGATCTTCATAGCAACAATGTATATCATGTATCACTATTATAAAACTTAACACTTAAAACATATCTGTGACACATGAAATAAGGAAATATCACCACATCGCTAATCACTAATTGGAAATTTTCATTTCATAACCATTCACGATGAGAGATGAGGATATAAGGCCGTAAGGACATCGTTTATGACTATTACAATATTCAAGGCTCAAAAGCCATTATTGTTAAGTGATTTCTCAACAATACAAGGATCATTGCTCATCACTCATTTATTTTAAAGGCTCCAATAGCTATTCACGATGAGTGAGGAGAAAGAAATTCCACTCCTCGCCTATCACCAATTTGCAATATACACTTATGATGAAAACAACAATGAGTGTGAAAACATGATGGCAGATGAGACTTAAGTGGAAACCTTTAGGCATGTGCTCATAAGTTGTTTTAATGGAGGGGACCTTCTAGGATGATACATTTGAAAAGGGATAAAAATCCCCTACGTCACAAAATATGAAGGACACAAAGGCCAAAAGGGTCCCTTAACCTTATAAAATTTAAAAAACTCAGACCTAGGCTCGAGGGACCAGTGACCTGATGATAATGAATGGCATAAGAAGTTTCAAAATGATCAACAATGGGAAATAGGAAGTCAATGGTGAAATATAAATTTACAAGTGCTCATGACAAATAGAACAACCCTCAACTATCAACCCTATACCCAGATGTGAAAAAGTTTGAAAATGGAACAATTTTTTTTTCCAGGTTCCATCAGTGGCTTTGACTAGGGATGTATGCCTCATACAAGCATAGCAAGATCATAGAATGTTAGGTGAAGCAGACCACAACCAAGGAAACAAAACAAAAGGACCAAAACTAAGGCACTACCCGGACGAGGTGAGAAGACCAAAATAGACACAACAAAAGCAAACACACTTATATACATAATGTACACAACCTATGCGTACATGGAAAATAGCATACTTAGGAGAAGTATGACTTTAAGAACTATCCATGTACTGGTAGTTCAAAAAAAATTCTTGGTAATCTTTGAAGGAAGTATGAATCTTCTCCATGTGTGTTTGCTATCAAATAAGGGCCAGTCCGTATTGCTTCAAATTTCCCATGCTTTCCCTTGTCCTGAGCCCTCACATTCTAGGCTAACACCATATTATTCACTTTGAACTTTCTAGGAGAATCTCTCTTGTCATGTAGATCCTTAACTTGCAATTGTATCTTCTCATTTTTAGCTTGAGCTTCTTTTCTAATTTCATCCAATTGCACTAGATTATTTATTTTGTGCTTCATATCATCACATATTTCTTCATATTCTTGTATGAACTTATACATTTTGAGCAGGTTATTTTGTGGCAATCTATCATCTAGACCATATACTAAGCCAAATGCTTTATAACCAGTAGCCTTCTTCACAGTCACTCTATCTGCCTAGAGTGTTAATTTTAGCTTTGATTCCCAAGCCCTTTTGTTCTTCTCCATCACTCTCTTGATGATTTTCATCAAGATTTTATTACTAGATTTAGCTTGACCATTTCCTTGGGGATGGTAAGGTGAGGAGTAAGAAACTTGTATACCATGTTTGTCACAAAAGTGTTTGAATTCATCACACTTGAAACACATAGAATTATCTGAGATAATCCTCTCAGGGACTCCAAATCTTATGAGAATATTATTTAATAGAAAATCCACTACCACTTTACTTGTTTTTTCTTTGTGGGTATTACTTCCACCCGCTTGGTGAAATAATCAGTGGCAACAAGGATCCATGAATGACCTCCACTAGAATTTTTTTTTATCTCTCTGATGAATTCAATCCCCCATTGTTGAAAAGGGGCTTGAAAAATCATAAGTTTGAGTGGTAGATTTCCTAAAAATTTCAACTTTCCTAGAAACCTTTGACAAGCATCACAAGTTTTAACAAACTTGTGAGCACCCTTAAAAAATGTAGGCCACTAGAATCTTGCTCTCAAGATCTTGTGTGCAGTAGTATTTTCCATATAATGACCACCAGATACCCCATTATGCATGTCTTGCAAAATTTCTAATTCCTATTTTCCATCAACACATCTAAGAAGTAAACCATCCAAGTTTCTCCACCATAGTTCATTTTCAATGATCACATAATTTATGGCATGTAGTTTCAAAGTTCTTTTGTATTTGTTAGTCATATCCATAGGAAACTACAGGGTCTGTAAGTACTAGAAAATCCTCCTATACCACCCACATGTTTTCATGTCACAGATAGGTGAATCATCAATCACCTCTATTTGATTGATCTGGTTATCCTCCAAATTAGCTTCTTCTATTAGTTTAGCAAGGCCCTGACCTCTTACTAATTTTGTGATCTAATCATCAATATTAAATTCTTGGATCTAGTTGATCCATCTACACCTTCTGCATGTTGTCTCTTGTTGAGTGAATAAATTTTATAGCAACACTTAGCACAAAAGCTATGATAGTAGCCCCTTGTAAATAGTTCTTGAAATTTTTGACAATTTTTACCAAAGCATATGCTTGTTTCTTAGTAGTATCATATTTCAACTCTATAGCTTGTAAAGATTTGCTAAAAAATGCAATGGGTTGTTCAAAACCCTCTTCATTTTTTTGCAACCAGACAACAACAATGGTATGAAAAGAAGCAAAAGACAAAATATGCATTGGTTTGGAAAAATTAGGAGACTTTAAAATAGGAGCCTCTTTGATAGCTTGTTTAATTTTGTTAAAATCCTAACTAGGCTCATCACTCCAAAGCACCTTTTCTCCCTTCTTCAACATTTTGGAAATAGGTCTTGTGATCTCTACAGAATTAGTCACAAACCTTGTTAAAAAATTTATTTGTCCAAAAAATGACTAAATACCCTTCACATTTTGGGTCGAGGGATCTTGTCTATGGCTGCTACACTGTCAGGGTCTATCCTTACTCCTTTAGACATAATGTGTCCTAGTAGATGGAGTTGGATTGATTTTGGCCTTATGTGTGGGGATCTCAATAGATGAAGTACTAGTATTATTGTTAGTATTAAATGCAACATTCGTAGGCTGGTCAACGGGTCTATTTCCATGATCTACAAATGATGCCTTCTTAGTATTAATAGGAGGATCAGAGGCTCTAGTAGTTGAGACAGATGTTGTGTAGGTATCAGTAGCTGAAGTTCTCACTGAGATGGTTGCTTCAAGGATATCATTGGTTATCTTAGAGGAAAATTTAAAAATATTTTCCTCAAAATTGTTACATCTAGTAGAATCTTCTCTCATTTTTCCCAACTTTTTCCTTCTAGCATCTCTCTCAAATTTCTTATCTCTAATCCTATCTTCCCTCTCTTTTAATTCCCTCATTCTCTTCTCTTCTTGTTCTTGGAGCCATAGCTCCTCCTCTTCCATATCTTTCATGTCTTTATCTATATCTTCCTCATCTTCTAGGACATCTCTAGGCTCAATTGGGCCAAGAGTAAAGTAGGGTTGGTCAACAGGTTCATGTTCAAGAGAAAAGTGGGTTGGTTCATCAAGAGATTTACCTCTTGGCTTAAAATTCTTCACATTAAAAATGGAGCCAATTCCTGGAGTTAAAGGCTTGGAAAACTTCTAATTTTTTTTCCAAAACTCCCACCTATCCTCCACCCTTGAAATATTAAGTGCACTATCAAAAACTTGTTCAACCAAAAAATTCCCTGGTCTATGTTAGACCCTTGAACTTCATGTGCCTCTTCATGGACACTAGCCCTACTTATATCAATATTGAAAGTAGGAGAGATATCAATAGGGGAATCAACATACTTACTTCATTCAAAGTGTATCCTGACCCATTTAGGTTGCTTCTTTTTTGTAGGTTCAGATTCAGCCTTCTATTCTGGGTGCTTCTTCGTATAACTTCTGGTCTCCCTCATGATTTCAAATGTCGCAAAATATTTCTTATTATTTTCCTTTTATGAACTAATATCTAATTTTGTACTAGAGAAATCAGTGTCGCCACCCAAAATACTAGGAAATAGAAAGTGATTGCACTTTAACTTTGTACTCGTTACTTCAGAAAAGACTTTGAACATTACCCGACATAAGGTGGCACAATGAAACAAGACTAGATGCATAAGACTAAATATGGTGGAACAAATGCAACAAAACTTAAACCTGATTATTCTTCAAAAGAATAAAGAATATCACAATAAACAACTAACTCTAACTGCACCAAATTGGAACAAGAGACTTTGGATTTAACTGTCCCCAATAGAGTCACCAATTTGTTGGTTATTTTTTAGAACCAAACTAGTATCCAGAGGTACCTATGGAATTTTCCTCTTCCAAAAATTAGTAATTCTAAAGGGATTGGCCACTGAATGAATAAAATTAGTAAGACTTCTATTCCCACTCTTTGGGCTCTATAAAACCTAGGAGGGTGATCCCACAATGTATACTCAGAAATTTCACACAATTATTATTAAACACATTGTCAATAACAAATAATTCTCATACAACTGCTCAAGGTCCTAATACATTAAATAACTTGGAAAATTACTCATCAATGTTTTAGACTTTGAAAATGATAAGGTAGAACATCAACACAAAACAATTGCAATGGTATCCATCTAAAGATTTGTAAATTAATATGATCATTCGATGAATAAACATAGAAAATAAACCACAAGTACTCTGCATGAACCAGTTCCTTTACCTTAAGCACAAAGTGAAAACATGACTATGTAACCAAATAAAAACTTAGATAATAGCAACTACAGTCTTAAGAAACATTGCATTACAACATCTCTCTATGACATTCATGATTATTCTTTCTTACAAGTATGCTAGTATTTAATTCTTACAAGTTATGAACTTCACCCAAGCACTTATATTAATTCTTTGAACTAATGAGCAAGTATGAAATTAAACATCCATTGCAGAAAAAAATAGACAAATAAAAGAATCCTTAATTTCTTTCATTCATAACTTATAAAACACATACAAGGGTATGTGCAGGATCATGATGGACCAAAAAGTGGCAATATGATGGGTATGTGGCTGATGACTTTCTTTTTACCCAAAATTGATGAAACGAAAAGGGTTTTTAAAGGAGATTCTTAGATTTCCACCAATATAAATTATTCTTTACTTTGAATTTAATAAGTAATTATTATTCATTTTCTATTCAAATTACTACTAAAGTCCTAATTGATAGACTGGTTGAAAAACATCTATAGCTTTCAAACGGTATCACATTTTTTGAATCCAAAACATGTGTCACATTCTATGCTTCACATACTATAGGATTAAAAAAAGAAAAAATGAATTTCATGAAGTTTTGACCAAGTTAAGGTGGTCAAACATACACATTTTTTATATTTTTTAAAATTTGTAATAAAAATTCATAATTAATTATTTACTTGGAAAAAAATCACAAAAAAATGTGCATCACATCGAGACATGAGTCATATACTTATATCTAAAATATTATAGAAAAAAATATCATTTTACTGTGGTTAGGGTGGTCAGACAGAAACCTACTTCTTATTTTTTCCCTGAAATTGAAGTACTACTAGATTGAAATTTCAAATTTTCACCAAATAGAATTTTTCTTTTTTTATAAAACAAATCTAGTAGTTTAGAAACTACATTCAATTTTCTAAAAATTCTATTCTTACATATTTTTGATATAATATAGATAACTTATTCAAATTTTTATGTCAATTTTCCTAACTCTGATTTTTCTAATTTTTTTGCCACTTAAGGGCATGTTTTTTCCATGATGATCCTACACATACCCACAAGGAGAGAAACCGACCATGAAATAGGTAATACTCTATATTGGATTTTCTATAAAGTTATCAAAATTACATATACAATAGTAGGTCTTCACCCAAAACACAAGAATAAAAAATTATACTATATAATTTGTTAGTTTCATAGTGTAAACCCAATTTTACAACTAAGTACTACTTCTAGCCTTGAGTTCTTTCTTATAGAGATGAAAGAGCAAAGACATGCCTCAGGCCAGGAAGTACACATGCCAAAATTTCATTGGACCACTGCAACAATATTCTATTTTTAGTTACACTCGAGTTCTTTAGGTGGAGAGAATAAATATGAGGCAAAATTAACCTCAAATCACTGTAGAAAATAGGTCCCGCCTTAAAATTTATCATTAGTTTGTTACAACTTCAATATATTCCCCACATGCTTAAAAAATGCCAACCATGGGAAAACCAAACAAAAAAATTTGCGAAGCAAGACAATGAAAGAAAATAAAAAGTCAAAAAATTTCTACCCAAATTAGCACCACGTGATATCCATCTCAAATTAAGGAGAGAACAATATTTCAGCATGTTTTATCAAAAGCCTAATCTGCACTATATTCATGCTATGCATTATTTTTCTCCTATCTATTATTCATTATGTGTATTTCTCCAACCAAGTATTATATTCTTCTTTAGTAGGCCACTTTATGTCTAATAAGCTTTACACTCTAGCAATGTACTAAGAATACCTAGAATCAATCAAGATACTGGCCTCTTTGACAAAGATGTCCATCTTTGTTTGAATCTCCACTGCTCCATCAATATTTGAATTGAGCAAGATGTAGTCAGTGATAGTCAATGTCATCATAGTTGCTCCAAACATTCCTCCCAAATCTCCCTTCCAAGTGTCAAATAGCAACAACTCACCCTTTGGACTCAATATTTTAGGCATACCCCATTCCTCCATTTCCTTGAATATTCTTAACTTACTCTGGAGTTGTACACCTAGCCTTGCATGGAAAGTAGTTATCTCATTAATTGAGCCAATGATTTGTAATATATTAGGAATATTGGTGGGTGCTTCACAATCTTCATTAATTTTGGGAATCATTTCTTTTAGAGCATTCACCCTAGTAATCCAATCACTCCATTCATTTTTGAAAGCCTCATATACCTGTTGATACCTAGTATCTACTTCATGAATATTCTTGTAGGTGGCCCAAACAGCACTATCCTTGTGGACCAACTTGGTCACCCTATGCTTTAAGACATCCTCAAATATTCCATTTTCCACCCTAACAATATCAAGCTTTTCCTGTCTGACATTTTCCTTTTCAGTATTCTACTTATCACTCAAATCCTTAATTTTCAAGATCAAGGTCTCCTTATCCTATGTAGACAAATCACTTGAAGAATAAGATGGCAGATTTTTTTTCTTCTTAGTAGTCTGAATAGTGGCTCTCATCTTATTTAAATCATCCAAGGCCTTGTTGTACTCCTTAACCAAAGAATCATATTTCTTCTAATAAATTTGTGCAGTATCCACACTAAGCATTGCAACATGAGCAGTTAATTCAGCTGCTTGAATAGGAGTTATATATTTATCCTTTTTTACCACCAAAGAGCCAATAACCTCCTCAATAGGCCTGGAAACTTCATGTTTACCAGTATTAGGTGCCATAGACCATATTGCAAGAGTGTGAAAATTTGGACTATATCCAGACCTAAACACCTTATCTTCAAATTGCTCCTTAGGTAGTGAAGCCTGAGGGTCTCTTCCTACTACATCACATGCTTTGGAAGCAGTGATAGTACATCCTGGGAATATCATGATTCCACTATCTGTGACAATGTTTCTAGCCTTAGTGGGAGTAATAGGTACAATTTCAACCTTGATTTTTTCCTCTGCTCTTTCGGCTTCTTCTTGGTGAGAAGGGTTAGCTTTAGCTTGGGATAATTAAATTCTCTCCTTTATTTCTTTACTTCATTGTTGAATCATAAAATCCTCAAATTATTTAGACTACACAAATTTATCATCAGCAAGGAAGTCATCACATTGCTTGATCCTGGGATCATCATCACTATCCTTATCATACTACCATTTTATAATCCTATTAGGGAGAATATCTGAACTACGAGTTTCCTCAATATGAGGAAGAGGGAATGTTTTCTCTATCTCCTCACTCCCTGGCACATTCTGCTATTTGTTCCTCCTTGACTTCTTGAACATCTACAAGCTAATCTGGGATATCCATAGCTTTTTGTTGCCATTGTTGTTCTAGGAGAACTTGTGCTTTATCAACAGCTTCCTTCACATTCACTTTAAACTCACCACACTAGTAATCCCTTAGCATAGTGAGAGTTCCTTCCTGAGGGTTTGCAATTTCATTGTATGGACTTATGTAAAAGGAATTCATTTTCATAATTCTTTCTTCAATGTTAATGATAGTTGTCCATTCCTTTTGTCTTGTCATGACAGCCTCATTACTTGTCAAATTTCTGAATACATCATCACTATATAAGAAATCATGAAAAAAAAATCCTAAGTTCTTTTGTCTTCACCTTGCTGCCACAAATCCCTCTACATCAAAATTTCTAATCCCATCAATAGGCATTTTGAGATTATTCACCATAATGCCCAACCTTTCATACCCCTTAGGGGCAGTAACTTTGAAGTAAGCAAAATAACATTGGTGATGTACCATAGTACCTTTCGTAGGCTTGCTAAACATCTCATAATCCATGAAATCAATTTGCAACATGAGTTCCATAAAATTCAATCTATCTAATATATACAAGGGTAGACAATGAGGTGCCACTTTAGCCCCATAGGCTCTAATCAAAGTATATTCAAAATTAAGAAACCAATCCACCCAATTATGTTTTGCTTTGGAGTCTAGTTCATCTTTTGGATGCATGAGGCTTCTGATTTAAGGAGAAATCCTGTGAACAGGTGCTACACCTAGTGATTCTAGGATGACATAACCTACAACATTAGAAAACAAGACATAATTTGAATTGGAACAGTCCTGATCCCAAATGTATGTCCACATTGGTACTGGTAAAGCATAATTTTCAATGTCCACCAGTCTCAAATCTAATCTCCTTTTCCATTCAAAATAACCTTCCCATAAGAGAATATGCATTAGTAGAGAGTAATGAGGGAAATATAAAGGGATCAATCCCTTTTACAAATTGAGGAAATCCTTAGGCATCCATTCAGCAACAAAGATGGCATAATCAAAACTAGTTTTCTAATTATGATTTTGTATATCCATCACCATCACTAATAAATCAGGAGCTATCCTTACCTCAAAATTTTAAGCCAACACCTGGTTCAAGCAGTAATAAGTGTTCTTGAATTAATCCACAAACTCCTCACACTCAAAAGACTCAATACCTTTAGTAGTGAATTTCTCCTCACTCTTTCTATGTCAAACCAAATGTTTCTCTCTATATTCAAATTTTTTTTTCTCATATTCAACATACAACTCAACATGCCTCAAATTCATAGTATAATTGGGATTTAACCCAAATATATCTATCATCTTGTCCTTCATCGCTTCTAAGATCACATCACCATTCTCACTTCTATTTTTTCTATCATTAGGATTATAGTGTCTAGCCAATTCCATCATCAGGTCCACTTCTACAAAAACATTTGAGACCACCAACTTTCCAAGGTTTTACCATTTTTTTTTAAGGTTTTCTTTCTATCCTAACACTTGATTCACTAGGCTCTAGATCACTCATGTTTACAATGTAGGATAACTATGGTTTTTAAAATGTTACTGTCAAAAATAAAAACCCTTCACAAGTATGAGGACATAAAGCACTACATATTGAATAGAAAAAAACTCCCCAATATCTAGCACTTGTTACTGAATTGAAGCTATCGGTAATAGACAAGAAAATAATTTTCCTAATTTTCTATCAATTTTCTAAGGTTTTCTCACCTCAATACTTCTACTATAAGGAGATATCAGTTTTTCTTACCTGGGTGAAAGCTATGCCACACTTGCTATTTGAAATTTCTTGGAGTGTTCCTACACAATTTCCTCTACTTATAGTATCCCTTATGATTGTAAGTGAGTCCTAGTGCACAACCAACCAGGTATCTACCTTTTTTTATGGACAAGAAACAAGTATCCCACCATTAATGTTTGATGGTAAGTTTGCATGAGAAAACTGACAATTAGTTGTTCAAGTTTAAACCTTGACTGTTGATCACTCTACTTTAAAACTAGATCAATGAATATCCATTTTCCTTGCTAAATTCTTTCTTGCCTTATCCAATGACCTCAGGGTTCTGCCAGGTTGCTTCTTTGTGCAACAATTGTCACTTATTGTTGATGTGTCCTATCCTCCATTGACTTTATTAGTGATGCAAGCATCCCCACCATGAAATCTCAGCCCTTGGATCTGTGGCATGTCCTCGATCATATTCATCCTTCCATCATACATCAATAATCAAAATTAAGTACCTTGGCTCATATTAGTGATGGAAGAAACTAAGAAAAGATCAAATTAGGACACGTACACTTGCATGAAAAATCAATGGAAAAAATACATCGCACATAAGATCTTATCATATTAGTGAAAGAAACTTTAAATTATTAACTCCATCACTCATTGTCATTTTGAAAATTAGGCTTTGGAATGAATCAGAGATGAGCGATAAAATACAAAACATCAGGCCATCACTCATTGCTAATTCTTCTCATTAAATTTTCAAGTCATTAGTGATGAGAGATCTTCATAGCAATAATGTATATTGCATATCACTATTATAAAACTTAGCAATTAAAAAATATTTGTGACACACGATATAAGGAAATCTCACCACATCGCTCATTAATAATTGGAATTTTTCATTTCACAACCATTCGTGATGAGCAATAAAAATATAAGGTCGTAAGGGCATCACTTATTGCTATTACAATATTCAAGGCTCAAAATCCATTAGCGACAAGTGATTTCTCTACAATACAAGGATCTTCTCTCATCGTTCATTTATTTTAAAGGCTCCAAATAGTTATTCATGATGAGCAAGGAAAAATAAATGCTAATCCTCGCTTGTCGCCAATTTGGAACATACACTTCTAATGAAAGTAGTGATGAGCAAGAAAACGAGATGGCCAACGGGACATAAGTGGAAACCTTTAGGCACGTGCTCATAAGTTGTTTTAATGGAGGGGACCTTCTAGGATGATACATTTTGAAAGGGCTCAAAAACTCCTAAGTTACAAAACATGAATGATGCAAAGGCCAAAAGGGGCCCTTTACTTAACCTTATAAAATTTAAGAAACTCGGACCTAGGCTCGAGGGACTGATGACCTGACAATAATGAATGACATAAGATGTTTCAAAATGAATGGCAATAGGCAATAGGAAGTCAATGGTGAAATAGAACCTTACAAGTGCTCATGAAAAATAGAACCCTAAACCCTCAATTATCAGCCTTCTACCCAGATGTGACAAAGTTTGAAAATGGAACAATTTTGTTTTGTAGGTTCTATAACAAACAATGTCAAAAACAGAGTTCTCTAGCTCTCGATATGCTAGTTTGAATGAAAAAAGGTGTTTTTATCCTTAATATAGTAAAACCCTATTTTTTAACATATATAAGGGTAAAAAGTGAAGTAACTTGAAGTAATTTTATCCTTTTCTGTCTTGTAGCTTGAATTTGTTGGAGAGTGATTGAAGATTTCAAACTGATGAGAGTATGAGCCTTTGAGACTAGATTTCTTATTGGAGGAGGTAGCCTAAGGCGAGTTACACTATTGGGTGAGTTGATTTTTCTTCCTTAGCTTCATCCTTTGGCATTTATTTTATGTTTTTACACATTTCTAAATAGATTTAGGACATTGGAAGAAAATTTTGCAAAGCATCCCTTTTTTCGTAAAGTGTCCCCTTTTTTTTCAAAGTGTCTCTTTTTGTGGCAAAGTGTCCCACTTTATCGCAAAGTGTCTCGTTTCTTTGCGAAGTGTCCCAAAAGGGAACTAAAGTGTCTAGGACCCTTATAAAAGTACACTAGAACAACTTTAATACACTTTTTCTTATTGTTGATGTAGAGAATTAAGATTTTAGAATGCTTATAGGACATAATTGTGTTTTTCTATTAGATTCTCCTTCGGTCATGAAAACATCTCAGTGGAAGATATTTTCTCCTTCGGTCATGAAAACATCTCAATGGAAGATATTTTATCACCTAAAAGACTTTGTCCCAACATTATCAGAGGAGGAAACATAGATATTATAGACCACTGGATTATATTGGGTGTAGCTCATGTCCCCCATGAGGTAGCATGACACTATGTTGATGGCATTAGATGAGAGGTTCGATGCATACACCTATATGTTTTATCTTTCAATAGGTGAGATGATGATCACCTTAGAGGATGTCCATTGAATTCTTTGAGTTCTAATTTGAGGCAAGAGAGTCCATTTTCTAGGGGATCAATCATTTCATGAGATGAAATATGATATACAATTTTGTCTTGGAGGTTTGATTCTCGATGACATTGTGGGGCCACACACTGAGTTATCATGGCTACTTTATTCGCAAGCACTACTTGTGGAACGAATTATGATTTTCACCATGGCACTAGTACTAAGCCTTGATGGTCGGGGAGCACATCTAGATGGAGTACTAGTTCACATGATATGACAGATGGCACAATAGAGGACCATATATGTCTGGGGGTGCAACATCCTTGCACACCTATATTATGATCTAGACCAGTTTGCATACTGCAAGGTTGAGAATATGGTGCACTACACACTACTGCAGGTGTGGTTCCTGAAGCATATGACATGCACTTGGATGATAGGGTTTCCATCTACATCAGCCCTAGGATACCCTTGTGCATTCAGTTATCCTTTGAGTTGGTTATGGAAGTATAGAGATTTACACTTTTGGAGGGTCAAATTTGATTGACTAGATTAGGATGAGATCTTATGGAGAATATAACAGTTGATAGATCAATTGTTGAATGAGACCCATCAGTTGAGGAGATTATAGATGGATTGGTTTTTACTAGGCAAACATAATTATGTAGTATGATCCTTCTAATATGATCATGTCATGTGATAGTTTTGGTAGATACAGGTACAACCAATCACATTAACTTTCTTCAGGTGATCAATACAGAGTGCACAAAGGCTCAGGGATATGAGATGGATCACCACTTATGATTTCATCTACAATGAATATGATTACGAGGTTCACGATATGCCCTAGATCTCCAACGTTGATGAAATTTGTGCCATAGATGTGTATGAGGAGTGGTGGGAAACAACATGGAAAATTCTTGTATTCCTGATGGATGAGCTGATAAGTGACACATGACCACTCCCAGATCAAAGAGATGAGGAGGAGCATAGAGATAAGGACATAGGGCTCAAGGTTGTAGACCTATTTGACAATGTGATAGATGAGGACTATGATGAGGCTATAGACCCTAATTATGATAGGAAAGAGGAGGGTGAGGAGGAGGAGTAGCTAATGAGTGAGGGTGATGATACAATAGATGAGGATCAGGTTGGCCATGAGTGGAGAGAGCCATCTCCCACTCATGTGACTAGATCATAGCTAGCAACTACAACAAGCACCAACACTTACAGTCATGGTGATGCTAGCACATCCTCCATGCCTCCCAAATAGGATGAGGTTGTCTTTACATAGGCAGCTAGAGATCTAGGTGATGATATTTTATTTATAATTATACTTATTCTTTAATGATCATGTTTTTAATTTTCATATATATATAACATGATGTTTATAGATTATATTATGATTTCTATCTTACTAGTGCTATGAGAGATCTATAGGACCTCTACTAGTAGTTTTATATAGAGATAGTTCCCCCACCCATTGTGGAGTGGGACCCCAAGTTGTTCGAGCCTTATGCCAAACTTAGGGTAGCATATGAGGGTTCCATTTGGCATGAAAATTGAGGTGAGGTTTCCTATGAGGAGATTTGATCATCTCATGGTCTAGTGGAGGTTGAGAGACTCCATGTAGAGGTATCCAAGCTACATCTAGAGAGATACCACCTAGGAAAGGATCAATGGGAGGTTATTGGACAAGCACATGGTCTACAGTATGCTCTGGATGCACTTGTCAGCTCACAATCACAATCGCATACCATTGTCTCTTAACAAACTATCTCTAGATAGATGCAATCACTAGATCTCGAGGGATCCAATAGTCACATACCATAGTAGCATTCTTTATATTGATGATATGTACTTGAAACTTTGGGATATATATATATATATATGATCATTTGATGTTTGACTATTTGTACTTATGTGTTTAATGTTCAATGGAAATTTTATTTATCAAGTAATCTTTGTAAGACTATTTAATAAATTTTTGGACATGATTTAACATGCTTTATATGATTTAATTAAAACAATTATAGTTTATCTTAAATGCAACATTGTGATTAAGTATGCTATGCTAAATAAAATGCACCTATGGTCTAATTGTAGAACATTAAATGCATATAAGGATCTAATATAACACAACATAAAAAATGAACTTGAATAGCATAAAACCTAAATTAATCGCCTAAAAATTAATTTAAATAATTACTTTAGTATTCAAGTCACACAACTAATTGTTTTTCAAGAACAAGCAATGCGAGAGCACATAGAATGTTATCTACTAACTCTTACACCATTGATTTATCATTCACACTATTCAAGAAGATTAAACATAATATTGGCACAGATGTATGACATTTATAGGTTCCATAATAAGTGTACCATCCATTTCTATTAACGCATATGCTTCAGACCGATAACTTTAATTAATTATATAAGGTTCTAACCAATTAGGACTGAATTTTCCTTTTTTAGTTAGGTCAGCATTGACATTACATTGTTTTTTGAATAACACCAAATCACCTTTAGTGAATGCATGAGGGATTACATGGTCATTGTAACTATGCTACAATTTTCTATAATAGGCTTGGAGATGTTCAAGAGCATTAATGCGTTGTTCATCAAGCATCTCAAGTTGATGCACTTGTCGTTCTTTATAAGTATTGTCATCAATAAGTCCTTGCAAAGTGATCCTTAATGAAGGAATCTCTAAGTTCAAGGGAATTATTGTCTCAGTACCATAGACAAGGTTATAAGGAGTAGTCCTAATGGATTTTCTTATACTAGTATGGTAAGCCCATAATGTGTATGTCAACTATGTGTGTCAATCCTCATTGTGTTTGTTTATTGTCTTCCTTAGATATTTTTTAAGTATTATTAATTGATTTGGCTTGACCATTAGATTACAGGTAGTAAGGTGTTGAGAAATTATGTTGGATGCTAAATGTTTCTAGAAACTTATTCACATCATTATTCTTAAATGGTGTCTCCTTGCTCGAAACCAATGTGGAAGGGAGTCCAAAGCAAGCAATAATTTGTTTCAATATGAAATGACATATCACAACAATAGTTGTGGAATGAAGGGGAATAGCTTCTACCAATTTTTTAAAATAATTTCTTGTGGTTATTATAAAAACGTGCCTAGTTGAAGGTGGTGAGATTTTTCCAATGATATAGAAGCACCACACTGAGAAATGAGAGATAAATTTTTTTGCATGAAGTTCATAAGCGAGAGCATGAATCAAATTGCTATGTTCCTGACATTTGTGACATTTCTTAACATATTCAAAAAAATATTTTTCCATATGTCTCCAATAATATCTAACGTGGAATTTTCTTTTAACTAATGATCTTTCTCCAAAATGACCTCCACAAGCACCTACATGAGCTTCTTCAAGTGCTATGGGGATTTCAAATTCTTTAAGGCATCTAAGTAAAAGACCATTAAATGATCTTTGGTATAACATGTCAGTGAGAATTGTGTACTTAGATGCATGTTTTCCAATATGATCTAGAGTATTCTTAGTTGTTGGATCAAGAAAGGTACCTTTTTTTAAATAATTAAATATCGGTGTATACCATTCACTAGAGATTTTTCATAGTTGTTGATAATACTTCTTTAGCTTGAGATTTGATTGATGGGTTCATAATTGTATGGAAAATAAATGTGAAATCCTTTGAAGGATGTTGAGGGGATATAAGAAAAGTTACACTTTCCATTGCATCCACATGTTGATTATCCTTTCAAGGGATATTATCAATGGTAAATGATTCAAACTTCTCTAAAAAATCATTGTGAGATCCTTATATTTCTATAATTTGTCATGCTTTGCTTGATATGCCCCATTTATTTTCTTAATGACTAATTTTGAATCATCGAATATCTTAATACTTCAAACTCCCAAAGCTATAATAGCATATAAACCAGCAATTAATTCTTCATATTCTGCTATGTTGTTGGTGTATAGGAAGTTTAAGTGATAGGATAAGGGAATAGGCTTTCTTGTGGGTGGGACTATTATAACCCCGACATTGGAGCTTGTTCTACACTTAGATCTATCAAAGTATAATTCTCATGTTTCCTCATCTTTTTTCATAGTCAACGCATTCTCAATAGGGAATGTTTCTATATTAGGTAATGCCAGGGGTGAGGGACCATCTGCTAAGTGGTTAGTTAAGGATTTTCATTTAATTTATTTTTATGAAACAAACTTAAGGTCAAACTCTGTTAAAACCATAACCCATTTAGCTAAGCGTCTTGATAAATCTATTTTAGTGAAAAGATATTTTAAAGGATCAAATTTTATCATCACATGTATTTCAACATTCAGTAAGTAATGTCTCAACTTACTAGTACCAAAGACAAGAGCCAAACTTTATTTCTCTATTGTTATGTATCATCGCTCGTAATCAATCAAAGTTTAGCTAATGTAGTAAAAAGGGTGTTCCTTACCATTCTCGTCTTATTGAGCCAACAATGCTGTGAGAGCATGGGCCAATGCTATGGTATAAAGGATGAATGGTTTTTTTTGTATAGTGGGTTGTAAAATAGGTGGAGTGGTAGGATAATGCTTCAAACTTTCAAAATCCTATTTACAATCCTCGTTCCAATCAAAGTGTGCATCTTTCTTAAGGAGATGTGTAAATGGCAACAATTGATATGCTAAGGATGCTACAAAGTGATGGATATCCTAAATTCTTCCTTGTAGGGTATGCAATTGAGATATGTTTCTAGGAGGTGGCATGTTAACTATAGCATCAAATTTCTTCGTTTTGACCTCAATGCCTATGTGAGATATGACAAAACCTAAAAGTCTTCCGCTATCTACACCAAAGACACTTTTTTTGATTCAATCTCATGTTGTATTTTCACATTCTCTCAAAGATCTTCTGAAGGATATTCACATTATCTTTTCTAGTTAAATATTTGGCTAGAATGTTATCAACATAGTCCTACAAAATCTTATGTATGAAATAGTGAAATATTAATTTCATAGCTCATTGATATGTTGCACCTGCATTCTTTAATCCAAATGGCATTATTACCCAACAAAATGTTCCCCAAATTGTCATAAATGTTGTTTTGTACTGATCTTGACGGCTAATAAATATTTGATTGTATGCAAAAAATCCATCCATGAATGACAACAAAGCATGTCCTACAGTCTATTCCACTATCATGTCAATATTAGGGAGGGGGAAATCCTTTGTTAAATATTCTTTATTTAAATCATGAAAGTCCATACATATCCTACTACAATTATCGAGTTTTGGGACTGTGATAATGTTTGAGATCCAAGGAGAATAATCTATAGGTCATACAAAACCAGCTTCAAGGAATTTTTCAATTTTGCACTTAACTAGAAAGGATATCTTAGGATTCATATTTTGTATATTTTGTGTAACCGGTTTAGCATTTTTAGGAAGGACTATGTTAGCATCGATTCTTAGCATATTTGAATAATTCCAAGAAAAAAGTTTGAGAAAATCATAAAGCAAAGTTTTGTGGTCTTCTTTTTCTTCATCATCAAAGCACTTTCCTATCTTAATCACTTTCTCCTTATTGTTGATTTCTATCGCTATGTCAATTGTATCTCCTAAAGGTAGTGCACTTTGCTTTGGAAATTTAGGGTTGTATTATTCTTTTCTTATGTTGATCTCACTACTTTCCTTTTCTCTTTCTTTTTGTTTGGTGCTAATCATAGCACATGTAACACATTTCTTTTGAGGAGGAGTAGATGGTTTGTCATAAACTCCTAGTATTTTTTTAAGGGATTCATTGTCTTAAAAGTATTGCCATGATGGTTCACAAGTCATATCAAGCAATTAATTATGCTTCAAGGTGAGATTGATTTTAGGTTTACACATGATGGTGTTGATGTTTAACAAGGGTCTTTTGTTTTCTTGTGTTATCCTAGAAGGACAATATCCCAAACCACTTTATGTTTCTTGCATGTTAGATTCTACAGGAACATGGATGCCTTGTTCTTTCTTTCCATGCCATCCTTTTCTAATATATATCAATTTTTTCATAAGCTCATAACCTCTTCCATAAAGTTTCTTTATTTTTTTCAGGTTTGGTGGTTGTTGATAATATATCTCATCAAAGTTTTTTTTGTAGCTTGTATCTTCTTCCAGGGTAGATGAGGTAGATTCTTGTGAGTTTTCTTTTGAGTTATGTGTTGAAATAACCATTTATTGTTTTTGTTTTCCATCTTATTTTCTTGTGATTATGTAATCTCCCATAAACGAAGGTGTGAACTCCAAGGAAGCCCAATCATATTCCAATAACTTGAAAACCATTTATGTTTCTTGTTTTTCTTCTTCCATAGGTTCAATGTTCAATGTTGGAATTAACAATTCTAGAGGACTTGTTCTTCCTTTTTCAAATTGTAAAAAATTTCCAGGCTAAGGGTTTATTTCAAGTTGGTATACCTTATTGTTGTATACATACTTTATTATATGATGAGGAGTTGAAGGAACTGCATGCATTCATGAATCCAAGGTCACCCTAAAATAATGTTATATGAAATATTATTAGGCATTACATGAATAGGAGTTTGCAAGGTATCCCTTGCAACTGTAATAGTAATGCACCCAATGGTTGTTTTCCTATGTTATCAAATCCGCAAATTAACAAGGAATTAGGTTGAATTTTTACTTATCAACCACAAGTTTATCCAAGAGTGTCACACTACACACATTAAGAGTGGAACCATTGTCAACAAGGGTTCTCTTTATTCCTAATCTGTTATAAATGGCTATTATCATTAAGGCATCATTTTTATTTCAAAATTGCAATGGGGATAGCTCATTTTGTTAAAGATAATGTCTACATTAACTGTATTTATTCCTTGTATTGGAGCTGCTACATCATTTGTATTTGTACTAAGGGGAACCACTACTTGTTGTAAGGCTATTTGAAGCATAGTGTGATAATTAGGTGAATTCTAAATTAGGTCCCATAGGGATATCTTTGTAGGAGTATTCTTAACTTGTTCAACAAGATCATACTCCTTCCCACTATGTGAAGGAAAATGAGGAGCACAAGGAAAGATTGGATAAGGAAAAGGTAAGGTTGTTAGAGGTGGTTGTTTTGGTTGCGGAATTTTTCGAGTGTTGTATGTATGAGAAATGGTATTATAACTTGATTGCTAAAAAACATTGTTCTTAGGTGGGTAAAGAGTAAATTTAGACTTTTTTTTAGTTTGAGGTTTGTGTGAAGGTGGATAAAGCATAAGTTGAGGTTGAATCATGTTAACTTCTAATCATTTAAATTTTTCATAACAAGCCTTAGTGGATGAACCTTGTGAGATGAATTTCTCAAGGGCTTCATCTAACATGCCAAATTCATCACTAATAAAAGGCTTGAGGGTTAGGTTAGCTTGGAAAAAGAGATTTGACATAGTCAAATAACTACGCTTTCTCCAAGGGGTTCATAGATTTAAAGGTTTTTTTGGTTGTTTTTTCAAATGAATTCTAGATGTACTCTAATCTAATTGGACTATGAACCAATGTGAAAAATGAAAAATTCATGAATCTAATTCTATCCACAATTGCAATGAGTGTAAATTATGCTCTCTAATTATTTGAATGTAACAAAAATTCTAAAAACTAAAACAGGAAGTTAACAGTAAACAAAAGCTTAGAAATAGAGAATTCAATGTTCTAAAGTGCAGTTTAAAATCTACACTAGGACTAAATCGTCCTAAGGGGCGTATGAGTCCCAGTGAGGGTTTTTATTTTAATTTTCAAAATAAATTAAGTGATTTTTATGTTTTCTAGTTTATATAATCTATAACCTAAGTGCAAATGCATATTTCAGATGATTTTCAATGATGTAAGATTCAAAAATGCAACCTATATTCACTTCACTAATGCAAGATTTAGAAACACTAGAATTCCAATTAACTAGTGCAAACCCTAATGCAAAGTTAATGCAGTCAAGATCTAGGATGATGATGCACTTCAAATCAAAATTATGATGTTCTAAATGCAGGTTCACCAAAATGAAAATCTAAATTTTGTTTCTTCTATGCTTGGGAGATAGAATAACAATCATCACACTCTCTCATTCAAGGAAAACCCTAGAGATCTCAACCTAATGTGTACAAAGGAGAAATATATCTTCCAATAAGGTTGTCCTAGGGTCCAATTATAAGCTAAAAATGGGTTCACCACCAAGCTAGGGCTTGGAAAGAGTAATGAAATGCAAGATCTAATGCTTAATCCTAATACAATGCAATACTTCACTAAATGACCTAAAAATGTAGATAAATTAGAATAGAAAACTACAAGATTAGAGGCATGCACCTAGACAATTGAAGAAGACTATAATAAGCTTTGAAACACTAAAAATCCTAAAATTAGGGCACACTATGACTCATATACCACTCTGGTTGTATCAATCCTAAAATAGGATTTCTAGTTTGGAACAGGTTTCTGGTAGTGTAGATTTTGGATCTGGAAAAATATGGAAATTTTTCCTATAGTGGGACTCATACACCACTTTTGTTGTACCAATCCCATTCCACTTTTTTGACAATTCAAAGTTCAAATTTGTAACTCAACCTCTACTCTTCTCTTTCAAACTAATTTTTGAATCTGAACCTATAAAAAGACCTACATACTAGAATATAGACTTGATTTGCTTATGGGGGATTTTCCTCAGTCAAACCCATATTTTTGTAATTAAACCTTAATAGAAACAATGAATCTTGAATGTAAATGTGAACATTAATCCTAAAATTAAGTGTGTCCAAGATTAGGAAATATGAAAATGTAATGCAACCTTATTCTAATGTGAAAGAATGAGATGAGTGAATGAAGCTTGAATGTAATGACTAGCTTTGAGAGATGGAAAATCACTCTAATAAGCCATGATGATACATGTACCTTCCTTAGGCTGAATGTATAGTGATAATGGAAGATGGAATCACTTAGGAAACAAGTCATTAGGCTTGGCTTGATAGCTAGTCACATCTCCCCAACCTAGAATCCATCATGATCCATCATAGGCAACCATAATCAACCCTTGAAAATGTTAGATCTTGAATGAAAGTGAGCTTGAAGAACTACAAAAACACTTTAATGTTGCTCCAGGACTTAAACTTTACTTGCTCTTAAAACTTGAATTCTTTTGTGAAAGAATTCTTGAATTCTTTTGAATGCTTGGATCCTAAAATTGCTCTTGAAAAAGCTTTCTTAGGTGAAATAATGACTTAGAAGCTTGCTTATATAGGTATTTACACCTAATTTACTATTATTTAGATCTCAAAAGCTTACATAAACCAAAAATTTAAATTAAAAATTTGGATTTCCTACTCAAACCCTAAAAAGGACCAAAAACGGACTAATACATCTCTTGTGGTGTATGGGTCCCACCTAGGGGTACTCATATACGCAAGGTGGTGTATGAGTACCACCCTAGATTTTTGAGGTGGGTTGTTAGAATATTTTATGTTTTTGAGGATTTTGTCGGGTTTTTAGTTGAAATAAGCCTCAAGATCCAATATAAAGACTCTTATGGGCCTATTAATAATGAATTAAAGGGTATTTAATGCAAGGGTACTAAAATCTAGGTCCAAATTAAGTGTGAAAATTGTACTATTTTCAAGAGCATACAATTTTCTATAGTATAGTGCCATTTTTTATGAAACCCCTACCCAAAGAAAAAAATACATTTGGTCTTTTGTGGTACATAGTTGAAGAATATTCTCAAGTTAGAAATATAGGTGGCTATATTTCTCAAGCATACAAATATTTCAATAAGTTTTTGATATGTATCTAACCTAAATAATATGAAAATCATTTTGGATATAAAATATCCCATATAGTATTAATATGATGAATGACATAGGAAAAATGGCTAAGTTTTGTGACTTATATTTGAGTTGTATATTTTTATTCACGTATTTATATGGAGGGGGTAAGGTCATAAATAATGGTAGTTGAGTGATAAGATTAAAAAATAACCAAGGAGCAAAATAAGGTGACATGCAATATATAAATTCATTACAACCCATTACTATGATATGAAATATCTTTCAAAAGATTTTATTGGATGCATTATTTCATGCATGTTATTTTAGAAAATGATAGACATATAGAATAGTACTTAGATAGTAGAAGGTCTTTATTTCAAAAGTTATAAGGTGAAAAAATTACAAGACAACATAGGCTACCGTTAATGATTACTAAAAAGGTTAAGAAAATTTTAAAGAGGTCTTTATGTTGATAATGGAAATCCTCAAGTGATGCAAATCATAGTAACTTGATCATTCATAATAATTAATTTTATTAGATGTGAAACATTGAAAAAGATGAGGGAGACAAATAATTTCCTCAACCCACCTTTCTCTACATGGGTGTTTCATTCAAAGGATGAGATCCAAGAACCTTGAAACAACTATCAACCTCAAAGGTGAGTTGAATCAATATTGAGGGATCCTACACTCCTTCCTTTATGCAAGGATGGGGTGGTAAGCTAGATATCAATTTGAAGGAGGCTAATGAAAAAATCCTAATCCTAAGTCTAACATAAAATGCATGAATTAAACTCAAAACAAAAATAAATTGTAACTTCTATGGAGGAATAGGAAGGAAAGGATGTTGTGCACCTGGTGAAATATGGCTTTTTTGTGCTGCTAACATAGACTTATTCACCCTTGAATGAAAATGGGTCTTGGTAAGCCTTTTTGAGAAGCTTTAAAATAGAAAAAAGAGCTTCAAATCTCTTGAATATGATGTTTGTTTGCCATTAACAGGGACTCATTCACCCTTAAAGGTGAATGGGTCCTACTAGGGTTTTCTGGAAATCTCTGACTCTGGGTTGCAAATTCCAGGTCTTCTCTTCTCCTTGAAACCTTGAATTTCCTATTTCTAAATTTGGATATAACTACAACCTACAAAAAAAAATTGATATCTTGTTGGTGGATAGGGGCTTTCCTCGGTCTAACCTCTTATTGGTAATTAAAATTTTGATGATGAATGGAATTTTGAAAAATGCAATAGTGTGTGCAATATCAATCTTAAGTGTGTATAAGACTAAGATCCAAGAGAATGTAAAAGTAATTTTACACAATTGTGTTAGAATAAAACTCTTGAAATCAATGTGAACAATGTAAATGAATCACTAAAGAAGATTTCTAATACCTACATTGAATCACAAATCTAAAAATACCTCTTCTAGGTTGCAAATAGGATAATTCTAAATGATGGAATCAATTTAGAAACAAGTCCTTAGGCTTGGTTGTATGAATTGTGCATCTCCCAACACCTAGAATCCTTCATGATTCTCCATAGGAATCTATCATCAACCTTGAATAATGCTTGATCTTGGGAACAAAATGAGCTTGAAGATCTTGAAAGGTTGCTCCAAACTTGACTTTTGCTTGAATTCTTTGTCTTGCATGCTTGTAATATTTCCCTAGTGTTCTCTCTTAGATTTCTTAGGACAAAATAATGTAAAATAACCTTATTTATACTAAATTAGAGATTTAACCCCAAAATTCAAAGAGTTCAGGCCAACCTCAGATCTGGAAATTAAATTAATTAAAATCTAGACAAGATGAAATTCAAAAATAGGGTCCTTGTTAATGAAGGACCCATTCACCACCTTGGAAGAATGGGTCCTGGCTCACTTTCTAGGACCAAGCTCCAAGGGGTGAAAAGAGGATAAAAGACCTAGTTAGAATATGCTAAGAAAGTGGGTCCTATCTAGGGAGGACCCATTTTTCCTTAGTGGTGAATGGGTCCTGACACACTTTCCAAGGCCTAAAATTTGCCACATTCAATGTTATGTCATTTGGTTTTTGAGTGTCAGGGTTGATATTTGGTAGGTGCCATTGAATTTGAATTAACGGGAAAATTAATTCTAATTAACCATCATTAAGTAATACCACCCTAGATAGATGTGAAAGTGTGTCTAAACATTTTACAACACCATTAATAGGCCTTGATCTAAGTACGGGAGGGCTCCATTAGACTTAATTAGATGAATAGAGCTAAGAAAAGTGTGAAAATGTCTTACAACACTTTGCAACACTCTTGTAAAAGGTGAAATTTAAATATATTTTAATTGAGTAAGGGCCCAAGAGAGGTGTGAATGTGTACATCACCTTACAACACCACTCTAAAGCATAATTAAGTTTATTATGTGTTAATTATTTCAAATAAAGTGTGAAAAAGGACTACTTTTTTTCACACTACATTTAGCCCTCACCTTAGATGCCATATGATACTACATGAATATGCAAGCTAAAGGAAATAACTGCTAAGAAAAAGGATACTCATATGGATTCATTAAGGATAATGAAGCCCACACTGTAGCTACTTGCAAAACCACAATGTTAGGAACTACATCCTGCAATACATATTCATTAGTCATTCAAAAATCCTCTTATCAAACTTCTATGGACAATTAAATTTGAGGGTAGATGTATTCCCCCTGATTCTGCTTGATTTATGGAGGTGGAATCAGGGTGAGCACGAAACCACATCAAATTACACAAGTTTTATCATAAGGTATTTCCATGTAGCATACCACATAATGATGGATAGTTGATGAGAACGGGAGCAAAATTATGAATCCAATTCAACAAACGACATAAAAAATGGAGTTCTCTAGCCCCCAATGTGTTGATTTTCATGAGCTTTTCCCTTTTCAATGAATAAGTTTTATTTACTAGGGTTTTACTATATACTATTGAAAATGACTCTTTTCACTATTCATTTGACTTTTACATTGTTGAAGATTTACCTTTGTGCTGAGTAGGTGAAGATGCCAAGCCCTAGGTTGTACAAGCCTCCATGATTAGACCAGATTTGTGTTGATTCATAGCGGGCATCCTACAACATACCATGAGTGAATTATGTTTTGTGTGTTTTTCATTTATGTACCTGTACTATACTTTTTCATGTAATTTGATTAATTTTATGAACTTAAAATAGATTGGCACAAAGTGTTCCACTTTGGTGCAAAGTGTTCTAGAATAGTTGTAGTGTCCTTGGCCTTTGTCTACAAATGGTATAGGTGTCCATTTTTTCTGAAAAGCATCTTAGAAAATCTCTAGTGATGTTGATTGGTTTTGTTAGTGCTATTTCTGGTTCTCTCATTGTCTAGTTGTGTACTCTTGTTTTTCATGATCTAACTTTAGCTATGGGGTGTGTTTCATTTTGGCACGTGGGTTAAGTGGGCTCCCACAAGGATTGAGCTTAGCGTGCCAAGTCTTCATGTCTCGGGTGGCCAAATTTTCCTTTTCTTCCTTGCCTTGTGTTTTTTCCTTGTCTGGCAGAGGCGGGATCGGAGTGGAAATCAGTTTCAGAACCTTGCTCATGTTTCACTTTATGGTTTCGTTCCGGCCCCGGCTTCGCTTGCGTCGACTTTCCTTTTGTCTCTGCCCCCGCAGCATTTTGGTTTTGTTTTGATTCCAGCTCCATGTCCGCTGTCTTTTGTGGAGGCGAGGGCACGATCATTTTGGGTCTGCAGCTTCCTTTTCCTCTAGCCATTTGTTCTTTTTGTTGGTGACTTGTCCGCCTGGTTCGCTCTTCAATTAAGCTCCCCGGAGCCCCGTTCTTCGTCCATCACTGACCCCTTGTTACCGCTTTCACCGACCCCGCTTCTACTTTGGCGTGACCTCTGCTGCTCGGGTAACCTCTCGACGACTCTCCTTTGTCTCCCTGGGGTCTCTTTCTGCAGCCTATGTTGGTTGAGGTCGGGGAGACGTTTTCCTGACTTCTTTGTGTCTCACCGATGGGATTTTCCCATCAGTGTGTTGGTGTCCACTTGGGGTGAGGTCCTCCCAACTCTCCTTTGTCTCCCCAAGACTGCCTCCTACCGGCTTGTGTCCGTTGTGTCGAGGAGATGTCTCCCCGACCCCAGCTTGTCTTCCTGACTGTGGTGGCCCCCTTTTACTCTTCGGTGTGACTTCCCTTTGGTCACAGTGGCATCGCTATGACGTCTTTCCAAGTATGCCCAGTCTTCCCGATCTAATTTGAAATGTCTGAGTTTCCTTTCGGCAAGACATTTCAAAAGTCTTGGTGATTGAATTTATTATTCACGCTGTAGTCGGCAAGACTTCTATTGTTTTTCGGCAATAGAAAGTATTCTATATCGGCTTATGGTATATAGTAGGGATAAGGTCTTATCGAAATTGAAATGTTACACCGACTTGCTTTAGAATGATCATTTTGGCAAAATGTAATGCCATCGGTGTGAAGTCACAACGAATTTGCAAGGTCACACCGATCGATAGCATATGGAGGTCTCTCAACGTGAATTGTGGCTATTGATATAACGTCTTGCTGAATTCGAGAGGTCTCGGTGAGTGACCTTCGGTCTCGCAGATGGAACATAAAGTGGTATATAGTCGGCATAAAGTTTTGATTGTCTCAGCGACACACAAGTGAATGAAGACTTTCGGAAAGACATGGTGTGCGCTACAGGAGGTCTTCCCAATATCTGAATGTTATAGCGATGCACAAAAGGAAAAAGGGTTTCAGTTGGTGTGAGATCATTAATGTCTTGGCAATCTATTGTGAGCTACAAGATGTGGTAAGGTAAAACCCGAGCAACTTAAAGGCCACAAATGTGCATGTGCCAAATGTGAACAGTGATGTTTTAATCAAAATGATACAGGTGCTCGATGGTTATCAATGGCCGAATGTCAGGTATGCCAATGCAGAGGACCACATAGATCAATGGCTCACGGTGGCTGATGATAGAGATCAAGGGCTCTCGTTCAGCTCGCCGATACAAAGTGATCGATCAATACATCCTACGAGGAGTGCGATGGCCGTCTGATCACGGATGATCGATGGTGGGTGCGAGAGTCACAAGTGGTGGCCTGCATCAATGGCTAAAGGAGATTTAAAAGGTGACTGTCTGATCATTGATGATCAACGGTCAAGTTTCAAACTAAACCGTGGTCAGGGTTTGGTATTGACAGTGCACGCGAAAAACATAAGCCTGGAGCATTAATGGAGATAGAGAGTTGGTCGCTGGCTCTGCCGAGCTAGCATTCATGGTGACGTGACTCTAGGACAAGGATGGCATGGCTCGAGTATGGACACGTAGATTTGGTGGCAGATTTGGTGCAAGTTGATTGATCTTTGTTCGTGTGGGAATGTCTCTCCTGACAAAGATCTGACCAGAGGCATTTATGTGACCAGAGAAGTTGTTGAGTGTCATAGCGAGGGTTTTGATTGGTCACGGTGCAGTTGGGGTCTGACATGGCGTGTTGATGTGGCTCTGAGCTGGATGGCGACCCCTAGACTATTTAAAAAGGAATTTTTGAATCATTTGTAGAGGTCTTCAGCCAGATATTGAAATCAGAACTAAAAGAGCACTAAGTCAGAGAGTCAAGTTTTTACCAAATTTTGAGGTCTAGGGTTACAGTCTGTAAATTGTAAGGTTCTTGGATGCATACCAGAACCCGAATGTATTTGTTTAGGTCTTTGAGTCTCTCCTTTGGATTGTACATTTGAATTGTTAATGAAACTAATCAAGGATCATTCCATTAGCCTTTGCAATACTTTCTTGCATTGCCTGTTTTGATAATAGCTCATGTTCAAGGAACAGGTTAAATTGATTTCATCATCTCAGAAATTTATATGTATGATTGAAGGATTTGATAAGTAGTCTTTAAGATTTGATCACTAGCTGTGGAATTAATAAGGTTAGTTTCACATAGGCTTTATTTGTCCAAGTAATCATTCGTTCTATTTGCAGATTGTCTTGATTCCTAGCCCAAATGATATGGCACTAATATGATATATGCTATTTGTCTTTAAGGTTTCAGTTATCTTGCTTAAGAACATTCATTCAAGTTAATGTTTCCTATTTCATGAATGACATTTGTGTTTAATCCCATTCTCTGTTAACTTTCCTTGCTTATCCAATAGTTTTCCATCTCTTGGATGAGTGTGTGCACTTTAACTATGACCGAGAATGCATCTGCTTAATCTTATTTGAGTCTTGTAGGAGTATGCACTAGTTTCTTATAAGAAATCTCAAAGTGTGCTTAAGGAACACCCTCTTGGGTCTTACAGAGCCCGAAGTGAAGGAGAAGGCAACAAAAAGGTGTTGCATCTCGTCTGTTGGCCATCTGTCTAGCAAACATTCAAACATTGAGTGTGGCAAGCTCATAGGTGTTTGCTCAGACCTGCTAGTTAGTTTTGAAAAATGACCAACAAGATGGCGACTCCACTGGGGACCTATGTTTCATATTGAATAGAATCTTGAAGGTGTTTTATCCCATGATTTGTTCATAGAGTTGGTCATTTGAGAACATTGGTTGAGTATAGCTTTTGTCTCTGCCTTTGTGTTTATATTCCCGAGTGATTCATGGTCTTATTGTTGTCAAGTTGTAGTTACCAACCTCTGAATGTCTTGTTGTATTCCAAAAAGTAACACCATTGTTACTGATCTGTCCCAAGAAGCTTGGGTGGCAGCTCTAAAGTCTTAGTACTAGTGCAATGAATATTTAAAGATATAGAAGAAGTTCAGAGTAGAAATTCAAAGAGAGTCAAGAAGGCTGAAGGAATCCCAATTCAAATGAGGAAAACACGAGGTTACTACAGAAACCATCCAGAGCAGGAGCTAGAAGAAGAGTTACCTAGAAACAAAGGAAAATGGGTGAAGGTAAAACCAGCACAAAAGGGTATGTCTACACCGCATCCCACCCTTGAACATCAAGTTTCTTCTCATTTCGGTTCACAAAGTGAAAGAGATTTGGTAGATTTAGATGATAATGTATCCAATGAGAGAGGGGAAGTGCATATGAAAAATATTGTAAATGAATATTCATCAGATCATGGCCAAAATGCCATACAACAAAGGGGAAGGGGTAGATTCCAAAGGAATAATAGGAATACCCGACATGCTAGGACCATGGTGATAGAAGCTCACCCAAGGATAATCCTTCTAGCTCCCTTCCACCCCCTAGAGGTCATGAAAAGGTTGTCCATTTTGTTGACCTACAAGAGCCTTGAGGTCAGCAATCAAGGCATGAAGATGAGAGACAGAGGGACAGTGATACCCAAGGTGAAGAAAGAAGACCTATGGGAAGGGGAGTGACTCATACTGATAGATAAAGGCAGTTGTATTTTGATAATGTCCTTGGTTACCCTAATCCAGTGCCTGACAATGCTAGGAAGCATGTACCAAAATTTGTAGGCAATAATGCTATCAGTGGTGAGGATCACCTTAAGGCTTTCCAAAGTTTTTTGGAAGACTTTGAGCTATGGGATGAGGATGTAGCCATGAAATACTTCATGCAATCTATGACAGAGGATGCAAGAGACTGGTATAGAAGTCTGCCTGATTTAAGCATTGATTCTAAGAATTCTTTCTTCATACTTTTCAGAGAGCAGTATGGTGACCAGACTGACCCAAGGTTCAGGTTGCATGATTTTAATAATATCAGAAAGGGACATAATGAAACTACTATTGAATTTAATACAATATTTAAGAAAGCAATGTCTAAGGTCCCTGTTTCCCTCAGACCTAATGAAAGATCATGTCTTTTTACTTACTGTAATGCCTGTGACAACAAGATGTGCTACTTGCTTAGAGATAAAGATCCACAATCCCTACAAGAGGCTTACAAAATGGCTGTAAATATTGAAAACAACAGAAGAGCATTTGGTAAGATGGGTAGGAGAGATGATCCCATGCTTACCAAAGCTTCTAAGCCTTCAAATGAGAAAGGGGTCAAAGAAGCAACACTAGAAACAACATGGGATCAAGTTTTGATTTTGTTGCAGAAACAAGCAAAGACTGAAAAGCCTCAATTTCAAAGGAATGAGAGGTCCCCAAGGTTGCAAGACTATCCATATCACACTAACTGGAATAATGGGAGGCCTATCCAAAATAATCAGAGGAACTTCCATGGAGTGCCTGATCCCCTACAGAAGAATACCTCAAACATGGCAGATGATCTACCATGGTGTGATGTCTGTGAAATGCCACACTCCTCACATTAGTGTGATGTTGCGGCCATGGCAGTGGAAGAAAAGCTGGCAACCCTAATGAGACTTTGAATGTGTTCATGACCAAGTCAGATTTGGAGTATGAGGAATATTCCTCTAACTATGGTGCTGATACAAATGAGACAGATATGCAAAGACAAGAAGGTCTTCTTCATCAGTAGCAGGTATTTTCTGATGGAGAAGGAGATGATCAGTTTACTGCTTACAACCTTGAAACCTATGGCATTTCTTTGAGAAGACCTTCTAATGAAGAGATAGAAAGGTATGCAATTGCATTAGCTACTAGAGCTATGATATTCACCTCAGAAATAGGGTGGTAAAGGCTAATCCAGGTCACCAAGGGGGAATATTGATCAAAGAAAGTGATACTGATCCTAAAGGGACTAGAACTGAAAACACAAAAACTGGTACCAAAGCTAAGGAAGTCAAAGAACCATGAATTTGGGCTAAGCAAAATGATAAAGCCAAGATAACCAGTGAAGCTACTTCATCAGATACAAAGATGAAAGAATGGAGGCCTACAAATCAAAGTGATGGTAAGAAAACAGATGCACTAACTTCTCATGAAGTTATATTCCCAGAGATTCCAAGTTATGTACCAGTTGACATGTTTCAGGTCCTATCTCAGATAAAGGTCACAGTCCCACTCTTCGAGATGATGAGGATCGATGACCATAAGCATAAAATAATGGCAGTCATCAAGAGCATTGCTGGGAACAATCAACCTAAAATGGAAGCTCAAATACCTGAAACAAGTGCAGGCCAGGTCAAGGACAGTGCAGCTGGCATGACTACAGATGATAATCCAGAAGTTTATTTGGGCACCACTGTCACTGCTAACCCTGATCTAGTCAACCCCTTGTTTCTAAGCTTGACTATCAATGGAAGCTTGCCCAGAAATTGTATGATTGATTCAGGTGCCTCAAATAATGTGATGCCTATCAAAATCATGGAGGAAATGGGCTTAAAGGTGGATAGCACTTATGGAAAATGCTATGCTATGGACTCAAGGGAAATCCCTATGATTGGAATCATAAATGAAGTATCATATAGATTGGCAGCTTGCCCTGAGAAGGAACTTGTCATGAGTGTCATAGTGGCTGATATCCCTCCAGCATATGGAATGCTTCTCTTGAGAAAATGGTGTGCTTCTGTGGGAGGAAGTATACAATGTGACTTATCATTTGCTACATTCTTAATTGATCAGAAGAATGTTAGGATAGCTCGTGAGTCAAGGTGCAAGCATATGATTGAATCTGCTGGTAAAACAGAAGAACCTCCACTTATCAACTTTGTTGATACTGATATGGATACCTTTCGAGTTGAGGAGGCAGAACAAGAAGATGGAAAGACCAAGTCAGTGCCAATAGTCAAAGAGAACATGCAGACTACTTCAGAGGAATCAATTTGAACCATGTACTTTGATGGAGCTTGCTCCAAGGATGGCTCAGGTGCTAGTGTCTTGCTGGTATCACCACAAGGTAAGACCTTCAAGTATTCCTTTCTACTCCAATTTGCATGTACAAACAATATAGCTGAATATGAAGCCTTGTTGCTTGGCCTGAAAATTTCCTCTAAACATGGGATAAAACTACTGAGGGTCTTTGGTGATTCAGAGCTGGTAGTCTCTCAAGTTAGGTCTAGGTTTGTCACTAAGGACAAGTGCTTGAGGCAATATAGGAATGAAGTTTGGGACACCATTGATGCATTTGATGCCTTCAGGGTAGATTGGATAGAAAGAGGGAAAAATGCCAAGGCCGATTTGTTGGCCAATGCAGCTGTAAAACTGGATGAAGTGACCTTTAATGGCATTTCTGGTATTGAGATACAAACTAGGCCTGTAGTGCCTGATAATGTTTGCAATTGGCAGGTGTTCCAAGATGACAATGATATCTTGAGATTCCTACACTGTGTTGACCAATATGAGCATTAGGAGATTGATTTTGGCTCATATGTGGTAGAAGAAAATGGTAGAGAGACCTTGTTTGGGAATGAGGTAATTCAAATGAAGAGCAACAAAATCCCAAAAGGGCTGGTAGCGTTGGAGAGAATCTTTGAAGGACCAGATAAGTCCAACACAAAATAAGTAGCTACCCATAAGGAAGACCTAGAGGAAATCAATCTAGGAACTGATGGTGCACCAAAGAAGGTATACATAGGCAAGAAGATGAAGCCCCATGTAAGGAATATGTTGATTACCTTATTAAGGAAATATAGGCATGTGTTTGCCTGGTCTTATGATGACTTGAAGGCTTACAAAGAAGATTTGTTCCAACATGAAATTCCCTTGAAGCCTGATGTGAGACCATTCAGGTAGAAGCACAGGCCTATCAATCCA
The DNA here is from genome assembly GCA_007258455.2 of Sequoia sempervirens. NCBI lineage: Eukaryota > Viridiplantae > Streptophyta > Pinopsida > Cupressales > Cupressaceae > Sequoia > Sequoia sempervirens. The sequence goes on from VDFB02271358.1 coordinate 948,182,113, forward strand.
ACCTTGAGATCCAAGATGTAGGAAGAACTAACAAAATTGAGTGATGTAGGGATTATTAAGCCTATAAGGCACTCATCATGGGTGTCAAACCTGGTTCCTATAAGAAAAAAGAATGGTGATCTCAGGTTGTGTGTGGATTTCAGAAATTTAAATATTGCATCATTGAAAGACAACTATCCACTCCCAAACATGGAGGCTATGCTATAGAAAGTGACTAGATGTGAATTGATGTCCATGATGGATGGATTCTCTGGTTATAACCAAGTCATGGTGAAAGAATCAGAGCAGTAAAAGACAATGTTCACCACACCCTGGGGAACTTATGTCTATGTGAGAATGCCTTTTGGCCTAATTAATGCTGGTGCAACTTTTCAAAGAGCCATGGATGTGGCCTTTGTTGAGCTTTTAGACCTATTCCTTGTTGTTTACCAAGATGACTTGACTGCTCACATCAAGAAAGAAGAGGACCATTTCTCTCACTTAGAGAAAATCTTTTTCAGGTCGTTGGAATATGGTATTTCCCTTAATCCCAAGAAATGTGCCTTTGGGGTTAAGGAGGGCAAGTTACTGGGGTACATTGTCTCAAAAGATGGCATCAAAATTGATCCTGAAAGGATAGCAGCCATTGATAAGATCCAACCACCAAAGAATGTCAAGGGAGTACAATCTTTCTTTGGTCAAATAAACTTCTTGAGAAGGTTTGTCACTAACATTGCAAAAATCAGCAGACCTATCTCCAAAATGCTGAAGAAGAATGAGAGGATAGTCTGGTCAGAAGAGCCCTTAAAGGATTTTCAAGCCATTAAAGAAGAAATAAAATATGCTCCTATGTTGAAGACACCCGACTATTCAAAGCCTTTCCAGTTGTTCGCCTTTGCTTCTTTTCATACCACAGCAAGGGTGTTGTTACAGAAGAATGATAATGGTTTTGAGCAGCCCATAGCCTTCTTCAGTAAGTCTTTACAAGCTGCAGAATTGAAATATTACATAAATGAGAAATAGGCATATGCACTAGTCAAAGCTGTCAAAGCTTTCAGGCCTTACTTAATGGGAGCTGTCATAGTTGCATATGTGCCTAGTGCTACTATTAAAGACATCTTCACACAGAAGGAGGTGTTAGGAAGAAGATGTAGATGGATCAACAGGATCCAAGAATTTAACATTGAGGTCCAAATTACTAAATTGGTGAGAGGACAGGGATTGGCCAAGCTTATGGCCTAGACCAATTTGGAAGCAAATCAAATAAACTCATTCGAAGAGGAAAATAGATCAAACATATGTGATATGGAACACTCTAAGTGGTATAAGAATGCGATCTATTATCTACAGAGGATGAAGTGCCCTGATGACCTAAACAAAAATTAGAAGAGGACATTGAAGTTACATGCTATCAGATATGTTATCATACAGGGAAATTTGTGGTGGAGAAGTAGAGAAGGAGTCATGCTGAAATGCGTTGATCAGAATCAGGCATTAGAACTTCTAAGGGAGATGCATGGTGGAGTTTGTGGTAGACATTACATGGCCAAGAAAATTGCACACAAGGTGATGAGGGCCGGTTTTTGGTGGCCTAATATATTTAAAGATGCACATCAGTTTGTGAAGACATGTGATGCTTGTCAGCATTTTTCTGGTAACCTTCCCCTCAGACCAGTTACTGTGCAATCTCCATTCCAGACTTGGGGCATTGACTTCATAGGTGAAATATCATGCAAATCTAGTGAAGGCCACTCCTAGATATTGGTAGCCACTGATTATTTTACTAAGTGGGTGGAAGCAATCCCAACAAAGAAAGCAAATAGCAAGGTGGTGATTGATTTCCTGATAAACAATATACTGACAAGGTTTGGGTGTCCAGAAATAATTGTATCAGACAATGCTATGTGTTTCAGGTCTGAAGAATATACTAAATTTTGTGAAAAATATGGTATCCAAATTTCTTATTCATCACCATATCACCCACAAGGAAATGGACAAGCTGAGTCAAGCAACAAGAGCTTGATGAAGATTATCAAGATAATCTTGGATTAGAATAAGAGAGCCTAGGATTCTAAGTTGAAATTGGCTGTCTGGGTAGACAGGGTGACTGTGAAGAAGGCAATCAGTTGTGCCCCATTTGACATGGTCTATGGCATAAATACAAGATTGCCCCAAAACAACCTGATAGAGATGTACAAGTTTATCCAGGTTTATGATGATGAAATTAATAGTGAGATGCAATTGAGAGTGGATGCTCTCACAGAGCTAGATGAGACTAGAAGGGATGCTTAAAGGAGAAATTCCAAGTTGCAAATGCAAGTGAAGAATCTGTATGACAAAAGGACAACTGCAAGGAATTTTGAGAAAGGAGATTTAGTCTTATTATGGAATGCCAGATTGGAAGATAAGGGAAAACATGGCAAATTTGATGCAATCTGGCTAGGTCCATTTGTGATCAGTAGCAAGTGGGGAGAAGATTCATATGTTCTTCAGGCTCTGACAGGTGAGATTCTTGAACTACCAGTTCATGGACAGTTCTTGAAGTTATACTTCTGAAGTATCTTATCCATGAACGCTAGCTTAGGATTTGCTTTCCGTTTTGTTTTCTTGTTTGTGTCTATTGGCTCTATCCGGGCCAGTTCCTTGTTGGTTTTGGTCTTTTCTGTTTGGTCTGCTCTCCCAGTGATTTGAATTCTTGCTATGCCCACCAGGGGCATACATCCCCCAACTGGAGCCTATGTTAGTGCCATTTCTGGTTCTCTCATTGTCTAGTTGTGTACTCTTGTTTTTCATGATCTAACTTTAGCTATGGGGTGTTTTTCATTTTGGCATGTGGGTTGAGTGGGCTCCCACAAGGGTTGAGCTCAGTGTGCCAAGTCTTCATGTCTCGGGTGGCTAGATTTTTCTTTTCTTCCTTGCCTTGTGTTTTTTCCTTGTCTAGCGGAGGCGGGATCAGAGTGGAAATCAGTTTCGAAACCTTGCTCATGTTTCACTTTCTAGTTTCATTCCGGCCTCGGCTTCGCTTGCACCGGCTTTCCTTTTGTCTCTGCCCCCATGGCTTTTTGGTTTTGTTTTGATTCCGGCTCTGTGTCTGCTGTCTTTTGTGGAGGCGGGGGCAGGATCATTTTGGGTCTACGGCTTCCTTTTCCTCTGGCCATTTGTTCTTTTTGTTGGTGACCTGTCCGCTCGGTTCACTCTTCACTTAACTTCCCCAGAGCGCCATTCTTCGTCCATCATCGGCCCCTTGTTACCGCTTTCACTGGCCCCGTTTCTACTTTAGCGTGACCTCTGCTGCTCGGGTAACCTCTCGGTGACTCTCCGTTGTCTCCCCGAGGTCTCTTTCCATCAGCCTATGTTGGTTGAGGTTGAGGAGATGTTTCCTCGAATTATTTGTGTCTCATTGATGGGCTTTTCCCATCAGTGTGTTGGTGTCCACTCGAGGTGAGGTCCTCCCGACTCTCCTTTGTCTCCCCGAGACTCCCTCCTACCGGCTTTCGTCCGTTGTGTCGGGGAGATGTCTCCCCGACCCCAACTTGTCTTCCTGACTGTGGCGGTCCCCTTTTACTCTTCAGTGTGACTTCCCTTCGGCTGTGATGGCTTCGCTGTGACGTCTTGCCAAGTACGCCTAGTCTTCCCAATCCAATTTGAAATGTCTGAGTTGCCTTTTGGCAAGACATTTCAAAAGTCTTGGCGATTGAATTTATCATTCAGGCTGTAGTCGGCAAGACTTCTATTGTTTTTCGGTGACAAAAAGTATTCTCTATCGGCTTATGGTATACAGTCGGGATAAGGTCTTATCGAAATTGAAATGTTACACCGACTCACTTTAGAATGAGCTTTTCAGAAAAATGTAATGCAATTGGTGTGAAGTAATAGCGAATTTGCAAGGTCACATCGACCGATAGCATATGGAGGTATCTAGGCATGAATTGTGGCTATTGATATAATGTCTTGCCGAATTCGAGAGGTCTCGGCGACTAACCTTCGGTCTCGCCGATGGAACAAAAAGTGGTATACAGTCAACATAAGGTTTTGATTGTCTTAGCGACACACAAGTGAATGAAGACTTTTGGAAAGACATGGTGTGCTCTACAGGAGGTCTTCCTGATATCTCAATGTTATAGCGATGCACAAAAGGAAAAAGGGTTTCAGTCGGTGTGAGATCATTAATGTCTTGGCGATCTATTGTGAGCTGCAGGATGCGGTAAGGTAAAACCCGAGCAACTTAAAGGCCGCAAATGTGCATGTGCCAAATGTGAATGGTGATTTTTTAATCAAAATGATACAGGTGCTTAATGGTTATCAATGGCCAAATGCCAGGTATTCCATGCAGAGGACCACATAGATCAATGGCCCGTAGTGGCCGATGATAGAGATCAAGGGCTCTCGTTCAGCTTGCCGATACAAAGTGATCGATCAATACATCCTGTGAGGAGTGTGATGGCTGTCTGATCACAGATGATCGATAGTGGGCATAGGATTCATAAGTCGTAGCCTGCTTCAACAGCTAATGGAGATTTAAAAGGCGGTTGTCTGATCATGGATGATCAACGGTCGAGTTTCAAACTAAACCACGGTCAGGGTCTGGTATTGATGGTGCGCGCAAAAAATAGAATCCTGGAGCATTAATGGTGATAGAGAGTTGGTCACTGGCTTTGTCGAGCTAGCATTCATGGTGATGCGACTCTAGGACAAGGACGACATGGCTTGAGTATGGACACGTGGATTTGGTGGCAGATTTGGTGCAAGTTGATTGATCTTTGTTCGTGCCAGAATGTCTCTCCTAACAGAGATTCGACCAGAGGCATTTATGTGACTAGAGAAGTTGTTGAGGGTCACAGCGAGGGTTTTGATTGATCACGATGTAGTTGGGGTCTGACATGGCGTGTTGATGTGGCTCTAAGCTGGATGGCGACCCCTGGACTGTTTAAAAAGGAATTTTTGAATCATTTGTAGAGGTCTTCGGTCAGATACTGAAATCAAAACTAAAAGAGCACTAAGTCAGAGAGTCAGGTTTTTACCAGATTTTGAGGTCTAGGGTTACAGTCTATAAATTGTAAGGTTCTTGGATGCATACCAAAACCTGAATGTATTTGTTTAGGTATTTGAGTCTCTCCTTTGGATTGTACATTTGAATTGTTAATGAAACTAATCAAGGATCATTCCATTAGCCTTTGCAATACTTTTTTGCATTGCCTGTTTTGATAATAGCTCATGTTCAAGGAACAGGTTAAATTGCTTTCATCATCTCATAAATTTATATTTATGATTGAAGGATTTGATAAGTAGTCTTTAAGATCTGATCACTAGCTATGGAATTAATAAGGTTAGTTTCACATAGGCTTTATTCATCCAAGTAATCATTCATTCTATTTGCAGATTGTCTTGACTCCTAGCCCCATGGATATGGCACTGATCTGATATATGCTATTTGTCTTTAGGGTTTCAGTTATCTTGCTTAAGAACATTCATTCAAGTTAATGTTTCCTATTTCATGAATGAAATTTGTGTTTAATCCTATTCTTTGTTGACTTTCCTTGCTTATCCAATAGTTTTCCATCTCTTGGATGAGTGTGTGCACTTTAACCATGACCGAGAATGCATCTGCTTAATCTTATTTGAGTCTTGTAGGAGTATGGACGGGTTGCTTACAAGAAATCTCAAAGTGTGCTTAAGGAACACCCTCCTGGGTCTTGTAGAGCCCAAAGTGAAGGAGAAGGCAACAACAAGGTGTTACATCTTGTCTGTTGGCCATCTGTCTAGCAAGCATTCAAGCATTGAGTGTGGCAAGCTCATAAGTGTTTGCTCAGACCTGCTAGTTAGTTGTGAAAAACAACCAACAGGTTTTTTTAGGACTTATGTCATTTTTGTCTCTTAGGTGCCTCCTCAAGCCAAACAACATCTCAGAGGGAGGCAATTTTTCTTGCTTTGAGAGTCAGTAACTCAGCTATCAGGGGAGGAGATTCAATTACTGCAAGAGGTTGGTTTATTCTGGGCATACCTCAAGCCACCTATGAGGTATCATAATGACATGCCACTAGTCTTAGTAGAGAGGTGGGATGCGAGTACCTGTACCTTTAATCTCCCCATGGGGGAGATGATTGTCACACTAGAGGACATTCATCGCATCTTACACATCCCCATTCGTGGTGAGCATGCTCAACTAGTTACTAATAGATCCTTTACAAATATGAGAGATGGTATTTGTTACTATGTAGATTAGCCTATGTGATGCTTGAGCATAAGATCTCATGTGGAGATTAAATGAATCCTATACACACAATTACCACTCTTGTAGTGGATCATGACCATTATTGTGGCACTTACATCGGTCCCAAATGGTCGAGGGCCATGCCTAGATGGTGGCCTAGTGCACACTATCAGAGGGATGAAGCAACATCAAACCATTTATGCATGGGGTCGTGGTATCCTTGCTCATTTGCAAAATGATCTTAGTCACTTTTCCTTCTGAGATCTCAGGAGCATCGTACATTATAATCCACTATAGATATGGTGCTTTGAGAGCATTAGATGTACCAGGCCTATTGGGTTTCCTCTTATAGTGGCTATAGGTGAGTTGAGGGCTTTCAGCTACCCACTTAGACGGCCTTGGCATGAGGGATACTTATTATATTGGAGGATCACTTTTGATTGGCTAGATGAGGATGATATATGTTGGAGGCCCTACCAGTGGATACCATTGTGGGTAGATCACCAACATGAGATGTGTCGATTATATATGGATCCATTTATGTTGGGATAACATGATTATGTGTTCAGATCATTTTATGATAATAGGGTGATGAGACAGTTCGAGCATAATTAGATGGCCCCACGTTCTAGACCACTAATTTGATGATCAACACATAGCGCCACTGGTCCTAGGGATGACTGTCATCTCATGAGGGATACTTTAGTGATTCAAATGATGAGGACCGAAGGACAATGGAAAAGGTACCACTTCGTCATATGAGGAGAGGTGGACTATAAGGAGGCCAACATCTGTGTTCCCTTTACATTACCCAGTGGGCTTTACCAAACCTACTCCAAGTCATGGAGAGGATGTAGATGATGATCACATAGATGTAGCCACGCATGATGAGGCCACCACACCTAACATATTTGTAGATGCAGATGAGGAGGAGTAGGATGAGGACTATGAGCAGGAGGATGAGGATGCCCAACACATGAGCGAGGACACTATTGAGATAGAGGAGGATCTGATGACTTTTGATAGTGCAAAGGTATCTCGTATCATATTGGATAGACTACGTGCCAGTGTCGGGTTAGAGTTCCACACACACAAGCATAGGGAGACTAGTGGTAACAAACCACTCACATCATTAGCACAAGGGGGTCCACTATCGCACAAGCATATCCCGATTGGAAAACTAGTGGTCCAGGTGATATTTAGATTATTTATCTTATTTCACAATTTACACATATCTTTTATTCACTTGGTTTATATATGATTGTGATGGTTACTAATTTTATTTATGATTTCATTTTGCAGGATCTACACAAGAGTATCACGACCTTTATCAGAGAGTAGCTACAACACTAGTGTTGCACTACATCATGTGGATGATTTCCTTGTGGTGTACATGCACCCACCCTCAGTGGATTCACATGAAAATATTTTTGAGCCTATGGCAAGATTGGGTATAGCCTATCAGAGTGCCAATATTCATGTCGATGAGCTCCATGCACAACTTATAGCAGTTTTAGCATCTCTAGGCACTGTCGACAGTAGGGTGGAGAGTGACCTATAGGCAGAGGTCTCGAGGTTGTGGGAGGAGGTCAGGAGGATACAAGTAGATAGGGACCACATTTATTGAGAGCATGTTAAGGCTCTTGTGTGGTAGGCCAGGGCATAAGGGATGCTAGATATTCTATAGAGAAGCTCAATTAGATCACAATCTCATGTTATTGTCTCACAATGATCGCAGAGGTCAGTGGCCCTAGAGGGGTCAGGCAATCATAGACCTTACTAGAATTATACTCACTGATGCATATGTATCCAAAACTATTGATGATTATATATATGGACATGATGTTGCGTTGAATTAAATGTCAATGTGATTTATCAAATATCCTTTTGTAATAGCATTTAATGAATGTCTCTATGATTTAATGTTTTATGTTATCTAACTAAACCATTAATTATTTATATTAGATACTACATTTTGGTTAAGATAGCTATGCTAACTTAAATACACCTATGATTTAAGTGTATTAAATTCATGTAAGGATTTAAATTTACATAACACACTGAGTTTTGAATAGTATGGCAACTAAAGTAATTAAAAAATATATTTGATTAACTACCCTAGAATCTAAGATACACAAATTCTATTATGTATCAAAGAAGAAATTAATGTGAGATTAAAAGAGAACTTATCTACTTCACCTAACAAAATTACTCTAACATACCATTCCAAACAAGAAATACTAGATGTAATACTGACATAGATGCGTGGCATTTATAGGTTCTTTGAGAGATGTACCATCCATTTCAATTAGTATGTAAGCTCTAGATCCATAATTTTATTTAATGATGTAAGGGCCTAACTAGTTAGGGCTAAACATTCCTTTTTCATTTGGGAGAGTGTTGACATTTCACTCATTTTTGTATAACACTAAATCACCTAGATTAAATTCACAGGGGATAACATTATCATTGTAACTACATTGCATTCTTTTGGAGTAATCTTGTAAGTGTTCAAGAGAATTAATATGCTTTTCATTGAGAATCTCAAGCTGATGTAAACATTTTTCTTTGTAGGTATTTTCATCGATGATCCCTTTAAGTGAAATTCTTAAAGAAGGAATTTCTAACTCTAAAGGCATTATTGCTTCAGCACCATAGGCTAAGTTATATGAAGTATTTCCAATGAATGTTCTAATGTTCGTATGATAAGCCCATAATGCATAGGTTAATTGTGTATGCCAATATTTGTTGTGTTTACTTACCGTCTTTCACAAGATTTGTTCAATAGTATTGTTAGTTTATTTTTCTTGTCCATTTGATTGCGGATAGTATGGTGATGAAAAATGATGTTGAATATTGAATGTTTCTAAGAATTTATTCACGTCATTTTTTTTGAGTGGGGTTCCAATATCTAAAACCAATGCGAAAGGGAGACCAAAGCATGCAATGATGTGTTCCAATATGAAATGACATATTGCATCAATAGTTGTGGAACGAAGAGTGATATCTTCTACCCATTTTGTGAACTAATCGGTTGCTATAATGATAAAGGTATGTCCGATAGGAGGTAGTGATATTTTCCAAATAAGGTCCAAGTCCCAAACCAAAAATGGCCAAATAGGAACATGAGCACAAAGTTTGGAGGAAGGAGTGTGAATCAAATTGTTATGTTTCTGACATTTATGACACTGCTTCACATACTCAAAACAATATTGTTCGATGTGTCTCCAATAATAGTCTATGCAAATTAAAATTTGAACTAGGGATCTTCCTCCAAAATTCCCCCAAGTACCACCATGTCCTTTTTCAAGTGTGATGAGGATTTTTGATTTCGTAAGGCATCAGAGTAAAAGGTTGTTAAATGATCTTCTATAGAGAATGTTGGATAAGATTATATACTTGGATGTGAGCTTTCACATATAGGCATGAGTTCTCTTAGTTGTAGGTTTAGGAAAGGTACCATCTATCAAATATTTGAATATGTGTATAAACCATTCACTAGAACCATCAGGCTAGATTGATAACACTTCTTTACTCCTATCCTCTATTGATAGTTTTGGTATCATTTGGAATTTAAATGTGAATTCAACAAGAGGATTGCTAGGAGATACAAGAGAAGCAACACTTTTCATTGCATTTGCATGCCTATTATCCTTGTGTGGGATGTTGTCTATCATGCACGATTCAAACTTGTTTAATAATGTCATTGTAAGATCTCGATATTGGACAAGTTTATCATGCTTCACTTGATACAAACCATTGATTTGTTTAATGATTAAGAGTGAATCCCCAAATATAGAAATGTGTTTGAATTTTAATGCTAATACAACATGTATTCCAGTTATTAGTGTATCAATGGGTTAATTTCCTAAGGTTAGATTATTAAATAATAAAGCATACAAACCCAAAGAAGCTATCAAGTACAATGAAAACTAAAACAAGAATTATTATACCTGTCACTCGTTGAAGCTTCCACGATTCACCTTCATAGCACCTTCTAACTTGCTGATTGTTGCCCTTAGATTGAGTGTGTGAGCAATCTTTGACTATGTCAATGTCCTAAACAAACTTTGAAGGATTTGATGACTATGCCTATGACTATGACCAATGATTATGCCAATAAATTCCTAAGACTTAATGAAATAAAGTATGAAAATATCTTAAATGCATCGACATGTAAGAATGAGCGTGAGTGTCAAAAATGTGAGAATTTTTTTTATTTTATAGAAAATACAATTTTGGATGGACGGACAAGATTGAAAGTTGACAGAAGCCTAAAATTAGAGGTTCAGATTGCATGTGACAATCCCTAATCAAGGATAGGGAAAGATTGTTAAATGAGTGGTCGAGATGTCATCTAAGAAGATCGAATCAGCGATCAAGAATAAATGAGATAATTAGTCAAAAAGATAACTATTTTCAAAAATCAAGAAGATAAAGACTGCTTGATTTGCGAGATTCAAAAAACTAATAAGATAAGAGTTGAACTAAAAAATAGATTTGGAAAATCAAGAATTTGCTCAATTGCTTAATTTTTGGAAGAAGATTACCATTGTGAATTAAATTAATTCAAAATAGGGATTTTGTGTGATAATAAATAATCAATTTTCAGATAATTTACTAAAGTGAACTGACAGTCAAGAATGTGAGATCATTTTAAATTATTTCGTTTATTTAAAATGAGGGAAATGTTAAATTTGGCAATTAAATAATTAAAGATAATTATCTAATTTAGAGGATATGATTAAATAAATTAATAAATTCATTTAATTATGAGAATTAGTGACATATTAAATAAATAAATGAAATTCATTTATTTAATAATCAGGAAGAATAAATGAATAAAGGTAATTAAATAAATTAATAAATTTATTTAATTGTAAGAAGATAATAGACCCTTAGTGACATATTGAATAAATAAATATAATTTATTTATTTAATAATCATGAAGAATAAAAGAGATATGAATTAATTGAATAATTATAAATTATTTAATTAATAGTCGAATGTAGACCAAGAACATAATTAAATGTCATAATTATGCTAGAACGAAAGATGAAAAATAGATTTGCAGGCCTAGGTAATTTTTAAGTGTCTACATTTTGCCCCTTTTTGTCATAGTGTAGCATGTCACATTGTGACAAAGAAGATAAGTCAAATTCATGCCCCAGTGAAGGTACAGACTATCAATGCGCCCTTGGGAAAAAATTTAAATTTTGGGCCGACGATAGAAAAATTTGGAAAGTGTCCTGATAAGTCAATTTAATGACCAAAAAAAAAATGGCACAAACGGTTTTAGATTCTAACATGTTTAAATTGGCCAAAAGGGTGGTCAAAGTTGGTCAAAAGGGCCTCCAGTAATAACCTAGTTGACAAATGTAATTTTGACTTTATAAATAGGTTGACAAAGGGGTAAAAGTCAATTTATTTTCACTATTCACTTTAGCAATTTCAAGAGCTCAGAGCAAGGACTTTAGTGAGGATGGTGATTCCAGTCAAAGCGCATCACGAGGAGATCATCCAGACTTTCAACTGGCTAGAGGGTTTAGAGCCAGTGGTATGTACCCATAACCCACTTTGTCAACAGATGTGTGGCGATGCATATCCGTGTGCGTAAGCCGCATTTTCTTTTGCATTCGACACATTTGATGTGTCGCGACACAAGTGAAAAGGATAATTAAGCCCAACCTAGGATGTGTGACACATCTATCAAAAATCATGACACATTGGTCATATCGTGCTGCATTCAAAGGATGCAATGCCACATATATCATTTTGCAATGCATTCATGTGTTAGAAAGACTCGTTCGAATTAAGTTATGCATGTGTCAGAACCCGAGACACAAGTGACCTGATGTGACACAAGTGAGTAACACAATGATGTAATTGATGATTCAAGCCGCAATTGAGGTGTATAGCAACACAACCGCTTCTTCGAGACACATTTGTAGTAAATGCGACACATTTGACTTTGGCTTTGACTAGGGCTGATTTTGATGGGTTTTAAATTTTGCATGCTTTTGATGGTAATGACGATTGTCCATAAAGTGCTAACACATCATTTGGCCTTGTGCAAAGATAGCTTGCACCCATTATACTTGGGAGAGCAGGCCATCAACCTTTAGGTTTGGTGATCAGCTAAGTCTATGAGAGCGACGATGGTTGATGTAGCTAGGTCTATATTATGTTTCCTATATGCCTGCTATTAAGGAAAATAGGAGTTTGCAAACTACATTGTGTGAGAGATGGCATTCAAATACATGATCGTTCCATTTTCTGACAAGAGAGGCTACTGTGACATTGGAGGATGTCTATTGTATTCTCCATCTACCAATCTAAGGAGAGTGGATCATTTACAACCCTCGACATGGCTATCAAACCTTTACAACTTACTATTGAGATGAGGGTACAGGACTGGGCATCGAGGGATACGATATTTGTTGGGAGTTTATGGCAAAGCATTATGCCCAGTTTGATGCATTTTTGGTGACACTAATCAGTGGGATACTAATTCCTAACCATCATGGACATGGGTTTCCCATTGGTTGGGAAGATGTGATAGTGGCATGAGGTGGGATAGGATAGTTTATGCCTAGGGGCCCTAATTGTTAGGCATGCTCTACCATCAGCTTCATGAGGTGGCCTACAGGAGGGCACAAAGCATTGGGTGTGGCACAACATTGTTGATGATATGGGCCTAGGAGCATGTGGTGATATTTTGACCTCCTATTCAAATACCACAGCTAGCTGAGGGGATTCCCTATGCCTATTACTATGCCAATTCCCTACAACAGATGAGGATGGGAGAGATAGGTTGGTGGTACCATTGGATTGAAACCATGGTTACATTCATCTAGAGGCCCTATAGAGACTGTCAGCAGTGGGATGATGAGGATGACCATTGCAGCCTTTATAGATAGTACCATTACCTAATTGGTAGGACAATGTAGAGTCAGCTCATTATAGAGATGTATGCACCACAACATGTACTGCGACAGTTTGGGGAGTAGCAGGGTGTACTGGTAGGCACAACTGAGTATGCCAGATCTTCTAGGGAGTTAGCTTGGGGGCCTCCAATTTCTATACCATTTTCCAAGTAGTAGATTGATGGGCTAGTAGCGCAACAGTGAGGATAGAGAGGTGGAGTTGAAGATCTAGGGACTACCACTGACTATGACTTGTGGTGGTAGGCACATCAACTAGTGCCACTAAAAAATCCAAATGGGCTACCACCTGTTGATAGGAGGTTAGTTATACCACATGTGCCACGAGCCAGGCAACGGGTTAGAGATAGTAATACAGGAAGAGGTAGGGGAGGGATGGAGGTCATGGTGGAGCGAGAGATGGAAGTAGGGACGGAGGTCAGGGTGGAGATGGTGGAGATGATGGGGATGATGGAGGGGACATCCAGAGATGGAGGAGAGATGGCCAGAGGTAGGGAAAGAGGGTATGAAAACATGTAGCCAGAGTGACATTGGATGCCATCCTCGAGGAGGCTGAGGAGGGGGAGTTGAGGTAGGAGCAGGAGAGATAGGAGGGGGATCCAAGGTAGAAGCAAGATGAGGAGAGACAGGAGGAGCATGTGCCCAAGGAGGAGGCTAGAAAGGAGCAGGTGGAGGAGAGATAGGAGGAGCATGTGGCCAAGGAGGAGCCTAGACAGGAGCAGGAGGGTGAGATGGATGTGGATGTCGATGTGCCTCCAGATGAGGGAGTCGGTGGAGAGGAGGTTGCAGAGGAGGAGAATGATGATGGTAGAGACGATGATGAGGCCATGGATGAGGCCGAGGGACTCTTGAGATGGAGGATGGTGGAGGGAGAAGAGGAGGTACCATATACCTCGACATTTCCCCAAGATGCCACGATAGACCAGAGGGTGGTATACCTACAGAGGAGACTGGATGAGAGTGTTGCACAAGTAATAGCACTACAGGAAGAGCTAGAGGTGACTCTTGTAGAGTGGGATCAGGCAGTGATCCACCAGTAGAAGGCAACACAGTGGTGTACAAAGTTTGCATGACTTTGTACAAGACCATCGGTAGATTTAAATTTTGCATGCTTTTGATGGTAATGACAATTGTCCATAAAGTGCTAACACGTCATTTGGCCTTGTGCAAAGATAGCTTGCACCCATTATACTTGGGAGAGCAGGCCATCAACCTTCAGGTTCAATGATCAGCTAAGTCTATGAGAGTGACGATGGTTGATGTAGCTAGGTCTATATTATGTTTCCTATATGCCTGCTATTCGGGAAAATAGGAGTTTGCTAACTACATTGTGTGAGAGATGGCATTCAAATACATGATCGTTCCATTTTCCAACAAGAGAGGCTACTGTGATTTTGGAGGATGTCTATTGTATTCTCCATCTACCAATCTGAGGATATTGGATTATTTACAACCCTCGACATGGCTATCAGACCTTTACAACTTACTATCAAGATGAGGGTACAAGAATGGGCATCGAGGGATACAATATTTGTTGGGAGTTTATGGTGGAGCATTGTGCCCAGTTTGATGCATTTTTGGTGGCACTGATCAGTGGGATACTAATTCCTAACCATCACAGACATGGGTTTCCCATTGGTTGGGGAGATGTGATAGTGGCATGAGGTGGGATATGACAGTTTATGCCTAGGGGTCCTATTTGTTAGGAATTCTCTACCATCAGCTTCACGAGGTGGCCTACAGGAGGGCACAAAGCATTGGGTGTGGCACAACATTGCTGATGATATGGGCCTGGGAGCATGTGGCAATATTTTGACCTCCTATTCAAAGACCGCGGCTAGCTGAGGGGATGCCCTATGCCTATTACTATGCCAATTCTCTATAACAAATGAGGATGGGAGAGACAGGTTAGTGGTACCATTGGATTGACAATATGGTTACATTCATCTAGAGGCCCTACAAAGACTGCCAGTAGTGGGATGATGAGGATGACCATCTCAGCCTTTACAGATAGTACCATTACCTAATTGGTAGGACAATGTAGAGTCAACTCATTATAGAGATGTATCCACCACAACGTGTACTGCAACAATTTGGGGAGTAGCAGGGTGTATTGGTAGGCACAACTAAGTATGCTAGATCTTCCAAGGAGTTAGCTTGGGGGCCACCAATTTCTATATCATTTTCCAAGTAGTAGATTGATGGCCTAGTAGTGTAGCAGTGAGGATGGAGAGGTGGAGTTGTAGATCCAGGGACTACCACTGAATATGACTTATGGTGATAGGCACATCAACCAGTGCCACTAAAAAATCTAGATGGGCTAGCACCTGTTGACAGGAGGTTAGTTATACCACATGTGCCATGAGCCATTCAAGGGGGTAGAGATAGTAATAGAGGAAGAGGTAGGGGGAGGGATGGAGGCAGGGGGAGGGATGGAGGTCATGGTGGAGCGAGAGATTTGAGTAGGCCATACTAGCTAAGATGAGAGATCCTGCCTTGACCAAGACATAGATGAGGACATGTGGTAGCAAGAAGTCAGGGAGTGGCAGTGGTAGTTAGAGCAGTGTATGGGGCTCAACCTCTTTAGGGCATACTTCGAGTCACAGGTCTCATCATAGACACTCTTCTAGTCATAGGTCATGGCACTCACATGATTCATCAGGTTTAGACCATAGATCAGCACCTTGTCTGCCTCCAGTGACAGTTCCTTTAGCTTCACAAACTTAGGCTACAGTATCATCATAGATGCATGTTACCATGGAGATGATGCCATTAGTGTCAGCTCCATTGGTTTCACAGATAGAGGTTGCTATAGGTCCACCTATTAACTCAGTGTCAGACACAGGTCCTCAATCACCACACTCTTCACCACAAGGGGATGAGGAGAACATTTCATAGGGCCATGCTTAGTACATTTATGTTTCAGTCTTTTGTTATGACACTTTATGTATTGACTATCGAGCCTGTGTGCTCTATTTTTGGGATATCTCATGACTCTATCCTGTGACATTATATATTTTTGAGATGATGCTATATGATGCAATTTTGATGTGGCCTACATGTGTGTTATGTGATGTTATTTTATTTATGTCTTATGATGTATGTAATGTGGTGCCTATGTGGATTTATCCATTTATGATGGATGATGGTATTATTTATATGTCTTGTCATGTATGTCCTATGATAGTTACCTATGATGTGATGCCCTGATAATTCAATGTTTATTTATATGTTGTGTTGATGTTGTGCCATGGATGATGATGATATGCATAATTTATTTATTTGAATGGATGCCATGTTTATGCTTATGTTGATTCATGACTATGTATAATGAAATATGTATACAATTTAATGCTATGATTGATGTATGATGGATCTAATGCAATGTCTATATAATTGTGTATGCACATATGTTTTTGTATGTCATAGGATATCATCAAGAGACGAGTGAGAGAAGATGACAAGATAGAAGGAGATGCATGTTAGTTCCTGTTGATGATGTTTTTTGCGCAACAACTTAGACAGAATATAATATCATATATCTCTTAAAAGGTAAATCTCTATTAGCAAGCCTCAAGAGATAACCCCAAGGTCTCTAATGTCAGGTCTTGACAATGCATAAACAACTCAGTGATAATGTGAAAATGCTCATAATCATAAGGGGCCTTACAAATGAACAATGTTGGAAGTGTACTTTCATCAGATGCAACAATATGGTGATGCTTTTAGTCCTAAAATTAACCCAGATTCAAAATAAACAACAAAAGAGATAAGGGTTAAGAGAGATTTCTAAGACTAAGACCTACTATCAATCACAACAATGATGAATGTTGTAGATGGATAGATCCCCAATGAAACCAATCTCTGTCTAATCAAGGACAAGCCTACAACTCCACAAAAATGGTGCAATCTTCTAAGGAAACTGAAGATTTTTCAGACTTTGAACATTCATTCACATACCCAATAACTGGCACAATGTAAACAAGCATCCATAGTTGAACTTAGCACAAAATAAGGACCAGACTAACTTTACACATCAAATTACAATCAAAAAATGGCTAAAAGTATGGACTGGAGATCGATCAACATCATTAACATTTTACCATTATTGCAAAAGAATTAAAATCTAACATCTAACATTGAGAATTGAGAACAAGAAACCATAAACTGTCAAAGTGTAACAAAAGGCTTTCCAAATCAACAATCCAATTGCATTAACTTCTCCAGTATTACATAACAATTTTCAATCTCTCCTCTCTCCTACATCTACTATCTTGCATAATCTAACTCCTAAATTAGCCAATTCTGGCTTCTAATTAGCTCTTCTAACCTAGTATTTTTTTTACAAATGAGAAGGCACTGGCCTTTTATAGAAAATTACATTTTGAATCAAAGGCCAGGATTAAATCAATCCAATGGCACAAATTACACCTCTAGAAGCATCCAATAGTTACATTTAATTTTGGAGCTCAAGATACATCATCATCCAATTGCATAAAAGCAGTTACATCATGGAACAATGAAAAAACAATATTATGACAGCTTGTCATTAATAAAAATTCTGATTGCATGATGAAATTAGCTTCACATGTCTTCTAGAAACTCCTTCCAGCTGTAGATGGTTTGGGCATGGATTCTCATGCAAGTTCCACTTTCAAAATTTGAATTGAACTCTTCCATATTTCCCTTTTGGCACGAATCCATATGCAAGTTCCACTTTTAATATTTATTTAATGGAACTTTTCATTTTCATAATTTTTTCCATTTTTGAAAACTTTTATTTTCAAAATTTCTCTATCCATCTCAAGAATTTCATTTTCGGGAACATTTTAAAATTTCAAGGAAAAAATTTCTATTTTGAAAAAAAATGCATTTGAAAAAATCAATTTGAAAAAATTCATTTTGAAAAAAATTCCATTTTCAGAAAAAAATCGATTTTTTCCACTTCTAGAAATTTTCAGGTTTTAAGGAATTTCGGAAATTTCAGGGGTCTTAGGATTTTCATGGGGTCAAGGAATTTTTGGGAAAATCCTGAGGGAGCGGATTTTCCCGGATTTCCTGCAGGGTCGAAATCCCCTAAACCTCATAACTTTTTTTCTACAAGAAATTTTCAAAAAGTTCAAAAAGAAACCCTACCTAATTTTTCATCCTCTATCCACAGATACAATTTTTTTTTACATATAACATTGAAAATTCACTTCAAAATCCCCATTTTTGAATTCCAAGACAAACAAATTTCCCCTAGAGCCTCCTCATCAAACCCTGTCTAGACTTAATGCCAAAATAACCTACCAAGAAGAGAAAAACCAAAATTTGACCAAGGTAAGAGGCAGAGATGAAAAAGAAAAAAGAGGGTCCCCACCTCTGGTTGGGCGTGTGTGCGAAAATTGCACAATAGTTCCTAGACCAAATCCTTCAAAACTTTACCATAGGACTTTTAATATTTATTACTCTTAATCATCACTGGGCAGAGTGTTGTGATGGCAAACAAAGACCATGATATGACATAAATCAAGTTGTGCAAGGTCATACCACCACATAAGATAAGAATTCACAGACAAGGATGATAATGATTCATACCAAGAGCGCACTTGCCCTAGTCTTTTTGTCATAATCAACCACAGGCAGAAAAAGACAATAAAGACAAGTCATGAAACGTCATTGCTTCTCTAAATCTTGTTTCCAGGAAATCCTTGAGAAAATAGCAACATGATTTCCAAAGGACAAAACAAAATCCATTATCATGATATGCCATTATTTTTCTAAATCTTGTAGTCAGGACATTGCTGAGAAACTAGTAACATGAGTGTCATGATACGTCGCTGCTTCCCTAAATCCTATTGTCGGGATCTCGTTGAAAAACTAGTAACATGATGAAGAAGCCAAAGACAAGTTCCAAGTGTTTTCTAAGTATATCTAGATGCCAAGTGTTTTAATGTCAAGATGTCAGGTTTGATGATGTCAAGATGCCAAGGTGTCAAGGTTTTGACGATGCCAAGATGACGAAATTCCAAAGATTGCCAAATTCAAGGACACATCTTGAATAATGTTGATGTTGAGAGGATTGATCCCTAAATTTCAAAAGGAATCCCTAAAAATTCTAGTGACAGGGATGGTGATGATGCCTAGGAAGGACACATCCTAAGGCATAAAGGAAAAAGTTTGTTCTTCAGGAGGACACATATGAAAGATACCGATGCCTCGGGGAGTAGTCCTTCAATGTCAAAAGGATCCCTCAAAAAATGCCAGATGACAATGACGATGCCTAGGAAGGACACATCCTAAGGCATAAATGATTGAGGCTTGATGCAGAGGGTCAGGGACTTTGAAAGAAACACCAAGTTACAAGACTAACAATGATTCACTCTCAACCTTTCAACTAGGCACCAACATGGAGATAAGGCCTGAACTTTGCATTCATAACTTATTTTCCTTCCTTAAGGACCCAAACCCTAGGAAAACTCTTAAGAGACCCAAAAAAACTTGTTTTGAATGATTTCAAAGCCCAACCCTTTGACTTAAACACAAAACCAATTTTTCACCTTAACTAGGCTACTAGCCCAACTAGGCCTCTAGCGAAGGATTTTTGACTTTGCACTCAAAATTTCCAAAGGAACCTCCAAAATAATGATTGAACCAGATGTGGTTTGTGATGATACATAACATACTAGATTATTGATGGCACTTGTTTTGGAGCGCACCAATCAAAAATCTGTTGTTTCCTCCAATTTAGGCCTAATTAGCCCTCTTTTTCAAAGAAAACCCCCTTTAAACTCAACCCCTGACCATGAAACTTTCAACAGTCCCTTAAAATGACTCAAAACCAAGGATTCCAAGTTTTTAGGCCTCTATGACACCTCTAACATGCTCAAACACAAAACCCTCCTTAACTTGCTTAAAAAACTAGGGCTTTTTGAAAACTAACCTTCCAATCACTTCCAGAACTTGCTCATTGACTCTACACCATTAGGAAAACATATTTAGTCTATCCCAACTCAAAAACATGCCCCTCATTAAGGCAGATCTTATGTTTCTATACCCTAGCCTCCAACTTCAAGCACTTTGCATTGTGAAATCTTGGTGTACACCTCAATATTCTTCTTCCCTGAATATTAGTTTGTTAAATATGTATGTTACATGTTAGGAATGATCCATTTCATAGGTCATAGCAGCATTCTACCTTGAAATGGATCAATCATCCATGAAAACCACCAAAACTAGTGAAAATTCTGTGTTATTCTTGAGGACAGTTAGCAATATGTTACAAAAACTAATTCCTAACATGTATCAGATCATTCAAGAGGTTAATTGAAAGTAAATACAGGTTCTTAAATCATCCAATTGATTATAAATTCAAAAGGAATCAATAGATCATCAAAAAGACTCAAGAAAATGCAAGAAAACTGTGTTTTTTTACTATTTCCTATAGCAGTCCGTACAGTCACTTCTCCAAACGCCCAACCTCCATAAAAATGACCATTTTGGGGTTATAGAACCATCCATCAACTGATCCAACTGATTGGAATTGATTACAATGCATAATTACCTCTAAAACACCTAATACTCCTTTTCCCGCCTAAAGTGAAATTCAAAAATTTGAAATTACAATCTTGAAATTTATTAAATTCTATTATCTAAAAACCATTGGATCTTCAATATCCAACCTTATTTGACCTAATTAAAGCATTATATTACTAATCAAACCCCTAGAACATGATTGTTCCATTTACATTGAAATTTGGTCCTAGGATCCTTATTAGGACCCTTAGGACTTTTGACCTCTTTAATGTGTTCACCAATTCCAAAGGCCATTATAGGCTCCAAGATATCATAATTGATGCTTTGAGGTGATTGATAGGTCTTCAAGACCCCTGCATTCTCCTATCTCCTGAAGAGTTCCTTGAAGAGCTTGGGTGCTCCTGCACCATTCTCCCCAAGAAAGAAAGAGTTCTTGCCCCAAGAAGCATCCAACTTGTTGCTGCCATAATAATCCTTGTTCCTGTATGTTTTCATCTTCACATGACAGGGCATGTAATCTCCCAAAGTCACTGTCTTCCTCTTCTTCCAATCTGCACTCATGTCATTCATCATGTTAGTGTCAAAAATTTGTTTTGTATTTCCTTCTTGCTGCTTGAACTCAGTCTGATTTTGTACCCTATTTCCGCCTCTATTCCATTGATTCATTTGTGAAAGAACACCTCCTCTATCACCCTCAACTATAGGGCATTCAATTCCTCCAACCTTAATATTGTCCAAGTCCCACAAATTCTGATTTTTAGGACTGTGTGCTTCAAATCTCTGCTGCAACTTACTATTTTTCAACCAACCAGTATCTTCCTCAGTCCTACCCTGCTCATTTACCTACAAATGCTTCTCAAAAAAGATTACAAAGTTCTCATTAAACTGCTCCAAAGGCAAAGGAACCAACTTATATCTACTAGCATCTTTATGCACTAAATATGTGTTATGAAATCCATCATGCACTGTCCTCCTAGCATACTGCCATGGTCTTCCCAAGATGATATGACCACAAGTCATTGGAATGACATCACAAAGCACCCTATCATGATATGATCCAATTGAGAAATATACATAAGCCCTCTTACAAATCTCTACATGATGTCCTTGAGTTACCCAAGTGGCCTTGTAGGGGGTAGGATAATCAAATGTTTCAATCCCCAACTTGGTTATCATATCAAGTGAAACTAAATTGCTATGTGACCTTGAATCTATGAGCAATCTGCAGATCTTACCATGACTGAGACAATTTGTTTTGAAAATAGTTACCTTTGGTTCTTGATGAAGTCTTTCTCCTTGCTTGATCATAAGAAACTCACCATCAATCACAGGGTCTGCCATGAATGTTTTTGATTCCTCATTTTTGTCCTCTTCTTCTTGTACCAAGTTAGCTCTCCTATCTCTGCCTTTATCAGCTTGTTCCCATTTAGGACACTTGAAGGAAGGATGCCCTGGTTCATTGCAATTGAAACACCTACCTGTGAATGGGCCTCTACCTTGTCCAAATCTACCTCCTCCTCTATGAGTGTATCCACCTCTTTGATCAGAAAATAGCTCTTTGCCTTTGTCATTGCTGCTCTTGTCATTGCTGCCTTGTCCTTGTTCTCTATTACCTCTGCCCCTGTTTGAACTACCTCCTCTTCCACCATTGCTTGATCTTTCTTGCTTCCTCTTCACCTTTTCTTCTGCTCTAATGGCCAACTGAAAACATTCTCCTAATGTCCTTGGCAATTGCAAACCAATCTCATCTTGTAGATTGTACCTCAAGCCATTGATGTACCTGGCTATTTTCTCATCCTCTTCTTCATAACCTCCTCTAATACTAAGCTTGTGAAATTGCTCAGTATAAGACATAACATCCAAGTCCTTTTGCTTTAAATTCTGCCTCATCCTTTTCACATGAATGGTATAATTAGATGGTAGGAACTGCTCTTTGACCAAACTCTTCAACCTTTCCCATGTAGAGACATTTTCCAATCCTCTAGCCATCCTATCATTTTGAAAACTAGTCCACCATGTCAATGTTGTGCCTCTCAACTTGGTTTTGGAAAACTTAACCTTCCTCTCTTCATCCATCTCCTCAAACTCAAAGCAGTTTTCTAAGGCATCAAGCCATCCCAACACCTCTTCACTATCCATCTTCCCTTGATAGATAGGAAAGTCTATGTGACTCTTCCCTCCATGACCTTGTACTGCCTTCAACAATCTCAGTAACCTCCTTTCCTCAGGGTCCTCTGTCTCATCTGCTGCTTGTTCTTGATTTACCCTCACATGCTCTTCATCTTCATCATTGTCTTCTTGGTCTTCTTGGTCTTCTCTCCTCCTACTCCTCTCAAGGTTATTTATCCTTGCTTGCATGGTCTCTCTCTCCCTTCTCCATTGCCTTTCTTCTCTTGCTCTGGCCTTTCTCTTGCTGCTTCTTGTTCCCTTCTTTCTCTTCTCTCCCTTTCCAAGATCTCCTTCAACTCTTCCAACTCTCTTGCCAATTGGTTTTTTGGTGCCATTGCTGATTCTCCAATCCCTAAAGGACCTACTCACTACTCTGATACCACTCTAATGTAGAGGGTTAGGGACTTTGAAAGAAACACCAAGTTACAAGACTAACAATGATTCACTCTCAACCTTTCAACTAGGCACCAACATGGAGATAAGGCCTCAACTTTGCATTCATGACTTATTTTCCTTCCTTAAGGACCCAAACCCTAGGAAAACTCTTAAGAGACCCAAAAAAAACTTGTTTTGAATGATTTCAAAGCCCAACCCTTTGACTTAAACACAAAACCAAATTTTCACCTTAACTAGGCTCCTAGCCCAACTAGGCCTCTAGCGAAGGATTTTTGACTTTGCACTCAAACTTTCCAAAGGAACCTCCAAAATAATGATTGAACTAGATGTGGTTTGTGATGATACATAACATACTAGATTCTTGATGGCACTTGTTTTGGAGCACACCAATCAAAAATATGTTGTTTCCTCCAATTTAGGCCTAATTAGCCCTCTTTTTCAAAGCAATCCCCCTTTAAACTCACCCCTGGCCATGAAACTTTCAAAAGTACCTTAAAATGACTCAAAACCAAGGATTCCAAGTTTTTAGGCCTCTATGACACCTCTAACATGCTCAAACACAAAACCCTCCTTAACTTGCTTAGAAAACTAGGGCTTCTTGAAAACTAACCTTCCAATCACTTCCAGAACTTTCTCATTGACTCTACACCATTAGGACAACATATTTAGTCTATCCCAACTCAAAAATATGCTCCTCATTAAGGCAAATATTCTACTGCTATACCCTAGCCTCCAACTTCAAGCACTTTGCATTGTGAAATCTTGGTGTACACCTCAATATTCTTCTTCCCTGCACATTAGTTTGTTAAATATGTATGCTACATGTTAGGAATGATCCATTTCATAGGTCACAGCAGCATTCTACCTTGAAATGGATCAATCATCCATGAAAACCACCAAAACTAGTGAAAATTCTGTGTTATTCTTGAGGACAGTCAGCAATATGTTACAAAAACTGATTCCTAATGTCTATCAGATCATTCAAGAGGTTAATTGAAAGTAAATACAGGTTATTAAACCATCCAATTGATTATAAATTCAAAATTAATCAATAGATCATCAAAAAGACTCAAGAAATTGCAAGAAAACTATGTTTTTTTACTATTTCCTATAGCAGTCCGTACAGTCACTTCTCCAAATGCCCAACCTTCGTACAAATGACCATTTTTGGGTTATAGAACCATCCCCCAACTGATCCAACTGATTGTAATTGATTACAATGCATAATTACCTCTAAAACACCTAATACTCCTTTTCCCGCCTAAAGTGAAATTCAAAAATTTGAAATTACAATCTTGAAATTTATTAAATTCTATTATCTAAAAACCATTGGATCTTCAATATCCAACCTTATTTGACCTAATTAAAGCATTATATTACTAATCAAACCCCTAGAACATGATTGTTCCATTTACATTGAAATTTGGTCTTAGGATCCTTATTAGGACCCTTAGGAATTTTGACCTCTTTAATGTGTTCACCCATTCCAAAGGCCATTATAGGCTCCAAGATATCATAATTGATGCTTTGAGGTGATTGATAGGTCTTCAAGACCACTGCATTCTCCTGTCTCCTGAAGAGTTCCTTGAAGAGCTTGGGTGCTCCTGCACCAAGGCTATTCTTTAGAAGGACACATGTGAAAGATAACCAAGAGTTGATAGTTTGATAGGTTATGATTATTTAACTTGTTTTGACTGAGTTTGGCTTGTGTTGACCACATGTCGATGTCATGTTGGTGTGATTGTCATGTTTATTAAATGGTCACCCTAATTTGGTTGTAGTAATTGGCCTATTTGGAGATGACTTATTTCACTTGAATAATTTTTAGCATGTGTTCCAGTGTAATGTCATGAACCTAATGGACTGACCTAGTACGTCCTTAGGGGCTCATCAACAGATGGCCTTGCCTATGTCATATACTCTAAGACCTCGTAGTTCAACACGACCAATGACTTTTTCTTGATGACAAAAGATTGCATCATGATTTAATTTTGACAAACCTAAAAGGACTGACCTAATGTCTCAGGGACTCAAAAATGAGTCTTTCCTACGTAGAAAATGCGTAGAGACAATGTAGTTCAAACAAATGACAAAGACTGATTGATTTACATGATAGACTTGACAAGAAATTACTCTGGTTTTGTGTTTTTCGAGACAGTTTGACATTTGTTGTGGTTTCTTTAGGACGTTTTTCAATTTTTAGGTGTTTCTTTGGGACATTTTATAAAGTTTTTGGTCTTCCTTTAGGACATTTTGTAATGTTTTTGGTCTTTCTTTAGGACATTTTATAATGTTTGTGGTCTTTTTTCAGGACTTTTTGTGATGTTTTTGTTTATTTCAGGACTTTTACAACATTTATGGTTCTTTTTTTAGGACATTTTTTTGATGTTATTTTCTATTTTCAGGACTTTTACAATTGACGAGACCATGTGTGATATCCACTATAGTCACATGATAAAAAAATTTCCCCTAGTTAGGTCCAAGAATTAGCCAATTTTAAAGGATGTGAAAGGGATATGCATGGGGTGCCCGATGGATAGTATTCAAGACTTGATGTCAACCATTTTTCAACTATGAAAGGAAGGGTATGATGTCATGGCAGATGTCATGGTGGCGATGGAAAATGTGTTTCATCATTGGCCAAGACAAATAAAGTAAAAGTAGATGGCAGAGCAATGATTGATTACGCATGGCACCTGTTTGCCAGATTTTCACCATGGTACTTATTCCAAAGCGCTTGTTTGCCAGGTTTTCACTATTGGATGAATTATTTCTCTTTATTATTTTTGTCACTTTTTCATATTTTTTTGGTGCCACCAAGACACCTGTTTGTCAAGTTTTCATCAAGGCAACAATTTTTTTAAAATTTTTTAAATTTTTTTTGTATTGTTAAGGTTTTTAGCTCGACCTTCTTATGCTATGCGTAGAAATTTTAGAGATGTAGACTATTGATAGGCTCTATCAGTTGTTCTCCATCTGGAGTCATCAACTAATAAGATCTAAAACCAAAGGAGGATATGATGACGTAGGGACCTAGCCAGTTTGGTTCGAATTTGCCAAGTTTTCTAGTGTCAGCCCGATTCTTAGGGTTTTGCATGAGGACTAAGTCACCAATGTCAAACTTTCTGACCATGACTCTCTTGTTGTAACTATGATAGAGACGGTTCTGATATGCCTATAGATGGTTTAGGGAATTATGCCTTCTTTCCTCTAACATCTCCAACTCGTGTAGACACGACTGTCTATGCTCCTCATCATTGGTCAGACCCTTAAGGGAGACTCGTAAGGAAGGAATTTCAACCTCAATGGGCAAGATGGCCTCATCTCCAAAGACCAGGGTGAAAGGAGTGGCTCCCATAGGCATACGAATGCTAGTGCAATAGGCCCATAGAGCAGGGTTGAGTTGAATATGCCAGTCACGACCAGCGTCATTGAGAATCTTTTTAAGGATTTTAACAATGGTTTTATTTGACACCTTGGCTTGACTGTTTCCTTGCAGGTAATACAGAGAGGAAAAATGATGTTGGATATGAAATCACTCACATAACTCATGAACGCCTTGGTTTTTAAATGAACGTCTATTGTCAGTGATGATAGATTGCGGAAGGCCATACCAGCAAATGATATAGTTAAGAATGAATTTGGAGATTTGTTTTCCATTTATGTATGTTAGGGGGATGGCTTCGATCCACTTCATAAATTACTCAATGGTGGTTATAATGAATTTGTGGCCATTGGACAAGGTAGGATGGATCTTTCCCATGAGTTTGAGTCCCCATTGTGCGAATGGCCAAGGAGACATGATCAACCGAAGTTATTTTGCTAGAGCATGAATCAAATCACTATGAATCTAGCATTGGTGACAAGTCCTAACATATTCTAGTGCATCTTTCTCAATGGTCGGCGAATAGTACCCAAATATTGTTATCTTCTTGGCTAGAGTAGGACCACTCGAATGAGACCTGCATATACCCTCATGTACTTTGTGCAAGGTTGTGTGTGCTTTGTTGGTGTCGAGACATCTAAGGAGGGTGTTTGCAAAGCTACGACAATAAAGGGTGTCACTAACAATGGCATATCTTGTGGTTTTTCAAATAAAATACTTCCTCTAGTTATTGGACAGATTAGAGGGGAGGGTTTGATACTTAAGGTAGTCATGGATGTCTTGGTATTAAGGAGAATTGAGACCGACAAGCTCACAGACCACCTCTGATTCTGGAACATCATAGGTGGGGACCAATAGTTGTTCTATTAGGAATTCTAGTTGAGGCATATTGCTTGGAAAGTCGAGGAGAGAGCCTATTGTAGCCATAGCATATGCTGCTTTGTTTTGCGTTCTTGGAACTTGCTCAAAAGTCACCATGTGAAAGTATGTCTAGAAGTTGTCAACCATTCATTTTTAGGGCATTATCTTCTCATCCTTCATGTCATAGCCATCATTAACTTGGTTGACGACTAACTGAAAATCCCCATAGACATGCAATGCTCTAATTTTCCATTTTGTTGCCATTCTAAGTCTTGTAACTAGTGCCTCATATTCCGCCACGTTATTTGTGCATCGGAAAGCTATGCAGAAAGACTTGGGAATGGAATCTCCTTGAGGGGTGATAAACAATATCCCTACCCCTAAGGCATGATTAGTATGCGATCCTTCAAAGTATAGCCTCCAGGGTTACTTTGATTCTATATGGAATATTGACTCATTTGGGAAATCTGCCACTAAGGGGTGATCACTTTGTATGGGTGCATCTTCCAATTTTTCTGCAATCACTTGTCCTTTGATCACTTTTCTTTCAACGTACTGAATGTCATATTCACTTAGAATCATGACCCATTTTTCTAAACGTCCTATCAATGTTGCACGACTCAATAGATATTTGAGGGGGTCAATCTTGGCTACCAACTATGTCTGATGGCTAAACATATAATGTCTTAGCTTTTGAGCTGCAAAGACAACTACTAGAAAAGCACGTTCATTTGATGTGTAATTTAGTTCATACCTAACTAGTTTTTGACTGATATAATATATGGCCCTTTCTTTTTCTTCTTGGTCGTTTTGTGCTAGTAATTCCCCCAGTGCTAAAGTAGTGGCAGAGATGTATAAGATCAAAGGTTTTTCATGAATGGGCAGCGTGAGGACTGGCGGGGCAGTAAGTAATATTTTATTTGTTGAAAGGATTCTTGGCACTTATCTGTCCATACAAAGGGGATTCCTTTACGCAGAAGATATTGGAATCGTTGACACTTCTCAGTTAATTGTGCTATAAAGCACCGAATAGATTGTACCCTACCCTGTAATTTCTTGAGTTTGCTTATTCCTCTTGGAGGAGGCATGTCCATGGTGGCTTTGAATTTTTATAGATCAACTTCAATGCCTCTTCGAGAAACTATGTATCCCAAGAGTTTACCTAATGTTACGCCAAAGACACATTTCTTAGGATTCAGTCAGACTTTGTATTCTTCTAGTCTCTTGAAAATTGTGTCTAACACCCTTAGATGATATTTTCTTGTTACTGATTTAGCCAAAAGGTCATCTACGTAATCTTCCATTATTTTATGCATCATGTCATGAAAGATTGTGGTCATAGCCCTCTGATATGTGGCACCTACATTTTTAAGACCAAATGGCATGGCATTCCAGCAGTATGTACCCCAAGGGCAAGTGAATGTTGTTTTATGTTGATCTTCGGGTGAAATATGAATCTGATTGCAGCCTGAGAAACTGCCAATGAGGGATAGGATCTCATATCCTACTGTGAGGTCAACTATGATATCAATATTCAGCAAAGGAAATTCATCTTTTGGGAATGCTTTGTTTATGTCTCTGAAATCTGTGCAGACTCAGATCATTCCATTTGGCTTCATTATTGGCACAAGGTTAGATATCCATTTAGCATAATCAATAGATAGTATGAACCCAACATCAAGAAGTTTCTTCAACTTAGCCTTGACCAATACAACGACCTGAGGAGGAATTTTGCGTAACTTATGTTTAACTGGTTTGGCATTGGGCAATAGTGGCAGATGGTATAGAACCAGTTCTAGGTCTAGTCCCGACAGTTGGCATATGACCATGTGAAGTTGACTTTACATTCTACAAAGAATTTGTAAAATTTTGGTCTCTCTTCTTCAGTCAAGGATGCAACAAAGAGGACCATTTTGGGATCTTCTGCTATTGATATGTTGTCTTCTATGGTGTCCTCTATGAGCATAGATGATTTCTCTTGTGTTACGGGAAGAAAGTCCATTCATCCATCTTTGGGAGCCTCGAAGAGGTTTTCACCCGCAGATACGTCCTTTGTTTTTACTTTTTTGTCATCAAAAGGTGCCTTTCCATTTTTTCCTAAAGATGTTTCATTTTTTGCTTTATTCTTGTTTTTCATTTTGTGACTGGAGGACGGAGCAGTCTCGCTGAAGTAGGCTGCACAATCTAGGTCAATGGAAAATATTTCATTGTGATCACCACTAGGTATGCCCTCACGTAATACCATAAATTTTATGATAGCCTCACCATTCTGAAAGGTGTCTAGGGCTGGTGAGCCTTGTTGGTCCTAATCGATTAATTGTGGATAGACTAGGGAAATGCTATCATCAACATTTGTGAATTGAGGGGAGGATGCAGACAACATGCAGATAGATTCAAAGATATTGTAGATAAATTTATCATCATCCAATTCTACATTAGACTCTATCCAATATTCCCCTTCACTTGTTTCATATTTGTTGTCAAAGTAGGGGGTAAATGACTCAAAGTCATGGTTGGTAGTCTTATCTGGAAATTTAGATAGATTTGACTAATGGTTATGAGGTTCAGATGGTGTGGCTTGTATGTCACGGGGAAGGGAAATGGAGTTGTGACTATTTGGTGCCTAATCGATTTTAAATGTTTTCCAAAAATTTTGTTCAGAGGTAAGCTCCCCCGTTTCAATGAACAAATCATCTAGGCAACAGTCACTTAAGGATTGTTGGGAGCCAAATTCCCACTCTTGGGAGTCAGTTTTAGTGAAGGTTTCCTTAGCAGTCTCGACACTTTCTAAAGCATGCACGTGCTCACTCAAAAGTCCATTGGTACGTCGGTCATCATTGTTGGCAAATCCATACCATAATCCAAGATACTTTGGTATTTTGAAAGATTTTATGGGCTCTCTTCATCCAGTTTTATTTTTGCTTAGGCCACTAGTTCCATCGTAGCCCTTAGCCTTCATCATGTCATATCCCTTGCCATATTTCTTAGCAGGTAATGGGGATAGATCAACCATTTCTTTATAGATCCATCCTGTAATATCAAAAAGGTCCTCGTTACTCATGTCTCCCCAATTTATGAAAACTATTTTTGGTGGAACTTTGAAAATTTCTTTGGGTTCCATTCTAAAACATGGTCGACCATAGACTTTTGAAGATTTGGGTATTGTTGTGATACTATATGCCATATGTAGTTTGAATTCTCCACAGCCTAGGTCCTGGATCTTGACATTGGACTCATCCTTAGGAAGTGAGGAAGATGGTGGCATGGTGGAAGATGTGGATGGAGTAAATGTGGAATATGATGTGAGTGTGGATGGGTCAATGTATTTAGAAGAAGAGGAGCTAGGAGCTTCTCTGTTGATGGGAACTTGATTTTTAGAAATACCCCTTAGGCTGGTACAATATTGAAAAGGGTCAAGGTCTCCATATATAGTGATTTTTGTGCCTTCAAATGGGAATTTTAAGCATTGGTGATATGTAGATGGAATGACATTTAGGGCATGAATCTATGGGTGACCGAGCAAGATGTTGTAAGGTAATTCTAGATCTAGGAACTAGCAAGTTGTATTCACAATGACTGGTCCCACTCTGATAGGAAGAGAAATAATGCCTTGTGAAGAACATTCTTCGTCATCATATGCATTTATGACTATAATCTTTGTAGGGTCTACACATGCATCAGAAAATCCTAGATCCTTCACTAGTTTCAAAGAGCATATGTTCAATCCTGCTCCTCCATCTACTAAAACTATTATGACCTTGTGCTTATGGATGAAAGTTTTGATATGTAATGTGTCATTATGGTTGGTCTTGGGTGATGAGTCATCTTAATCAGAAAAAGTGACATGATGAGCTGTAGTGAGGTATCCCACCATGGTCTCAAATTGGTTGACATCAATATCCTTAGGGATTGATGACTCTTGTAGGGTTTTATCTAGTATAGCCTTATGCATGGGAGAGATGTGAAGCAACTCAAGTATGGAAATCTATGCGAGAGTTTTTCCAAGCTGGTTGATAAGGTTAAACTGACTGTTAGGTTTCCATTGCTTTGTAGTCAAGGTGGGTTGTGACTGCCTAGGAGATGGACCAAGTATGGTAATCTTAGGTTTCCTAGCCGGAGATGGACCAACTATTGCGATCTTACCACTTCGATTAGTGGCATTGCATTGGGGTGCTCATTTCACTATGATGGTTTTGATGTATTCATCATTAGTTTGAACATTATTTATAGTAGGTCCACTAGAATAGTCATACTTGGTGCAAGCGTAATTGGCTTGATTATTTTTTGACTTAGGACCTGACGTGGAAGCATTATTAGAACCATGGTATTGCAATGGGTTCTTATGAATGGTATGGTCAGCATTTGATGGAAATTGTGGCCCACCCAATTCGATTATTCAACTCTTGATAAGGTCTTGCACAATATTTTTGAGTTGTCGATAGGAAGATTTCTTATGTCCTTTATCCCGATGGTAAGCAAGAAAGGAATTATCATCCCACCATGATAGTTTAAATTTCCCTGGGTCATATGGTTTTGGTTCTTTAAGTGTGATGAGACCGTTCTGAAGGAGTTTCTTGAGGACTTCCTCGATGGGCTCACCCAAGGGAGTGTATGTGTGACCCCTGGGGAATTGTCTTGTCTGACGATATTATCCTTGATTTTGAATGTTTTGACCATTTTGGTTGTTTGAGGTGGCATTGGTGGGTGGTGTTAGTATCATTGTTGGCTTGTTTTGCAGTTGAACCCCTTTCAGAGCTAGTACAGGACCCATAGTATTTATAGCCTTGGCATCAACAATACCATCATTGGTAACATGTTTATTTTTGGCCCAGTACTTATTTTTGTCAGTGGGAGGATTTGTGTTTGCATTTTTAGGACCGTACTTTAGCTCTCCCTTTCCAATAAGGGATTTCTCTATCTGGACACCTTTTTCAACTAGGTCTGTGAAGGTTGTGTAACAATGTACTTGTAATGCATATTTTAAGGGTCCTAGAAGTGTTTGAATGAACATGTCCACTTTTTCCTTTTCAGGTATGTCAATGTGAAAACGACTAGCTAGACTTCTCCATTTTTGGAAGAATGGGATGAACGTTTCACCAGTGTCCTCTTGCGTGAGATTGCATAAGCTAGTAATATAGGTGTCCATGTCAATGTTGTACAAGTAATTTTTTATGAATTTGCATTTAAGTTCATCCCATATTTGGATATCTTTTTGAGTGGAGAACCATTCAAGGGAAAGACTTGCAAGACTTTTAGAAAAGAGTCTCATCAAGTATGTTGGTTCATATGCAACATCCATACATTTGGTTGCAAATTCTAGGATGTGTTAGAAAGGGTTTGTCTTTCCTCTGTATTTGGTAAAATTAGGTGACACATATCTCAGAGGAAATGGTGGCATGTATAAGCTCATGTCAAAGGGATATACGGATAAATCATATAACACTTCTGATTTCTAGCTAGATATTTGTATGTTTTCTATGGTCTTCTCTAGACCCATCAAATTTGCATATAAGGCATTGATTATAGGGTCATTTGTGGTCCCATACATTAAATTGATTGGTACGCGATAGGTCCCCATTTGTTGTGAGTGGATGTTGGTGTGTTGTTGAGGTACATGTTGTGACATGTATGATGTGTTCTGATTTGCATGTTGTTGGTATTGAAAGTTTAGATTGGGGGCATGTTAGTGGGTATGAATATGGGATGAGTATGTTGGGATGTGTCCCCCAGCCATTCGGGTCGATATTTGGGGAATGTGGAGACCATGAATATTTTGATGAACAAATGATGCCATAGGTTGTGTGTTTTGACTACCTTGTCCAAATTGTTGGGTTTGTACAAGGGGAATGGTCGTATTTTGTCCTTGGGAGGTGATGGCATTAGATTGTGTTGACATGTTAACATTTTGTTGTGGTTGTGGAATAAAGATACGTTGTTTACCTCCACCCAAAGGATTATGTGAGATACCAATGAGAGGATATGATGAAGATGTACTCATGGTACTAGATGTAGTTATCAATGGATGATTTGTATGGCTTGATGATGCCCCCATGGTATTTACCATAGTGGTAAAGAGAGGATTGGAATAACTTGCACACACTATCGAGGACCCAAAGGTGGCTCCAGCCGATTGTGATGCTATTGTGGATATTGTGGGAACTATGACAGATTGTGATCCTCCAATGGATGTAGCATTTATTGAATTGGAATTGTTTGGAATGTTGGAGGTAGAACTCATGGTCATTGTGACATTTTGAGAGGTAGCATCAAAAAAGGTATTGCTTGTGGTGTTTGGAGGTTGACCACTATTTGACATGTTATGTGTATTATTGACATTATTGGCAGGAGATGTCGATCTCAAGGTATCAATGTCAAACCCATGAGGTAATTTAGATCCTTGACTTAAAAGTATGGCCAGATATCTATCTTTGTCATATAAGACCATTTGTTCTACAAAGTAGGCCGCCTCTAGATCTTGTGCTGCTACCCCTAGGTTTTCCTCAAGTATTTTTCCATATTCATCCTTACGTAAGAATGGTTCAAAGGGGTTGTTCGATGAGGATGGTATGGTCGTGAGAGGTTGAGTATTCACGTTGCTAAATGGGTCATCAAAAGTCCAATTTGGGTCATAAGTGTGATTGGTGACATTACAATTAGAATCTTGTCCAAAGTTTTCCATTGTTTTTTCTTTCTTTGGAGTCTAGCTTCCACCATAAAAAGGGAATTACTCAAATGAGGGTAATGAAAATGATGAGTAAATGTAAGGATGATACTAGCCTATGTTTTTTTGGATTTTTGATAATGAGGGTTGACAATGCAACAATGTTGTCCAAAGGTTGGTTAATGATAACTAGGATGACCAGGTGATGATGATGTTTGCCTAAGGAAATGTAAGATGACAAGGTTGTCAAAGCCAAAATGCTGAATGAGGACCAAGATGATAATGTTGACAAAGGACTAACGCGATTAATGTAAAATCTAGGTTCCAAATGAGGACTAGAGGTGGAGAATGCAAAGCCTAAATTTAAAATGATGACTAAGCTTGGACAATGTTTGGAGAAAGTCTTTTCTAACCACTCTAAGCTTGAATTATGTCTCAATTTAGGCTATCAAAAGGACTTGCTAAAGGGACTAAATGACAAGGTCAAAATGATGAGTGAGCCTACCTAAGTAGACTGTTGAGTTGGAGGTTCTCACAAAAATGACAATAACTGAAAAGAGGAATAATGACTATCTAAAGTTACCCTAATTTTGAAAACAATGGTTTTTGCATAGTGTGGAGATTTGGCCTAATCCAAAGTTTTCCAAGATGAAACCTAAGGAAAAAAAATGATGATTATGATGCCTAAGGAATGCAACTAAAATATGGAAATTTTAAACCTATGGTTAAAGTGCAAGCTAATGAATGTAAATGATGGATGCTTTGAGCAATTTTAATTCTGGTTTTTGACAAAGATTTTTGAAAAAAGATGTTTTGACAGTAGGCTAAGATGTGTGAACTTGAGTTCTAGTCTGAAATGGGGTTTACTTTGTTTCCAGGAAAATGCGTCGTTACAGGTAGCCAATGCGTTGCAGTGATCAAATGCGGCTCTGGGAATGGAAAATGTGATTCATTTTTGCAAATGTGGCTTTACAGAAGTCAAATGCGGTTCAGTATTTTGGATGCGGCTTTATAGAAGGAAAATGATTTTTAAGACAAGAAAATGTGGTGTTGGAGCAGCAAATGCAATTTATCAGAGTAGATGTGTTGCGAAGTCTGGAAAATGCGGTGGGATAGAGTGATTGCAGTTTTAATAGATGCATCTCAGGATGTAAAAAAGTCAATTTTTCTAATTTTTTGGTTAAAAACCTAAATTGTTGAAAGTTTGACTATTTTTTTGTTTGTTTTGTTTAAGTAACCAACAAAAACTTCGCAAGAAAAATATTTTGAAAAGTAAACAAGCACACAAGAGAACAAGTATGTTCCTAGGTTAGGCCAGGACAGTATTTGCTAGACTCCACATGGGTTTCCCTAGCTGCATATCAGTAGCATGTGAATCGAGAAGCTTTGCTGCATGGTCTCCCCCTTACAGTGCACTCTCTTCTTAGGCCAACCAAGCTTCCAACCCCCATGAAACTCCCATGGAAAATTGATCACCTACTAAAGAATGCGAAGACGTGGACGGCTTCACACCGACCAGTGTTGTACTAGCAAATAGAAGGTTTTGGGCTTACTACACAAGATTTTTTAATTCAGGACCCCCGTTCGAGTGGCCATACATGGGGCAAGAGATTAATCACCGATTAGGTGGCACTCCAACCTAAAGAGGCTAAGCTCAACAGGGTTTATGGGAGTACTACTCTGTCTGTATGACACATTTGCACTTGTAATCTTAGGTTTTCCCTTAAGATTCACATTTATATAACGGTCGGGGGTAGCTTGACTTTAGATCTGTTGCCAGTTTGAGTCACGTTGGGGTGATGAAATCCCTAGGCAGGCCCAATTTCTAAAGGAAATAATCATTTCTCTTATGCCCATCATTGAATTACTGTGCAAGGTGAGAGGATACTTCGGTTATTGCATCAGGTTTACACAAGGACAAAGTGGGTCTGGCTTTCTAATCACCTAGTTTTCCCAAGGTGAGAGCATATTCACCTACCACTTTCAAACACAATCAGACAAAATATAAGACATGTTTATTTTAAGTGCACCAAAAGTAAATGTGTTGTAATCTAAAAAGAAACAAATACAATGTTTAGAAATGAGTCTTGGACACTCGAACCTGCAAAAGCACAAGTTAGTAGTTTTATCAACTAGTCTTGGACCCATGAAACATAACTGTATTCAATGGAAAATTAGATTGTTAGCTTGTTAGATAATAACATCAAAATCCAATGAAATAACAAAGCACAAAGGAAATATAATGAAAATAAAAGGAACAATGTTACCAGAAATCTTCATCTTCCATGGTTCACCTTTGTTACACCTTCTAGTTTGCAGCAAACAAATGAGGTCCTCAGATTTCAAATGAGCAACCTATGATAATGTCCAAGTCCTATGCAAATGTTGAAGGATTTATAAAATTATGCCTATGTCTATGACGATATGACAAAATGAAAATAATGACTACTAATGCCAAATGACTATAATGCCTATCTTAAAAATCAAGTTGTTGGATCCCAAAATTATGAGAAAAATTGTCTTTTATAGAAAACACAATTTTGAGTCGACGGATGAGATTGAATTCTAAGAAAGACCTAGAACGAGAGGTCCAAATTAAATATGAGAATCCCTAATCAGGGTTAGGGCAAAATCCTTAATCGAACGGTAAAAATAATGTCTCAGATAATCAGATCGATGGTGGAGAATAAATGAGATAATCAATTAGAAAATAAAGATTTTTGAAAATTAAGAAGATAAAGACTACCTGATTTGTGAGATTCAAAAAATCAAGAAGATAAGATTTGGACTGAAGATCAAATTTGGAAAATCAAGAATCTGCCCGATTACTTGATTTTTGGAAGATTAGTTACCAATTTGAATTAAATTAATTCAAATCATAGATTTTATGAAATAATAAATAATTGATTTTCCAATTATTTATCAAAGTGAGCTGTCAGTTAAGATTGCGATGACATTTTAAATAATTTAATTTATTTAAAATGAGAGGAATATCAAATTGGCAATTAAATAATTAAATACAATTATTTA
Organism: Sequoia sempervirens; assembly: GCA_007258455.2. Classification (NCBI taxonomy): domain Eukaryota; kingdom Viridiplantae; phylum Streptophyta; class Pinopsida; order Cupressales; family Cupressaceae; genus Sequoia; species Sequoia sempervirens. Next base: position 948,219,267 of record VDFB02271358.1, read on the forward strand.
ATTTAGCAGATACGATTAATTAATTAAATAAATTATTCAATTTATTTAATTGTGAGGATTATGACATATTAAATAAATAAATTTATTTATTTATTTAATAATCAGGAAGAAATATATGACGATGGGTAATTAAATAAATTAAGAAATTTATTTAATTAAGGGAAGACTTAGACAATTAATGACGTATTGAATAAATAAATTAAAATTTATTTATTTAATAATCATGAAGAATAAAAGGACATGAATTAATTAAATAATTATGAACTATTTAATCAATAGATGAATGTGGACCAAGGACATAATTAAATGTCATAATTATGCTAGGACGAAAGTGTTAAAAATAGACCTTGGAGGTCTAGGTCATTTTTAAGTGTCTACATTTTGCCCCTCTTTGTCATAATGTAGCATATCGCATTGTGACAAAGAAAATAAGTCAAAAATATGCCCCAGTGCAAAATAAGATGAGGAAGAATGATGAGGAGGGTAGCGGTATGCCCCCTCGAGAGGACAGATAGGTTCCAAGAACACGGGTGTGCTCTCGAAATTAATGAGAAGACTAGAATATGAAGAGACAAAGAAATTTTAATGAAAAAGATATGGATGATGATATGGATGCAATGCCTATATGAGATGGGTGAGAGAAGATGACACGACTAAAGAAGATGCATGTTAGTTCCTAGACCAAATCCTTCAAAACTTTAGCATAAGACTTTAATTATTATTGCTCTTAATCATCATTGGACAGTAAAAATGACACAAATGGACAACAAACACCATGATATGACATAGACTAAGGTGTGCAAGGTCATCCATTTGAAAAATAGACAGTCACAGACAAGGAATGTCCTAACTCATTCTAAGGGTGAAGTTTCCCCAGTCCTTTTGTCAAGACAATCCATAGACAGCAATCAAAGAAAATAAAATAGGCCAGGAGACGTCATCGCACCTCTAAATCCTTCATGGGACATCTTCAAGGTAGCTAGTAACATGACCAAAAAGACAAGACAGTAAAAATAGAAAAAATAGTCAAAAGATAAGATAAGACAGATGAGAAAAATTAACAGCCATTTAATTTTGTTTGCCAATGTTTGTTTGCCAAAGATTGATTTCTTGTTGATTTGACAGTTTTGACAGTTTAAGAGCTTTGCCAATTTGACGGTGTTGAAAGTTTGACAGGGCCTATTGTTAGGAAGGACACATCTGAAAAGGCAAAGGACATTTTGACGAAGTCTAACTCCAAGAAGGACACATCTTGAAGAGGACCAAAGTGATGAGATGACATTGTTTTGAGTAATATGTTTTGGAAGGATTGACTGATGTTGTTGTATGATTGATTGGCTTATGTTGATTTTGACCAATTTTGACATTGGTATTTCGAATGACTATCTTGTGTCCGAGTTTGACTATGTCGACTTATTTGACTGATGTGACAATTGTGACAAATGCCATGATTTTATTTGGACCAACCTAAAATGAACCTAATGTCTCGGGGACTCATCGTCTGATGGCCTTGCCTACGTAGCAAATGCGCAGAGACAACGTAGTTCGACAATGACATGGAATGATGACATGAATGACTTTGACTCCATTTTTAGGATTTTGACATTGATTTGGATGTTTTTGTGTTTTTCTTCAGGACGTTTTATGATTTTTAGGTCTTTCTTCAGGACATTTTATGATGTTTTTGGTCTTTCTTTAGGACATTTTATAATTTTTTTGTCTTTTTTAAGGACATTTTATGATGTTTTTTTCTTTTTGTCATTTTATGATTTTTTTTGGATTTTGACATTTAAGAGGATCGTGAAAAATGCATATGACTGATGCCTACACATGAGAATCCAAGGACAAACATGATTATGCCCCTAGTCAAGCTGAATACCAATTGGCAGGTGATGACAACATTGTTTGACGTGGGAAGGATGCATCCCAAAACAACATGAGGAGGACGATAATGTGATGAAATTATTGAGGTCTACAGCTGGGCCATGAACAAAGTCAAGTAAAATTTTGGATAATGTGCTTGTATGGATTAGACTCGTTGCATTTGGAATGACTTGGTTATGACCAAATGGGATGATGATTATCCTTAGACCATTTGACAAGGGAAAGCCAAGATAGGTGACAAACATTAAAGGACAAAAGGTGGGCTTGGTAAAAGACGAGAGACATGAGACTAATGGAATTGTCATATGATTTTCAAGGACTATGTTGCATAAGAATAATGAGACTATGACGGTCAATGACATGATGTTTCGTGAATCATGTATAACCAAATGATAGACATGTCAAGAGTTTTCCCAAAGCATGATTTATGTGTGCCATTTTTATGTCAAGACCGAGGTAAGTGGGAAAAATGCGTGGAAATGATAGGGCTTAGATGGACACCAATGTCATGAGGAAGGCATGGGAAAATGAGACGACTTGCCCCCAAGTATAAAATTCCACATAGATGATTTATTTTACACATGACGCATGTTTGCCAAGTTTTCATCATGGTACTTATCCAGGGCACCTGTTTGCCAGGTTTTCACCATTGGATGAAATTTTTCTCTTTACTATTTTCTAGACTTTTTGATTTTTTTGGTGTCACCAAGATACCTGTTTGCCAAGTTTTCATCGGGATGACGATTTTTTGATTTTTTTTTTTTTGTATTTCTGATATGTCTGGATGCTTTAGATGACCACTGACTGTTCTGAATCCATTGATGGTGCCAATATAGGGACTGGTGTCATGATATGCCAATAATGACCTTGTTGAAGGAGTTGTCTTGTCAGGATCATAGCACTTGTGTACAACTGATCGATGTCATTGTGATCCTTTCTGATACTAGAGTTGGCCTTATCAGAATACACACATCGTGATAGAGTGCCATGAGAGTCCTTGCGGTAAAGAGTTGCTGCCAATATGTGACGGATTTGTGACGTGGGATCGTTGGACTTTAGACGAGATGTAGGGTTATGACGAATGATGGTAGATGTGGAAAGATTGTTTGGAAGTTTGAATGAATGACTTTTTATTTTCCAAAATTTGGATGGTGGATGACGAATTTTGGAGGGATGGTTTTTGGAACCAACAATTTTATATGTCTTGATTGATGACCATTTTGAAGGAGGTGGACATTTTTTGTATGTGGGAGTCATCTTTGCTTGTGGTTCCACATATCTATTGACTTTTTCTTTTGACATATTTTCTTTGATTGATCCACTTTTCTTTGGGATCCATTTTAATTTCATTTGTCCACTTGTCCTTTTGTTTGATTCAATGGTCTTTGACATTTGATTTTGATCTTTTGACTTGTAAGACTTTTTTTTTTGTTGGTCCAAAAGGGAAGGTTTATTTATGATGGAATGATGGTTTATAGTGTGGGTGGATGGGGTGTTGGCAGCAATATTATGACAAGGATTTCTCATGGATTCCATTTTGATGTTTATATCTGACAAAGTTGCCCCCAGTATCGAGGAGGTACCACTGACATTGTTTGATTTGCTGTCTGAGGAATAGCCAAGACCTTGATGTCTGTAATTTTCCCAAAGTTGTATTGGTTCTAGAATGCCTTGCTCGTGTATGCCTAGTCCTTTTCCTTGATATTGCATGCTTTGAAATATTTTGTTTGCAATGGGGTATTTATTGTTTTGAAAGCAAGATGCTAACCCATCATGATGTCTATGGACACTGTCACCTGTAATATTTTCATCTGCAAGAAAGCCTGCTCTGACAAAGATAGATGACCCTAGTTGATAAAGTGTCTTAGCTTCATTGTCATGTTGGACATATTCTTGACTGATATCTTTGGTCTAATCATGTGACATATCAGGTTCAGATGATTCTATTGGTGCTTCCAAGGAAATGTCGAATCCATCATTATGTTTAGTTTTATAGAGTCCAATGATTTTAGCTATAACTTGATCATATGCAAGCATGTCCTTAGTGGAAGATTCTTGTTTTGGAGGAATATTGTCTATGTGTCCCATGAAGGAAAGTGTCTCATCGTGGGAAGTGTCAATAGTTGAGGCTTGTATAGGGTCGGCAAGTGTTTGATCATGAATGGCATAAAGGTCAAGGAGTGGATCGTTTTGGACTTCTTGGTCAACAATAGGGTCTTGGTCGAAGATGGGGTTGTCATGGATTATATAGTCGGAAATAGAGCCATTGTCAAGGAGAGGTGTGTTCTGGATGTCATGATTGTCTTGAAGGACTTCATGGATGGACTGAAAGATAGGGTCATTGGATGAACTGCCTTGTTCTTGACATGAGGGTGACATTATAAGGTCATGCTTTGGGCTTTCATTTTGACATGTATCCTCAAGTGTAGATGATGGGATGTGACTCTGAGTAATGACAAAATTTTCATGACTAGATGTGGCTTGTGAGGGGATGACTTGAAAATGATTAATGGATGAAGGAATAGGATAGGACATGGAGACTTGGACTAGACTAGTATATGAAGGACTAGGATATGACATGGGGACTTGGACTGGACTAGCATGTGAGGGACAAAGATAGGACATGGAGTCTTGGACTGGATATGTCATGGAGTCTTGGACTAGATTAACTATTGAAGGACAAGGATATGACATGGAGACTTCGACTGGATTGGTGTAAGGTTGATTGAAATAGGACATGGAGACTTGGACCGGATCGGTATGGTATGATGTGGGGACTTGACATGAGTTGGTAGATGGTTGATAAGGGATGCAGACTTGGACGAGATTAATAGGTGAAGGAATAGCATATGATGTGGAGGTTTGGAATGGACTAGTTGATAGTTGGCTTCCCTTGTCAAAGTTAGGATAAGGGTGATAAGTGGACGTTTGTTGTGGACTAATGTCATGGATGGTGTTAAGTGACTTTTGGTAGTGAGGGTAGAAGGATGGAGGTGGAAAAGTATTTATGTCAAAGTCTTGTGGTAACTTAGCCCCTTGGTCCAAAAGCATGGCTAGATACCTTTGAGGGTCACGTAAGATTAATTTTTTTACAAAGGAGACTATATCAGGATTTTGCACTGCAGCTTCTAAGTCTTTGACATATACTCGCCCATTCTGGTCTCTTTTTATGAATGGCTCAAAAATGTTTTGTGATGAAGATGGAATGTTCATGGAAGATTGCATGTTCATGTTGTGAAATGGGTCAAAAAAGTTCTAATGTTTCACTTGGTTGTTTCTAGATGTTGGACCGTTGTTTGGTTTGTTTCAGTATCTAGAAAACACTTGCAAGCATGATATTTTGACTATAAGAAAGCACACATCAGATAAGTACAATCCTAGGTTAGGTCAGGACAATATTCACTAGATTCCACGCAGGTTTACCCAACCGCATATTTGTAGCGTGTGAATTCAGAAGCTTGGCTGCACGGGCTCCCCCTTATAGTGCACTCTCTTCTCAGGCCAACCAAGCTTCCCACCCCCATGAAACTCCCATGGCAAGTTGATCACCTCTACTACAAACTGTGAAAGTGTGGATGCCTTCACACCGACCAGTGTTGTGCTAGCAAATAGAAGGTTTTTGGCTTACTACACAAAGGTTTTTAGTTCGGGACCCCCTTTCGAGTGGCCATACATGGGGCAAGAGATTAATCACCATTAAGGTGGCACTCCAGCCTAAAGAGGTTAAGCTCAACAGGGTTTAAGGGAGTACAACTCTATCCGTATGACACATTTGCACTCGCAATCTTAGGTTTTCCCTTAAGATTTACATTTATATACCAGTCGGGGGTAGCTTGGCTTTAGCTCCATTGTTGGTTTGAGTTGCGTTGGGGTGATGAAATCCCCAGGTAGGCCCAATTTCTAGAGTTAGTAACCGTTTCTCTTACACCCAGGATCGCTCGAAAGTGCAAGGGGAGAGGATACTCCGATTACTAAGTCAGAGTAATAATATATAAAAATGGGTTTGGTTTTCTGATCACCAGGTTTTCACCAAGTGAGAGCATACTCACCTACCATTTTGCAAACATAGTCAAGCAAAGCAAACATGAAAGTTCTTTTTATGTGCCCCAAAATGAAATGTTTGCTAATCTATAAAAAGACAAGCACATTGTTTTCTTATTCCATCTTTGACATTCAAACCTACAGAAAATGAATTAGTAGTCTTTTATGAAATGATCTTCGACACACGAATAGTAACCGCCACATGCTGCAAACGAAGATTAGTCACAACTATTAGAGAGTTAGCAAGTCACAACAAATCTGATTTTTAGAAAAAAAATTTGATAATAAAATGAAAAATACAGTGAATAAAGCCTATCTAAAATCTCAAGAGGTTTCCAAAAATGTAAATAAATTAGAAAAAATTGCTGTTTTGCACCTGAAATAATTTTTTTATGAAAAATCATAAAAAAATTATAAAAAATACAAAACAGCTCTAAAAATTCTAATTTTTTTACTGGAGTTGTCTAATCTCATTCCAAATCTGCAAAAAAAATTTGTGAGTAAATCTGCAACTGTGAGTGAGATCTAAGCAAATATTTTTTAAACCTAGATTTTAAAAGATCTATTTTTTGACTAATAATCGCACATCCAAATTTAAAATATAAAGAATAGACCCCTATTAAAATTTAGAGAGATTTCCAGAAATGTAAACATATCAGAAAAATTTGATTATTTGCTCTCGAAATTAATTTTTTATTAAAATAGAAAAAAAATTATAAAAAATGAAAAACAGATCCAAAAAATCTGATTTTTGGAATGAAAGTGCATGATGTTGTCCCCAAGCTGAAAAAAACATTTTGTAAGAAAATACACAGCCGTTTGAAAGTTATGGTCGTGTCTTTGGAAACTAGGGCTTTATCCACAATGATGCCAAACCTACAACAAAAAGAAACCAACTCCAAAAATGGTTTTTTATTTGTCCAAATATGTCGGGTTCACCAATGAATTCAATGGAAAATTAGATTGTTAGCTTGTTAGATAATAACATCAAAATCCAATGAAATAACAAAGCACAAAAGAAATATAATGAAAATAAAAGGAACAATGTTACCAGAAATCTTCATCTTCCATGGTTCACCTTTGTTACACCTTCTAGTTTGTAGCAAACGAATGAGGTCCTCAAATTTCAAATGAGCAACCTAGAATAATGTCCAAGTCCTATGCAAATGTTGAAGGATTTATAAAATTATGCCTATGTCTATGACGATATGACAAAATGAAAATAATGACTACTAATGCCAAATGACTATAATGCCTATCTTAAAAATCAAGTTGTCAGATCCCAAAATTATGAGCAAAATTGTCTTTTATAGAAAACACAATTTTGAGTGGACGGATGAGATTGAATTCTAAGAAAGACCTAGAACGAGAGGTCCAGATTAAATATGAGAATCCCTAATCAGGGTTAGGGAAAAATCCTTAATCGAATGGTCAAAATAATGTCTCAGATAATCAGATCGACGGTGGAGAATAAATGAGATAATCAATTAAAAAATAAAGATTTTCAAAAATCAAGAAGATAAAGATTGCCTGATTTGTGAGATTCGAAAAATCAAGAAGATAAGATTTGGACTGAAGATCAAATTTGGAAAATCAAGAATCTGCCCAATTACTTGATTTTTGGAAGATTAGTTACCAATTTGAATTAAATTAATTCAAATCATAGATTTTATGAAATAATAAATAATTGATTTTCCAATTATTTATCAAAGTGAACTGTCAGTTAAGATTGCGATGAAATTTTAAATAATTTAATTTATTTAAAATGAGAGGAATATCAAATTGGCAATTAAATAATTAAATACAATTATTTAATTTAGCAGATAAGATTAATTAATTAAATAAATTAATCAATTTATTTAATTGTGAGGATTAGTGACATATTAAATAAATAAATTTTTATTTATTTAATAATCAGGAAGAAATATATGACGAAGGGTAATTAAATAAATTAAGAAATTTATTTAATTAAGGGAAGACTTAGACAATTAATGACGTATTGAATAAATAAATTAAAATTTATTTATTTAATAATCATGAAGAATAAAAGGACATGAATTAATTAAATAATTATGAATTATTTAATCAATAGATGAATGTGGACCAAGGACATAATTAAATGTCATAATTATGCTAGGACGAAAGTGTTAAAAATAGACCTTGGAGGCCTAGGTCATTTTTAAGTGTCTTCAATAACTACCACACATTGTAAACCAAGATTAGTAACACGAAAAACCTATGCTAGAAAAGAAAACTAGAATTCCAAACAGAAAAGAATAGAAAATAGAAAACCCAGAATGCAAAATAGAAAAGAACGGAAAACAAAAAAACCAGAATGCAAAAGGAAAAAAAAGTTACCAGAAAAATGCATCATAGTAGAGCAAATGCATCTTAGTCTGATAGGTAGATGCAGCTCATTTATGTCAAATGTGGCGTTATGTACTGTGATTGCGGAACCTAAGAGCAATTGCATCGTTTTAGCCTTTGAATGCATCGCAATGCATCAGATCCGACACAATAAAAATAAAATGTGGATTTCCGTACTCGTACCTGCAAAAATGATAGAAAACCAAAAAAACTGTATGAAACAAAAAAAATAAAGCAGTCGGGTTCACCAATGTATCAATGGGTTAATTTCCTAAGGTTAGATTATCAAATAATAAAGCATACAAACCCAAAGAAGCTATCAAGTACAATGAAAATTAAAAAAAGAATGATTATACCCGTCACTCGTTGAAGCTTCCATGATTCACCTTCATAGCACCTTCTAACTTGCTGATTGTTGCCCTCAGATCGAGTGTGTGAGAAATCTTTGACTATGCTAATGTCCTAAACAAACTTTGAAGGATTAGATGACTATTCCTATGACTATGACCAATGATTATGCAAAGAAATTCCTACGAAATAATGAAATCAAGTATGAAAATATCTTAAATGCAACAACATGTAAGTATGAGAGTGAGTGTCTCAAATGTGAGAAAAATTGTCATTTTATAGAAAATACAATTTTGGATGGATGGACGAGATTGAAAGTTGACGGAAGCCTAAAATCAAAGGTGCAAATTGCGTGTGACAATCCCTAATTAAGGTTAGGGAAAGATTGTTAAATGAGTGGCCGAGATGTCATCTAAGAAGATCGAATCAGTGGTCTAGAATAAATGAGATAATTAGTCAAAAGCATAAAGATTCTCAAAAATCAATAAGATAAAGACTGCTTGATTTGTGAGATTCGAAAAATCAATAAGATAAGAGTTGAACTAAAAAACAGATTTGGAAAATCAAGAATTTGCTCAATTGCTTTATTTTTGGAAGAAGATTACTATTTTGAATTAAATTAATTCAAAATAGGGATTTTGTGTGATAATAAATAATCGATTTTCAGATTATTTACTAAAATGAACTGACAGTCAAGAATGTGAGATCATTTTAAATAATTTCATTTATTTAAAATGAGGGAAATGTTAAATTTGGAAATTAAATAATTAAAGATAATTATTTAATTTGGAGGATATGTTTAAATAAATTAATAAATTCATTTATTTAATAATCAAGAAGAATAAATGAACAAAGGTAATTAAATAAATTACTAAATTTATTTAATTGTAAGAAGATAATAGACCCTTAGTGACATATTGAATAAATAAATATAATTTATTTATTTAATAATCCTGAAGAATAAAAGAGATATGAATTAATTAAATAATTATAAATTATTTAATTAATAGTTGAATGTGGACCAAGGACATAATTAAATGTCATAATTATGCTAGGAAAAAAGATGAAAAATAGAGCTTGTAGGCCTAGGTCATTTTTAAGTGTTATTGGTACATAATATTCTATAGTGTTATTGGTGCATAGGAAGTTTAAATGAAAAGATAAGGGAATTGGCTTTCCTAAAGGGGGAATTAAGATAACTCTTGCCCTTGAGCCTGTTCTACACTTAGAACCATCGAAATATAATTATCATGTTTCTTTTTTTGTTTTTATCGTTAACATATTCTCATTTGGGAATGAGTCTATGTTAGGCAATGCTATAGGAGAAGGACAATCAAATAATTGGTCAGTTAAGGGTTGTTCTTTAATTTCTTTTTGTGAAACAAACTTAAGGTCAAACTCAGTTAAAAGAACAACCCACTTAGCTAAGCATCTTGACAAGTCTATTTTGGTAAAGAGATGTTTTTGTTGGCATATGGCTTTAGGAGATTGTTTTTGGCTGCTAGTGTTGTCATTGATGGCAACTTGAGTCAATAGTGTGGTCCGCAGTTTAGAAGTAGTTCCTAGCGGCAAGGAAAGTAGAAGACAATACTCTACCGACAGAATGCATGGAGAATAGAGTATCTAATTGGTAAGTTGATCTAGATACTTCACTAGATCATTATTTTGTTTTGTGGATCCCTAACGAATCTTGTCAATCACGTATGCCACCTGTTTGATAAGTTTTATGATATTACATTGATCCATGTACAAGTTTGGAGATTTAGTAGAATGATTTATTGCTTATTTTATCATTGTGGTTGACCTATTGTGTATGGCATATTCTGGATGTATGAGGAGTATTTGTTTAACTATTTCTTATGTTAGGAATTTTAGTTTGGGTCCCTACTATAGTCTATCCAACTTGTGTGGGTATGCATTAATTCTAATTGGTAATTTGAGATGACTCATGGAAGAATATTATATTCTGTTTGAAGCCGACATACAATAATAAATTTTTTGTTAGAAAATATATAAGTGAGATTGGTAATTCATTTTGTGTGTGACGTATGTAGTGGTGAGAAGGTGTGTGTGCAAAATAAGGAGTAGAATAGTTGCATGAGGTATTATCAGAGGATCTGTCGAGTGAATTTTATTTGGGCAGTAGAAGGGTTTTTGTAGAGTAGAGAAAAACAAAGTAGAAGTGAAAATTAGAAAGAAGGTCCAAAATCTATTTCATGCACTTCATTGGAACTAAATCCAGGGATTCAAAGATGTTATTTTCTCAGTTCATATTTTGAATAGTTTTAATCCAAACTCTTTTGGACAGTGAGTCCTCTTTTGTATTTTGAGCAGTGAGCTCTAGGCAGTGTGCCTGAATGTAAGTGCATTCCCATTTTTATCATACTTTTAATAGAGTATACTTTGTGGATTAATCTCCACCATGGTTTTTTCCCTAACAGGGTTTCCACATAAAAATCTTGGTGCTATGGTTTTCACATTGTCTTGTTAATGTGTATGCATGTTTCCCTCTATTTATTTGTCGTGGATGCTATTAAAGATTAATATTGTTGTTGATAGTTTAATATTTGATTTGAAATTAAAATATTATGGAACACTGATTCACCCTCCCCTCTTAGTGTTCCTGGTGTCCAACAATTGGTATCAGAGTAGGTTCCTCTTCTAAGTTTAACAACTTGAGGTGGATCTTGGATTACAATGGACACAGGTGGTCTTCAACAACAACTTATGATGGCACTTGATGATCTTGATTAGTCTAAAGCAGAGGTCATGGAACTAAAAGAAAATCGTGTGGCTGCCAAAAAATTCATTCAATCATTGAAGGATAAAATAAATGAGTCAAGGGAAAAGAGGAAAGAACTATGTGGTCAGTTAAAGAAAAAATAAAGGAGAGGCTCGAAAGATGTTCATCTAAGTCAAACCCTAAAATAAATGACAGAAGAATGTGAAAAGATTGCTAAGGACAATGCTGCTCTAAAGCTTGAAATGAAATATGTGGAAATGAAGCTAACTAAAGAGATTGAAGAAAGAAAGAAGAATGAAGAGAATTTGGCCCAGTCCTTGAAAGAGAAGTTTGAGGAATGAAAAAAAGTTAATAATGAATTCATTTAGCTAGATATTTAACTGCAAAAATCCAAAAACAATGAACAAGAGCTTGAAAGATAGGTAGTTATTCTCATAGATGAGCTTGAAAGATAGGTAGTTCATCCAACAATTGATTTTAGGCCATTGGCGTATGGGGAGTTCTCATGAAAAATCTTTTTGTCCCCTAGTGTGTAGTTGGTTCCAAATTGTTGGAAGTTTTCTACAATTGTGTTATTCATCCTCAAATACATTGGTGATTGCTTCTTGAAGGTCCGTAGATGGATTTCTCTCTTGTTGTTTGAAAACAGTGTAACCGAAACTTCTAGGGAAAAGCATTTAATGCGACAAGGAAGTTAGGTGTGTAAAGTTATAAAAGGGCTTTTGAAACCCTCATTTTTCACCATTTGTTGAAGGAGAACAATTGGAGAACCCTTTTTCAACAAAATTTTGAAGGAGCGAAAGTCAAATTAGTAGCAAATTTTCTAGGTATTTCTATTGATTATTAATTTCATACTTATTATGTGATCGGTAGAACCCTATTCAGTAGGAAAAATGAAACAAATCAAAGGAACAGTAATTTTGGATGAGTATAGTAGTCAAAAGGTTAGGGATGTAAGAAATTAGTTGTCTATCATTGAATTAAAGAAGCTTGGAGGAGCGAAACACAAGAATTTGGATATCTGGAATGAATTTCCTCATTTCCTCAACTTGGAGGTAGTCCGATTTATCTTGAAAAAATTGGATGGTGATATCCTTACTTTGGATAAACCCTATCAAATTTCTAAGGATGTAATAAAAAATCTAATAGGTTTGTGCAATGTTGGTGATGTCCCAAAAGAGAAATCGATTTGAAATGTTGAGGTCGAAGCCCTAACCAGTGTAAAAGGAGATTAGAGGGCATTGATTATTAAAACAATCAAAGACCCATTAACAAAGTATATTGCATATGGAATTTCATACAAGATCTTCTTCATAAATAGGGAAGGTGCAACCTATGAAAGCGCATTCTATATTGCACACAAGATGATAACAAAAAATGAAGACTTTGACCTATGTGTATTGTTGAAGGATCAATTGATGGAGAATGTGCAATTGATAAAAGATATAGATTATTCTTTCAGGTTTGGTACCCTAGCTATATGCATTATGATGTATTTCTTGAATTGCTTGCCTCAAAATGGCAATGTGGTATGGAAGAAAAATATGTCAGTTTGCAAGAAAATCTTTGTGAATTTCAACTCTTTTGAAAATGGTGAACAAGTTTATGAGAACTTCTTTGGAAACTTGTTAGGAAAGTTTGGTATTCCTCTCCCAGAAAAAGTAATCAAAATTTGATCATCCTCCGATAAGTCAGAGAAAAAGCTAAAGAGAGAAAGAGAGTTGGCTTGTGACACTCTGATTCCTAAGTCAACAAAAGTTGAAGGAAAAGGTAAAAAGTAGATAGTTGTGGATGTATTCGATGAAGACTCTAAGGAATATACACCAAGAGATGAACTAAAACTAGTTGAACCAGTTGTGGTAATTGCAGAAGAAAGTGATGAAGAAGGTGCTTTACTTAAAGTAAATATATTACAGATTGTTCAGGAACAAGATGGAATGCAAAAGATAACTGACATATGGATAAATGGTCCGTCATATGAACAAGACCTCATTGAGGACACTCTAGGAAGATACTTTATTGATAAAAACACTAAATTAAAGAGTTTTCAGAATATACTTCTAGAAGAATTTATTGAATGTATCAAGGAGGCTATGGACTCTATGTCTTAGGACAAAAAAGAGGAAGAAATAATCTCACATCTAAAGATGCAGTTTAGGCTATCTCTCGCCAAACTGAATAAGAAAATGAATGTACTAAGACAATGCATTGACTCAGTGAATAAGATATTCAATTATTGTCTCAGATGGCCTCTTGTGGTAAAAAAATACAAAGAAAAGTTGGAACAAATTGAGAATGAGCTTGTCAGAATTGGACAAGACTACAATATGGTTCAATACAAGGATGGAGAAGTTAAGAAGAAGGTTCATGAGTTGCAAGTTGAGCATGCAAAGATTCACTCTGCTAGAAACACTCTTATGGACACCTTTTGTAAAGTGAAGGACTTGACTATTCAAAATCATATATAAGAGCAAATGGTTGAAGTTCTAAAGAAAGGAGAAAAGTTGGAAGAAGCCATTACCATTCCTGAATCCCTTGTTCAGGTCATCAATAGAACATTAGAAAATAACAGTTTGATAATTTCTACTAGGATTTCAATGGACTCTTGGAAGAAATTTCTCCCTAAAATGAAAAATAAGTATAAAATAATTTTCTGATTTGAGTGGCAGTTGCAATTCTTCAAATTTTGATCAATTTCTGCATTAACAAAGGGGGAGAGAATGTAGTATGGAAGAGTGGAGTAAATAAGCTAAGGAAAGTAGTGGAATTTCTTGTCATTGATGTCAAAGGGGAAGAGAATGCAGTGAAAAATTCCTTGACATCCAAAGAGGGAGCAGTGTTTTGTTGTAGTATTTTGTAGTTGTTTTGTTGTGCTACGAAGTCTTGAATTTTGGTTTTGACACTTAGTCATTTTTCACTAAGTTTTTCCATCAATGCCAAAGGGGGAGATTTTTGGAATATGGCTTTAGGAGATTCTTTTTGGCTGTTAGTGTTGTCATTGATGGCAATTGGATTTAGTAGTGTGGTTCACAGTTTAGAAGCAATTCCTACCGGCAAGGAAAGTAGAAGACAATACTCTACTGGTAGAATGCATGAAGAACAAAGTATCTGGTTGGTAAGTTCATCTAGATACTTCACCAGATCATTATTTTTTTGTGTGGATCCCGAAGGGAGATTTTCAATCATGTATTCCATTTTTTTGATAAGTTTTATGATATTACATTGATCCATGTATGGGTTTGGAGATTCAGTACAATGATTTATTGCTTATTTTCTCATTATGGCCGACATATTGTGTATGGCGTATTATGGATGTATGAGGAGTATTATTTTAAATACTTCTTATGTTGGGAATTTTGGTTTGGGTCCCTACTAAATTCTAGCTGACTTGTGTGCGTACACATTAATTCTAATTGGTGATTTGAGCTAACTTGTGGAATAATATTATATTTTGTTTGAATCCAACATACAATAATAAAATTCTTGTTAGTGGATGTATAAATCCAATCAATAATTTATTTTGTGTGTGATGTACGAAGTGGTGAGAAGGTGTGTGTGCAAAAAAAGGTGTAGAACAACTGCATGAGGTATTATCAAAGGATTTGTCAAGCAATTTTTTTTTGTGCAGCAGAAGGGTTTTTGTAGAGTAGAGCAAAGAATAGAAGACCATAGAAGAAGTGAGAATTGGACAAAAGGTCCAGAATCTATTCCATGTGTTTCATTGGAACTGAATCCAGACATTCAAAGATGCTATTTTCTCAATTCATATTTTGAATAGTTTTAATCCAAACTCTTTTGGACAGTGAGTCCTCTTTTGTATTTTGAGTAGTGAGCTCTAGGCAGTGTGTCTGAATGCAAGTGCATTCCCTTTTTATCATACTTTTAACATAGTATACTTTGTGGATTAATCTCCACCATTTTTTTTCCCCTAACAGGGTTTCCATGTAAAAATATTGGTGTTATGGTGTTCACATTGTCTTATTAATGTGTATGCATGTTTCCCTCTGTTTATTTGTTGTGGATGCTATTAAAGATCAATATTGTTGTTGATTGTTTAAGATCTGACTCAAAAATCAAATATTATGGAACAATGATTCACCCCTCTCTCAGTGTTCCTAGTGTCCAATAATTTTAAGAGATCAAACTTTTTCATAACATGTATTTTGAAGTTTAGTAAATAATGTCTCGGTTTACTAGTAGCCAACACTAGATCCAAATGTTGTTTTTCTATGGTTGTGTATCATGTTTCATAGTCAATTAAAGTTTTACTAATGTAATAAACAAGATGTTCCTTACCATTGCCATCTTGTAGATCCAACAATCCTGCTAGAGCAAGGGCTAATGCTGCTGTATAGAGGATAAATGGTTTGTGCTACATAGTAGGCTATAAAATAGGTGGAGTAACAAGATAATATTTCAAACTCTCTAACGCTTGTTTACAATCCTCATTCCAGTCGAACTAAACATCTTTCTTAAGGAGTTGTGTGAATGGTAATGTTTGATCAGCCAAGGAAGCTACAAAACAACGTATATCCTAAATCCTTCAATGTAACATATGCAATTGAGATATATTTCTAGGAGGTGGCATACTAATGATACCATCAATTTTATTCATGTCCACCTCAATGCCACTATGAGATTCAATAAAACCTTAAATTTTTCCACTATCTACACCAAAGACACACTTCTTTTGGTTCAATCTCATGTTATACTTTTGCATTCGCTCAAAGACTTTACAGAGAACATTTACATGGTCCTGGAAAGTTAAGGATTTGGATAGAATGTCAACATAATATTCTAAAATTTTGTGTATGTAATTGTGAAATATCAATTTCATTGCTCATTGATATGTTGCACTAGTGTTTTTCAATCCAAAGGGAATGACCACCCAACAAAAGGTTGTCGAAATGGTGGTGAATGTTGTCTTGTATTGGCCTTGAGGTTTGATAAAGATCTGATAATAACCAGAGAATTCATCCACGAATGACAACAAATCATGTCCTATAGTTGAGTCTACTATCATATCAATATTAGGAAGGGGAAAGTCATCTTTTAAGGATACTTTATTCAAATTTCTAAAATTTGTACACATGCAATTTGATTGTGTGGACATCAATTTTGGGTATCTAATGGTTCTCTAACTTTTCTAGGATTTTTCATCTAAAAGGAGAGAAATAGACCCAAAATTGTAATGTCTACACTTAAGATTAATGTAAATATGGATGAAGTATGCCTAACTATGATTTCTAAGTGCAATAAACTGAAAAAGAAAGATGAATATTAATTATGCTAAACCTAAGAAATGCAATTTTTCTGAAAACACAGTGATGTATGCAAAAACACCTAAGAATGCAAGTAAATGATAATAGAATTAAGTAAGAATGGAGAGGTGAACCTAGAATCTAAATTCTGATACAGAGAGGCTTTGAAATCCTATATATTTTACTAGAAATGTTGACTGGGACACTTATGCCAAGCTAGGTGACAGTCCAGTTTTGGAGAAAATCTGTCAGAACAAGAATTTGCCAAATAGGTATCCAAAAATGTAGAAACCACTTTTCAGGCATGGTAGTGGGACTAATTTTCCATAAATTCCAAATTAGTCCAGCTAGGAATTTCTAGAAATTCAGGACATGATTCTGTAGCTTTCAGTTTGTGCTTCCCTTCTTGCCAGATGTTCGGTCCAGAAACTACAGAAAATGAGTTGAAATTGCTCTCCAAGCTTCAATTAGGGCTTTATTGACTTTGATGAATTTGATAGATTGAAAACACCTTTTTAACACCTTTCTCTTTGACAAATTTGCATAGAAGACCTGCAAACACACATGCAAAGAGGGGGAAAAGGGTTAAGGGTTAGAGTATAGGGGTTTTCCTTGGTCAAAACCCGATTTGGTAATCAAACCTTATGAAATGAAATGAAACAAGAAGAGAATGATAAATAAACAACATGCAATGTCATAAACTTACCAAACCCTTGATGCATAAATCTGAACATATGCAATGAAGTGCTCCAATGGATCACTTGATGATGCTTAGAGTGCTTGAATGCTTAAGAATGATTAAGTGAATGAATGCTTGAATGTTGGATGAATTAGGTGCTTGAAAAAATGAATGGGTCTTAAAATGAGAGGAAAAAGCCTTTATTTATACTTGATTTTCCAATATTTCCCAAAGCATAACACATCATAGGCCAACCTCAAGGGAAAGAGAATAAAATCCCACCAGAAAATTGAGATTATTTTGATTTTTTTGCCCTATGGGACTAAGTTGCCCCAGGTGGCGACTTGGTCCCACAAGGGAAAATTTATTGGGTGTTAGAAATTAAAATGCATTAAATAAGGTATAACGGGAATATCCTCAAAAATACACTTAAGTATGACCGAAAAGTGTATTAAGGGGTCATTTAAACATAAGAAATGGTCAATTTAGTGAGGACAAATCTAAAAAAGCATGAGAGTTTGTTACAGCTCTTTACAACACTTTCAAATAAGACTTGGTAAGTAATAAAAAGAGGTTATTTAGGTGAATTATAATGAAAGGGTCCTAAAAAGGTGTGAAAGTGGGTTACAACACTTCACAACAATTTTACAAGACAACCTAGAAGTCTTAATGATTCACGAGGTTCCAAGACCTAATGTTAATGTGTTGACCACATTACAACATTAAATATAGGAAAAATCAAGCCAAAGTCCATGAGAGAGACTCAAGTGAGTGTAAAAATGTCAACTATACAATTTTTGGCAACACATTAATCCCCCACTTTAGTGAGAGGATGAACTTGCTTCAAACACACACTAAAGTAGCCCAACATACACATCGAGAGGGATCCAAATGCACTCATATTGGTAAGATGAGACAAAAATAATCAAGAGGGATGATCAAGACCCTAGGATCATGATCCCATGGAAAACAAAACATAAACACAAAGGAACACACATGAAAATGATGAAAAAGAATGAAAGAGAGAAATTGAAAGAAAGGAAAGTCGGATCAAGCTTCGATCATTTGTCCATCCCTTTGTGGATTAGATCTAGGTTGTTTGTCTAGAAAAAGAGATGTGTACTCACTCTGGGGAAACAAAACTCATGGCTTTCTATCAGGTGAGAAGTCCCAAAAGGTGAGAAACATACACTTATAGTTGGTATGTACTCACATATGTAGGTGGCTATGGGGAAAAGTCATGCCTCAGAATGGGCTTCCCACTCAACCATATCAAAGTTATACCTCCTGATAACTTTAATAAGGTGCCACAAAGGAAAATTTTGTTTCATCTTCATGAGACAAGCAAAGCTTCATCAGCTTAGAGCTCATTAACAAGTGAAATGACACTATAACCATGCAAGTTGTGTTATTCAAGGTGGCCATATAAATGCAAAATGCAACATGCAAAAAAAATGTTCAAAGGAGTCTTGCTTAGTTCATGCAAGATCTCAGCTTAGGGAACATTGTGTCTAATATCTCCAAGAGAATACTAATCAAAGAATAGAAAATGTGCAACTTATGGGATGCAATGCATCACATCAAGCCACTAAGAGGAATGTAATATGCTAAGATATATCACACTCATGAAGGAAATCACACCCAATGTTATCCACAAAGCAAAAAGTGCATCGTATAAAGTAACAGGGCTGCACTAAGAACCAAGAAAAATGAAAAAATGAATAATTCTAATGTATGCCCCCACTTTAAAGGAATTTCTACACATCATTTTGTGAGCAATTAATTTAAATTAGCAAATGAAATTTAATGCGAAAAAGAAGACATGAGAGCCAAGTAGGAAAGCCCTATGCCAAGTCATATGTTTCTAAATTGAGATGCATCATGCATAAGTACGTTACATTTGAGTCCAATTAAGACATGTCATCCAAATCCCAAGCTTGCTCTTATGTGTTCATGAAAGGTTAAAGACTAGTCAAAAGAGACAATGACGAGTGACATATGAGGACAACGCTAACCAACCCCTTGCCCCCACTTAGTGTAGGAAAAAGGTGAGCCGAATAGGATGAAAGTACCTATGAGGTGGATGAATTAGGTGCTTCAACACAAGGAAGATCACCACACTCCTTGAGATGTTGAATTGTATTTTTTAATGTCTTTAATGAAAATGGAGATAAGGGAGATACCCCTAGATCTTTCTTGAAAGAGTATTCTTAATTTGTGTCATGTGTTCATTGCATACATGTGTAGGAGGGAGATTGTATCTGATACCATAACAATCTTCCAAGTTAGATGAAGGGGGTGTGTATTTTTTAGAAGGATTGGTTTCTTCATGAGAACACACATCCTTTTTAATGTTATGTGTCATTCCTTCATGAGGGATGGGAGTTATACATCACCAACACAAGGTTGGTTTGGTTTAGGATGTGATATTTCAAACTCTCCCATAAAGGTAGGTGTGAAACCCCAATCGCTACTAAAAATTGTCTTTAAAAGTCAAATTTTTATGACTCTTTGGACCATGAGGGTGAGATTTTGGAAACTCTATTGAAAGGAGGTGTAGAATCTAAAGACCTCCAATTATCATGAAATATTTTTTGTGTAGGTGAAGAATTACCATCAACTTTAATAGGTTCGATTTTTGATCTAGGAATGAAAGTATTAGGGGAGTTGGAAGTGTTGTGATCAGTTGATTCATAGCTTTGTTCACCTGCATCAATCGTGTATATCTTGTTATTGTACTCAAATTTCATTACATGGTGAAGGTGGATGGGACTCCTTTCATAGCATGAATCCATGGTCTCCCTAGGAGAAGAGTGCATGGAAGGGGTCCTTGCATCATATGGATAGAGGTAGGAAACACTATAGGTCTGACCTTAATAGGTAATGCGATCTTCCCTAGTGGTTGTCTATTAACATTATCAAAGCCACGAATATGAACATCATTAAGTTGATTGAGATTTTTTTCCATGCCTAGTTTGTTTAGGAGGTCCAAGCTACAAATATTAATTTCTTATCCATGTTTGATGAGGGTGTGCCTGATTAAATTTTTGTTAGTGATCACCTTTATCATCAAGGGGTCATTCTAGTTTTGAATCTCAAGTGAGGGCAATTCATGTTTAGGGAATGTGATTTCTGATTGGGTGGCTTGCATGGGACAAGAGGAGGATGTTACATGATTCAATTTTATGTAAGATTGTATCTCCTCCTTCTATATTTCAAACATTTATAGAAATAGAAATTTGTATATAGGTGATATCTCAATGAGCTACCATGTAGATAAATTGGCAGGAGTCTTTTTAAGGTCGTCAATACTAGGTACTTTATGTGGAATAAAAGGTAATGGGATAGGAGTGTTGTGTGGTCCCCTAGATGTTTGAGTCACTAAGTTACAATTTATCGGCTGCAAAAAAATTGTTATGATTAGATTTCATCATGGATTTCAAGACATCTCTTAGCTTTTTATGTGATTCACTAATGGGAGATGGCTTAGGAAGCTCACTAATTCAAGGAGATCCCACTTGTGTCATCATAACCTCAAAATTTTTGTCTTTATTGGCATGCTTTTTTAGTGAAGGGGATTCTAATGTCACTTTATTATATTTGCCTAGGGAAGATTTAGTGTTTGAAGGACATGTGTCAATGGGTGATCCCACAATAGTGGTTTACAATTTTTGGCCAAACTAGACATTGAAATAATTTTTTTAACTAAACCTTCACTTTTTGGCACCTATAGCGGCTAAACCATGAGGAATTTGAAGATGATGCAAACTATAGTTTCGTTACATTTTTTCTGTAGATTCTAAAAAAAAAATTGGAATTAGATTGCACTTTTTTTCCATCTCCCTCAAAAACTAGTTTTTTTCATAAAACAACATTTTTAAAAAGTGACACACATCGTATAATGCATAACTTCTTTTCCATGAAGGATAAAATTCTAATTCTTTCGAATTTAGATTTCTAACTCCAATATCTAGTGCTTCCACTTCATTAGATAGTTTTTTATTGACTATTTTTTCTTTAATCAAGTTTCAAAGTCAAACCAATTACAATTCAGACAAAGCGCGACCGTATTTAATGCGTAACTTTTTTATATCGAAATTCAATTTTTTTGTTGGATCAAGGATTTCAATATCTAGTGCACTCATGTTTTCCATTTTTTTTTTTGATAATCTGCTATTTTTCCACATGTGCAAAACAAAGACCTTCATTTTTGGTGAAAAAACCATGTTTAATAAAAATAAAACAAAAAATACATAATAAAACCAAAACATATTAAAATTATATTCGTTGGATAGCTTTTTCTAAGGACTACCTAATTCCAGTTGGGTTTGTGAAGTCTCTACCATTTTCATGTTCAAACAGAGCTTCGAAGTGAAAAAAATTAGGTTTTTTTGTGTTTCATGGGGAGAATGAGGGATAAGGCAGGTTCGTACGAACCCCTAGGGGTTTGAGCGAACCACCCTTCCTAATGATTTTTTTTTGGTTTTTTTGGCATGAAAGATTCAAATGGTTTTTTTTGCCTTGGGGTCATTTTTTGTGAGTTTTCCTTCCTCACTGGAATTGTAAACCACTTTTGTGGGTTTACCTTAATGTTCACATTTTCTTACTCCATGATATTCTCCCTAGGAGGAGATTCTTTTAAAGGAGAACTACAAGCCAAATGTTGTTTAAATTCAAAGGTTGGTTCTTCTAAAAGGACTTCATCGCAAGTAGGGGAATGATCAATGGTTTAATTTTCTTGCTCAATAAGGGTTTCCCTATGAGAATGGGAACAACTAAGATACTCATGACCTTCATTGTTAGTGTTTTATAATATCAACGTATCTTCTTCACAACTAGGAGAGATACTAGGAGAAAAAAAAATGTCATTGTCATGATTACCTATGGTTGTGTTGTCTTGTTCATCAATGCCTTGTTCACTAAGAGAGGTAAGAGGAGAGAAACAAAGTGGATTCTCAAAACTCTCATTAATTGATTCTTCTACCCAAATATCTTTATCACCAATGGGAGAGATATAAGGAGAAGATAAAATATGATCATTAGGAATGTCCAAGGTTGTATTGTCTTTCACTAAAACACTCTCATAGGGAGGGGATAGTAAATGTTTCTTAGTAATTCTAGATATGTAAGACACTAACATTGTTTGAACAAAAATGAAAAGCACTTGTAGCCATGTGTCATGCAATGTTTCAACAATGTAAACAATGTATGTCCAAAGATTCAAAACACTTTTATGCAATATATGCAAAGATTTAAGAATAAAAAAATGTATATATGCAAGAATGAAAAGAACTTTTATCAAACTTATGCAAAGTTTTATGAATACAAACATTGTGTATGCAAATGTGAAAAGTACTTTTATCCATGGTATGCAAAATTCAAGAAATGTGAGAATTTGCAGATCTAATGATGCTTTAGAGTATGTGTAGGATCATAATGAGCCAAAAAGTGGCGATATGATGGGTATGTGTAGGGTATGTGGCTGACGACTTTTTTTTTTCCAAAATTGATGAAATGAAAAGGGTTTTTAAAGGAGATTCTCAGCTTTCCACCAATATAAATTATGCTTTACTTTGAATTTAATAAATTATTATTATTCATTTTCTATTTGAATTATGACTAAAGTCCTAATTGATAGGTTGATTGAAAAACATCTATAGCTTTCAAACAGTATCACATATTTTGAATCCAAAACATGTGTCACATTCTATGCTTTGCATGCTATAGGATTAAAAAAATTGAATTTCATGAAGTTTTGACCAAGTTAAGGTGGTCACACATACAAGTTTTTATATTTTTAAAAATTTGTAATAAAAAATTCATAATTAATTATTTACTTGGAAAAAAATTACAAAAAAATATGCATCACATCGAGACATGAGTTTTCTACTTATATCTAAAATATTTTAAAAAAATACTATCAGTTTATTGTGCTTAGGGTGGTCAAAGAGACACCTACTTATTTTTTCCCTGAAATTTAAGTACTACAGCATTGAAATTTCAATTTTTCACCAAATAGATTTAAAAAAAAAATAAACCTAGTAGTTTATAAACTACATTCAATTTGCTACATATTCTATTTTTACATATTTTTGAAATAATATCGATAACTTATTCTTTTTTTACGTCAAGTTGCCTAACTCTGATTTTTCTAATTTTTTTACCACTTAAGGGCCTATTTTTTCCATGATGATCCTGCACATACCCTTTAGATTGAAATGATTTGAAAAATGACTACACTAGATTGATGTTTTTGAGCTAGATGCATAAAAAAAAATTTCCCAAAACTTTCTAGACTTATAGTATATGATACTAAGATGCTTAGGAAGCAAATACACGAGGTTTCTAATGTTGTAATAGATAGTGAAAAATCCAAACTGGGACTAAGTTGCCCAGAATGGAGAATTAGACCCAGTTAGGGGTTTTTTCAAAAATTTCATAACTTTTCAATTGATTTTGATGCTTTTTAGTTTGTATGACCAAAATACTAAATGAAAATGCAGTTTTTAGATGTCTTTCAATGATTTAAAATGCAAAAATGCAAACTATATGCATTTTCACTAATGCAAATTTTGAAAACCCTAAAATGCAAATTAACTAATGCAAAATGCAATGCAATGTTAATGAAAACTAATTCTAGGATGATGATGGACTCCTCAATCAAAAAGGAAAGTATTCTAAAGGTAGGTTCACCAAAATGTGAACACTGATTTTGGGTATCCAATGGTTCTCTAACTCTTCTAGGGTTTTTCACCTAAAAGGAGAGAAATGGACCCAAAATTCTAATGTCTACACTCAAGATTAATAGAAATATGGATGAATTATGCCTAAATATGATGTCTAGGTGAAATAAACTAAAAAAGAAAGATGAATATTCATGCTAAACCTAAGAAATGCAAAGTGTTTGAAAACACAACGATGTATGCAAAAACACCTAAGAATGCAAGTAAATGATAATAGAATTAAGTAAGACTAGAGAGGTGCACCTAGAATCTGAAGTCTGATGTAAAGAGGCTCTGAAATCCTACAAATTTTACTGTAAATGTGAACTAGGAAACTTGTGCCCAGCTAGATGACTTAGTCCAGTTTCGAAGAAAATTTGTCAGAATAGGAATCTACCAAATGGGTATCCAAAAATGTAGAAACCACTTTTTAGGCTTAGAAGTGGGACTAATTTGGCATAGATGGCAACTCAGTCCACCTAGGAATTTCTTGAAATTTGGGACATGATTTTGTAGCTTTTGACCTGCACTTCCCTTCATGGTAGGTGTTTGGTCCAAAAACTACAAAAAATAGGTTGAAATTGGTCTCCAAGCTTCAATTAGGGATTTATTGACTTTGATGGATTTGACGGATTGAAAAATCCTTTTAAACACCTTTCTCTTTGAGAAATTTGCATACAAGACCGGCAAACACACATGCAAAGAGGGGAAAAAGGGTTAAGG
This sequence comes from Sequoia sempervirens, assembly GCA_007258455.2. Taxonomy (NCBI): domain Eukaryota; kingdom Viridiplantae; phylum Streptophyta; class Pinopsida; order Cupressales; family Cupressaceae; genus Sequoia; species Sequoia sempervirens. Next base: position 948,244,035 of record VDFB02271358.1, read on the forward strand.
GTTAGAGTATAGGGGTTTACCTTGGTCAACCTCTGATTTGGTAATAAAACCCTATGAAATGAAATGAAATAAGAAGAGAATGATAAATAAACAACATGCAATGTCATAAACTTACCAAACCCTTGATGCATAAATATGAAGATATGCAATGAAGTGCTCCAATGGATGACTTGATGATGCTTAGAGTGTTCGAATGCTTAAGAATGATTAAGTGAATGAATTATTGTATGTTGGATGAATTAGGTGCTTGAAAAAATGAATGGGACTTAAAATGAGAGGAAAAATCCTTTATTGATACTTGATTTTCCAATATTTCCCAAAAATAACGCATCATAGGCCGCCCTCAAGGGTAAGAGAATAAAACCCTGCCAAAAATTTGAAATTATTTTGATTAAATTGTTCCCAGTAGGACTATGTCGGCCCAAGTGGTGACTTAATCCCACCAGGGAAAATTTACTGGGTGTTAGAAATTAAAGTGCATTAAATAATATCTAACGAGAATATCCTAAAAAATACACTTAAGTATGGTCAGAAAGTGTATTAAGGGGTCATTTAAACATAATAAAGGGTCAATTTAGTGAGGAAAAATATAAAAAATAATGAGAGTTTGTTACAACTCTTTACAACACTTTGAAATAAGACTTGGTAAGTAATAAAAAGGGGCTATTTAGGTGAATTATAATGAAAGGGTTCTAGAAAAGTGTGAAAGTGGTTTACAACACTTCACAAAACTTTTACAAGACAACTTGGAATTCTTAATGATTCACAAGGGTCTAAGACCTAATGTAAATGTGTTGACCACATTACAACTTTAAATCTAGGAAAAATCAAGAAAAATTCCATGAGAGAGACTCAAGTGAGCATAAAAATGTCAACTATACATTTTTTGGTGACATAGATTGTCAGCTTTTGCAATTACAATAATATTTGAGAGCCATGGAGAATAATCAATAGGTCGGATGAATCTAGCATTAAGAAGTTTCTCAATTTCAACTTTGACCAATAGGACTATCTTAGGATTGATTTTGCATATATTTTTCCACACTAGTTTAGCATTTTCTACGAGCACTATGTTATGTGTTACAATCTTAGCATCAATTCATGGCATGTCTGAGTAAGTCCAAGAAAATAGTTCGGGAAAGTCATGAAGTAAGGTTGCATGATTCTCTTGTTCATCTTCATTGAGATATTTCCCTACTTGAATTATTTTCTCCTCATTATTGATATCCATTGGTATGTTGATTATATCTCCCAAAGGAATTACCTTTGGTTTTGATTTCTTAGGATCATATTATTCTTTATCCTTGATATCTTCATTGTTTCCATTTCCTTTGTCAACTTGTTGAGTACTAACCAATGCACATGTGACATTTTTCCTTTTGGGAGTGAATGATTTATCATATACTCATAGCATTTCCTTTAAAGCTTCATCATCCTCAAATTATTCCAAATATATATCATAATTCATGTCGAGAAATTCAAGATGCTTCAATGTGAGAGTTGTCTTCCTAGAGTTACATATGATAATGTTGATGTTGAGTGAAAGTCACTTCGTTGCTTGTGTTATCTTAGAAGGGAAATATCCCAAACCACTTTTTGTTTCTTGTGTGTTAGGATTGATAGGGACACAGATCATTTCTCTTTCTTTCCACATCCTTTGTCACTATACCCTAGTTGTTTCATAAGCTCATATGCTCTCCCATATAGTTTTTCCATTTCCTTTAGGTTTGGTGGTTGTTGATAATCTATCTCATCAAATTTGTCATGTGGCTTGTGTCTTCATCCAAAGTAGATAAGGTGGATGTTTGTGAGATGTCTTGTGAATTTTTCATTGACATTACCATAGGTTTCTTATTCTTTTCATTATCTTTTGTTGTAATTTTTTATTCTCCCATGAATCTCAGTGTGAAATCCAAGGATCCCCAATCGTCTTCCAATAACTTAGTAAGTTCATCAATCTTGGTTTCTTCTTATTTTCCTTCTTTTGACATACTTTATGATGTGTAGGATTCTAATGCTTCCTAAGGATTTCATCCATCTCTTTCGGCCATCAAACAACTTTCAAGCTCGAGATCAAATTTTAGTGTGTAAACTTTGTCGTTATAGACATACTTCATGATGCGATGTAGAGTGGAAGGCACACCATTCATCTCATGAATCAATGGTCTCCCTAAAAGGAGGTTATAGGAAAGATCATTGGGCATAACATGGACCAGAGTTTGTAATTATATTTCTCCAATTCTAATAGGTAATGTGATAACTCTGAGTGGTTGTTTACCTATGTTGTCAAATCCTTGACTAGATAAGGAATTAGGTTTAATATCACTTTTAATCATCTTCAGTTTTTTCACAAGGATCACACTACATACATTTATGGACAAACCATTGTCAACAAGAGTTTGTTTTATCGCAGTTGAACCAATGTGGACTATGATGTTGAAAGCTTCATACTTCTTCTGAATGTCTAAGGGAGGTAATTCGTTTTGGTGAAAGACTATGTCTAGATTAATTTTGTTCAAGTGTTAAATTAGCATTGCTACATTGTTTGAATTATTATTAGAAGGAAGCATAACTTGTTGCAAGGCCTCTTCAAGTATGCCATGATAACTAGGGGATACTTGAAGTAACTCCCATGCAAAAATATTAGGAGTGTTCTTAAGGTATACAACAAGGTTTTATTCCTTTCCATTGTTAGTAAACGAGGAGCACTAGGAGAAATAGGATTAGGAAATGGTAATGAAGTAGAAGGTTGTTGTTGTTGCCTACTATTTCTTGTATTGTAGGTATGTGCAACAGTGTTATAATTCTTTTGTTCTGAAGTATTACCATCATTGGATGAAGCCTTATCTTTTGGTGGTTGAAGGATGAGCACATGCTTTTTTTGAACTTGTGGTTTTTGCGAGGGAGGATAAATAATGAGTTGCAGTGTGATGGTATTAACATATTCATATTTTGGTTTTTCATGGAAAGCCTTAGTGGATGACCCTTGTGAGATGAAGTCCTCAAGGGCTTCATCTAACATGTAAAAGTAATCACTACTAAAAGGCTTGGAGGGTAGGCCAACTTTTAAAAGAAAACTTGTCACATTTTTACCTTCCCTATAAGTCTCATTTGATGTTTTTGTTGTTTTGATCTTGTTTTCTAATCAAGTCTAAATGTAATTGAACATTTCTACTAATGAAAAATGTTGAAAATGTAAAATTCTAATGATATATATAACTAAAAATGCAAGAAATTATTTTTCCCAATGTTGCTAAATCTATCTAAATAAACAAGAAATTGCATGCAAGAATAATCTGTTTTAGACTAACAATTTTCATATTTCAAAATAGAGCCAAAAATGTTTAGTAGTAACTAGAAACAACCCAAAAATTTTGGTGTCACAAGTTGTACAAGGACTCATTCTCCCTTAGAGGAAAATGGGTCCTAGTACAGGTACTTATAGGGATTAGAAAGGCACCTAAAACACAAGAACATGCCCAAAATTCCTATTGATTAGGGTTATTAGGGACTCATTCACCAGTAAAGGTGAATGGGTCCTAGTTTTAGGGTTTTTTGAGTTTGATTTCAGGCTTTCTAAGTTGGCTCTCAGGTGTATAGTTTTTTTTGATCTCTAATAGTGAATGTTGTAATAGATGTTTCAGATATAAGGTCTCTAAATGCAAGTTTTTCTATGATTGGATGATGACTAAAATTAACAAATTTAAGATGTAATTTCAATCTAAATGCTTGAAAAATGATCTCAATGTGAACAAAATTGAAAACTAAATGCAATTTAATTTTTTTTATAGTTTTAATGGCTATAAATAATGCAAGCATGTAATTTAATTCTATATGTAGTGTTCACTAATGCAAAACAAAGAAACCCTAGAATTTAATGCAAACCTAATGCAAGCTAGGGGTTTATGAATTAATTGTACTCCAAATCAGAAACTAAGATGCTCATAAAGGGGTCGGGCTAACCAAAATGAAACATGGAAAAAGGGGAGGGAGACGAAGAATGTCCTCAACCCACCTTTCTCTACATGGTTGTTTCATTCAAAGGATGAGATCCAAGAACCTTGAAACAACTGTCAACCTCAAAGATGAGTTGAATCAAGATTGAGGGGTCCTACACTCCTTGCTTTATGCAAGGATGTCATGGTGAGCTAGATCTTAATTTGAAGGAGGCTAATGAACAAATCATAATCCTAGGTCTAACATAAAATACATGAATTAAACTAAAAGAAAATAAAAATTAAAACTTTTTTAGAGGAATAGGAAGGAAAGGATGTTGGGCACCTAGTGAAATATGACTTTTTTATGCAGCTAATAGGGACTTATTTTCCCTTAAAGGTGAATGGGTCCTGCTAAGCCTTTTTGGGGAGCTTTAAAATGGAAACGGGAGCTTGAAATCTCTGGAATCAAATGCCTATCATCCCTTAACAAGGACTCATTCGGCCTTAAAGGTGAATGGTTCCTACTAGGGTTTTATGGAAATCTTTGAATTTGGGTTACAACTTCTAGGTGTGCTCTTCTCCATGGAACCTTGAATTTTCTATTTCTAAATCTGGATCTACCTACAAATTGCAAAATAAATTTGATATCTTGTTGGTGGATAGGGGTTTGCCTCAATCAAACCCCTTGTTGGTAATTAAACCTTTGTGTAGTTTCAAAAAATTGGTCCCTTGAAATTTTCACACTCGTTTGGGTCCTCCTTATGGATTTTGGCTTAATGTTGCCTTGATTTAGTGTTGTAATGTGGATAACACATTCACATTAGGTCTTGGGCCCTTGTGAACTAATGGAATTTAATGGTGCCTTACTAAAGTGTAGTAAAGTGTTCTAACACACTTTCACACTTTTCTAGGGTTTTATCAATTAACTAAGCATAATTAATATAGTCTTAATCATAATAAACATTAATTTTACCTTATTTGGAGTATTGTAAAGTGTTGTAACACACTTTCACATTCCTCTAGGCTTTTCATTAATAATTGGTCTTTCTTATGCTTTAATTGGCCATATTTTTCATCCAAGCCTCATTTATTGCATCTTTTTTAGGATAATCCCGACACCAATCAGTAACCAATCATAATCCAGGTGTTCTTGGCATGTGTGGCTCAGATTTAGTGTCTGGGACTCATTTTCCACATTCGACAAATGAGTACCACCTAGGTGTTTTTGGCCCCAATGTAGGTTTCAAACATTTCTAATCACTTTTATATTTTGGTCCCATACATTATGTATGATGGGACTCATTCACCACCTTGGGAAAATGAGTCTCGTGTGACCAAAATTCAAATTTAAATTAAAATGTTGGGGGGATTTTATTCTCCTAGATTTGATGTTGGTTTGTAGTGTTGTAATTTTAGGAATTCTTGCATAATTAAGTATAAATAAAAGGTTCTTTCACTCATTTTCTCCTAACAAGGAATCAAGTGATCCTAGAATTCAAGAGTTCACAAGAGCATTTGAACATTCACAAAAGCATTCAAGGCATTTCAAGGGTAGATTATCAAGCATTTAAGAGCATTATTCAAGTTCCAATACTCATGTTAAAGATTGTATTCTTCATGTTTGTTATTGTGCTAACATTTGTGATGTAGAGTTGATGATTCAAGCAAGATCAACATCATTCAAGCTAGATTCAAGAACCACATCCATTGCAACCATTTCAAGAATCATTCCAGCACCTTATTGCAAGGGTTTGGTGAGTTGAAACATTTTATTTTTTTCATTCATCATTCTCATTTCATATTTTATTTCATTTCAAGGTTTAATTACCAACAAGGGGTTTGGTCGAGGCAAACCCCTATTCACTAACCCCCACAACATTTTTCTCTCTTCTTGTGTGTGATTTGTAGGGATAGGTTGTTGATTGGCCAAGAAGAAAAGTTGGAGAGAATTTTTCAAATCCCTAAAGTTGTAAAAGTTTTCATAAAACCTTGGAGAAGCTTAGAGAAGGTCTACAAGTGGCAATTTGCAGTTTTGGATCCAAAAACTAGTCAAAAAGAGTAGAGCTGACTGAGAGGCACAAAATTCAGTTCAAAACTTTTAGAAAAGCAGAAGTAGAATAATTTTCCACTATTGGCGAATGAGTCCTGTGGACATCGAAAAAGTACACCTTTTTCCTTGCTTGATTTGGGAATAATTAATGATAAATTAGACTTAATGATGCCTTGATTTAGTGTTGTGAGGCATTTTACACATCCACATTAGGTCTTGGGCCCTTGCAAACTAAATAAAATGCATTTAACGATGTCTTGTAAAGGTGTTGTAAAGTGTTGTAAATGAGTTTCACACTTTTCTAGAATTTTATTAGGAATTTAAGTCTAATGGACCTATTTTCCCCTAATTCAATGTTATAAAATGTATTTAGTTACATTCCGACATTAATCTAGAAGCCTTGTAAAATAAAATTAATCTTAATCTAACGTTGTAATGTCTTTTACACATTCAGATTGGATGTTGTGCCTTTCTAGACTATGTTGACCTCATTTTAATGTTGTAAAGTGTATTTAATCAACACTTTCACATTGAAATTTGTATCCCTAGCCCTAATTACCCTTCACATCATCATTAATAAGCCCCTATGACCCCATATTATGCATCTTGAGGCTTAATTTGATCAAAGACCCAACTAAATCATCATATAAACTTGATGTCTTCATTCCCCGACATTCCAGCTGGCAAAAGAGCCCTTGTGGGACCCATTCGCCACTTTGGGTGAATGAGTCCCATCCAAGTGGAACTTAGTCACTGAGATGGGCGAATTAGTCCCATTTAGACCATTGAGATCAAATTAATGAGAATTTTAGGTGGATCAAGCCTATATAAACAAGACTTTAAACCCTAATTCATTCACCTAATAATTCATTCATTAGCCATCTCAAGTCAAGGAAGCTAGGGTTTTACCATTTTAAGTCATCAAGATTGCTTTCCAAGGCATTCAAGGGTAGATTATTCAACCATTGCTGCAACAATTCAAGATATATCATCATGGGAAGTTTCTAATTCCATTATTTCATGTTCATGCTTCATCTTATTTCTTCATTTGGTTTAATTACCTAAAAGGGGTTTCACCAAGGAAAACCCCTGTTCCCTAACATTCAACATTTTTCTTTCTTTCTTTATGTGTTCACAGATTTAGGTACTTTGAAGACTTGGAGATCATTGAAGAATAGGTTGGAAATTTTTTGAAGTCACCTCCTTGTTGGATAGGCTAAAATATACGCAAAAAGTCACTTATAGCCTCATAAATTAGGGTTTCAGATCTGGACACCTAGAGGGACAAAAAGTGTAGACAGAGAGCTTTCATTTCCACTTTCAAATTTTCAACAAGGCCAAAGTATACTCATATTCCATTAGTGGCGTATGAGTCCCACTATACATGTTTTTCAAAGATTTATGTAGATTCAGATACCCATTTGTCTGAAACGGGCTCTGGTGCAGTTTTCCAAAATTGGGACTAAGTCGTCCAAAATGGCGTATGAGGCCCAGTAGGTCAAAATTTTAGGATCAACAACATTTACAATCTGTAGCATATTTCCAAGTTCACACTTTCTATCTAATAGACTTCTATTTCATTTTGTTTGCATTTCTAAGTCATTTTCTAGGTCTTTTTGCATATCACATGTTTTCAAATGTTTTGCATTTTCTTAGTTTTGCATCAATAGTTAATCTTCTTTATCACTTTTTGGCCTTAATAACAATCTCCTTTGATAGATTTCAATCTCTATTGCATTGGAATCTCAAGGAATTTTTCTTGAGTGTGAAATTTGCGAAATCAGATTCCTCTTCCTTCATTCCCCTTTTAGGTGTGGATAAGGGAAGTTGTGACTCCATTTACATAGTCAACAATTCCCACTATAGAATCCTAATAGATATTTTCATAGATCTAGATACCCTTTTGGTTGAAACCTGTTCTTGCACATTTTCCCAAAAACTGGATTAATTCACCCAACTTGGAAAATGAGTCATAGTCAACATTAGTAGTAATTTTTTTAGAGATAAATAATTCCATTCTTCCTTCTTCATTCTTCTAGGTGCACACTTTCAGTTTCATAGCTTTGTATTACATTTTGTTCACTTTTCTAGGTCATTTCGAGTTAGTTTGCATTCAATTAGGCTTTCACATTGTGTCTTGCATTTAATTTTCTTTTCCAAGTTTGTAATTGGTGGTGAACCCCTCATTATATCTCATTTATCCCCTAGGACAACCCTTTGCAAGATTTCAATCTCCTTTGCATTGAAATCTCAAAGGTTTGTTCTTCAATGAAGAGTAAGGAAATTTCCTCTCCTTTTAGGTCCAAAACCCTAGAAGTGAAAGAGAGAACACAATTTTCTTCCTTTCACTTTGATGATGAATAAAAATTTAAAACATGCAATAGTGTGTGCAATCTCAATCTTAAGTGCGTCTAAGACTAATATCCAAGAGAATGTAAAGGAAATTTTACCCAATTATGTTAGGATAAAACCCTTGAATGCAATGTGAACAATGCAAATGACTCACTAAAGGAGACGTCTATTCCCTCCAATGAATCACAAATCTAAAAATAGCTCTTATAGGCTACAAATAAGATGACTATAAAAGATGGAATCAATCTAAAAACAAGTCCTTAGGCTTGGTTGTATGACTTCTGCATCTCCCAAAAACTAGAATCCTTCATGATTCTCCATAAGCATCTATCATCAACCTTCAATAATACTTGATCTTGGGCATAAAATGAGCTTGAAGATCTTGAAAGGCTACTCCAAACTTCACTTTTGCTTGAATGGTTTGTCTTTCTTGCTTGTAATCTTTCTCTAGTGTTCTCTCTTAGATTTCTTAAGATTAAATTATGTCAAATAACCTTGTATTTATACTAAATTAGAGATTTAATCCCAAAATTCAAAGAGTTCAAGCCGACCTTAGATCTCGAAATAAAATTAATTAAAATTCTGCCAAGATGAAATTCAAGAAGAGGGTCCTTGTTAAGGGAGGACCTATTTTCCACCTTGGGTAAATGGGCCTTGGCTCACTTTCTAGGACCAAGCTCCGAGGGGTGAAAAGAGGATGAAAAACCCAGTTAGAATATGCCAAGAAACTAGGGTCCTATTAAGGGAGGAACCATTCTCCCTTAGTGGCAAATAGGTCCTAGCACACTTTCTAGGGCCTAAAATTTTCCACATTCAAGGTTATGTCATTTGATTTCTAGGTGTCAGGATTGATCTTCAGGAGGTTGCATTGAATTTGAATTAAAGAGGCAATTAAGTCTAACTAACCATAATTAATTAATAACACCCTAGATAGATGTGAAAGTGTGTCTAAACACTATACAACACCATAAATAGGGCTTGATTTAAGTACACAAGGGGTCCATTAGACTTAATTAGATGAATAGATCTTAGAAAAGTGTGAAACTGTCTTACAACGCTTTAAAACACTCTTGTAAAAGGTGAAATTTAAATATATTTTAATTGAATGAGGGCCCTAGAGAGGTTTGAATGTGTACACCTTACAACACCACTCTAAAGCATAATTAAGTTAATTATGTGTCAATTATTTCAAATAAAGTGTGAAAAAGGACTACTTCTTTTGAGACTACAAGATGATTAGTCGCAAGTGAGTTATTAAAGTATAAAAGAGATGGAAGGGTTTTGTTAATAAATTTTTTTCTATTGTTAGAAAGGTTCTATGCAACTTTTATTGTAAATGACTTCATACCATTTTTCTAATCTTTCAAAGTTGAGATTATAACTATTCATGTTATACTTAATACTATTGGTGAAAGTTATTGGATAAATCCTCACCTTTCACACTAACTTATTATTTGAGGGTGAGTGTTCATGGGGTAAAAGAAAGAAGTTGGGTCGACATATGGGGGGAGTTTCAAGTGTAAAAAAATCCTAATAGGAATGGATACCCCTTTTTTAAATATTGGTACTTGTTTAGTATTAAGTATATGAACCTTTAAAAAAGTGGGTACCAATTACGGTTCAATATTCCAACTTAAATGGGTACCCATCCCTAATTTATTCTTTATTTCCCATTTAAAAATAAAATGGTACTCACTTTAAAATGGGTACTTGTTCTAGTTTTAGAATGGGTATCTATTTTAAAGCGGGTAGGTGTTCTAAAAACTAAAAATACCAACCCATATTTTGATTTGTCTTAAGGTATAGGAAAGACAAGGAAACCCAACCCTTAGCCTTGGACCTGCAAATACAAGGTCATGTCAATGTCAAGAGGAAAATTTGACTTTAGCAATATGGCTAATAATGGTTTAAAAAATATATATTTTATGAAATTAAAACCCATTATAGATGAAGATGTCCAGTTCTCAAATGTGCATTTTTCTTAATTATTGGATTGATTTTTCTATTTTTTAAATAATTTCGGAGGAAACTCGTTCATAAACTTTAAATTGTAGGCTTTTCATAATTTTTTAATGACTTTTGATTTTTTAAGTTTATTGTAAAAAATAAATATGACATCAATCTAAATATAATTATTTACACAATGAAAAAAATTAAAAAGGGACTTGTTTAGCTCAAATTATGGTGGTCGCACATGAGGGCTTTTCAAAACCAACAATTATGAGAAACAAAAAAACATTTTAAATTTTAGATATATATGCATACATATATCCATATTGCATGACTAAATGTGTATGTCAATCAAAGACAATCAAAGTTCAAAAATTAGTTTAACAAAACATTTCAACAATGGCTTTTTGGCACCAGAAAACCTAAATTCTTTTAATGATTCTATTACTTTTTACCTTAAAATTTACATAGTTGTTAGTTCATATTTATTGAGAAGATTTACTCCCTAGTTAATTATAAACTATTAACATTTGGAAAATTGGTTAAATTATCCTATATTTAGACCAGTAGGAAGTGGAATATTTGAATTTGAAATTTGAGATTCATTCTTCTATATAGTAGGATTAATCTTGAATGATATTTGAATGAGACAAATATCAACTTGATAAGTTAAATGATCATCTAAGATAACAAAGCAAATATATTAAAATAAATATAAATATGATATACTAAATAATGGGTGAATGATAAATATATGAAAATAAATGTAAATAAGAATTAGAACATGAACCAATCTTAAAAAACAAGAATATACCACATGTGAATATACTATATATAATATTGAGGCACTCCAATAAGATAGAAAAAACTTAAATTGAAAATCACATGGCTATGCAAATATCACCATTACAATTATGTACAAATGAATGTGCTATTGTTGCATTTAGAATAATCGGTAATACCAAAAATGTTTCATCATATGAATCATGTATACAAAAATTGTGATAATAAAAAAAATGTTAAACAATTAGATATATCAAACAAATGATTGAAAGCATCTACCAATATGTATAGCACAAAAAAAAAATTATTCTATAATTTCTATTAATTTTTAAGAATAATACTTTTTAACCTAACTTATTACACAATATATCAAAATAAATTAATATTTATAACCCTATAAAATACCTCTTCAAAATTTTATACATACAACTATAAATATTTATGCCTCCATATTTAAACACTATTAATAATGTAATAATTTAACTGATTTTTAACGACTATTATATTAAAAGATAGTACAAGAGGAAATCTGAAAAGAATAATTATATCTCTTCTGGGTTGTCTGAATCTTCTAATCTGGTCACGTTTAGGTAGATACAAATGCGTCTGGAACATTTAGAATGTGGGGCTCAGTACGTGACTGATTGAATCTCCGACATGACGGTAGCTGTATTGAATAGACTTCAAAGTCTGCGATTAAAGTAGTATACAACTGGCTAGTCTTTGAACGAGTCAAACTTCCTTTAATTCCTCTGCACACGTTTGAATAATTCAGATCTGTGCAACTTGTCCGTATTGAAATCTTTTTCTTGGATTAAAACTGATCAAAGCGCGTCGGTGGAATGTAACATATATTCAGCAACCTAACACCCGGGTCAAGAATGTTAACGTTGGTCGTCTGCATTAGGCAATTGGTCGTCTGCATTACGCAACGTAGAAGGAAAAGTTTACAACGTAGAAGGAAAAGTTTACGTAGAGCTTTCGATTGACTTGGAAAAATTAGACAAAGCAACGTCGGTGGCCTGTGTGGAGGCCAGCTTTAAGTATGAAGACCTCCTTTTAACTTCTCTATTGCCTTCCTATTGGCTTGATGGCCTGTGTAATGATATGTCTTTTCATGAATTTCATTATTGGTCTGAACGTCTCCCACGTTTTACATCTAATTTACCAATGTTCGGTTTTCCTTTGCTAAAGATTACTAACATCTCTAAAAAGTCTTTATGTGGGCCTATAGCTAGATTCATTAATATGCTTCAAATGAGCATAGAAGTCTCTCTAGTGGTTGCATACCCTACTATAAGAGACAAATACCTTTGCTGTTTGGCATATTCTTATGCCGTTTCATTTATCTGGTATATAAATCTATATGTCTTTAAAATTATTAATTATATGTTATTCTTAATAGTAAATATTAATTTTATGGATTTCAATTTTCATTCTTATTGTTTGTTTACATTGAATTATGATCCATGCTACAATCAGATCATTAGAGCATATCACTTGAAAGAATCTAACCTTCCATTTTCAAATTTAAATCTCTCATCTAATAGCTTAGGGTAAATCTTTTTCGAAAGTCTATAAGAACATGTATTTCAAGATTCATTAAAAAATTAGTCATACTTTCATCAGTCGTAATTACATCAACGAGTCAGTTCACAATACCGTGTCCCACTTTTTTTTGTCAAAGTAGGACATTTAAATCAACATTTTCACTAAATATTCACTTTATAAAACTTTAGTTACTAAACCATTAATAATTTGGAGATGATATGAACTAGTGATTTGTGAGGATTTGTGTGTATATTCTATTTATATTTTTAAAAAATAGAAATAAATTGTGATTTTGTTTACATAACTTTTAATAACTTTATTTTTACAGTAAACAACATTTTTTAAAAGTGACATTTATGTCGTTACACATAATTTTTTTCAATTTAAACCCTTCAAATGGAACCCCTCAAGGATTAAATCATTAATTTTCTTAGGAATATGTTATTTTAGGCAAAAATCAGATTTTAGGCAAAAATTAGGATGTCCCAAGTTTGGGACCCATTATTGTGAGATTACCCCAATTGCACCATCAAACACTATATCTCATAATCAAATAATGTAAATGATATTTAATGCATCATGTCATAATATGAATCATAATGTTTAATCAATAAAAGTAACAAATACTCATCATCCAATAATATTGATAATTCATATTCATTAAATATTTGCATCATTGTTACTTAATTTATTAGCTAAATATTACGTTTGATTATTGGTAAGGAATTGAATAAATTACATAGATTATTTGTAAAGTGTGTCACTTATGTAAATTTTGGGTTCACAATTGGAGAGGGGATTTTGAATTATCTTCTTGTAATTAATTTGGCCACTTATGTAAGAGTACCTATGGTGTGGAATCTATATTGTAAGACTAACTATGATGCAAGAGTTATAATGTCAAAGAATTATTATGTGAGAGTTACAATATAAGAACATCGATGTTGTAGAAGCTAAAATGAAAAGACATATTTGATGTGAAAGTCAAAAAGTAATCATTAAATACTATTTTAGCCAATGTAAGTGAACACAAGGGAAATAGGGTTCCACCTTTTGGGAGATGGAACTTGGGACCTATTTCGCACTTTAGCTCATTAGGAAACCTAGATCCCTCAACCAAGTGACTTGATTGAGGAATGGGCTAGGGGATTCCTGTTGATATTTGACAAGGGTTCACTAATAAATTGAAGCTTCAAAGGAGAAATGCAAACACTTATGCACAAAACCCTAGAGACTTGAAAGCATGAAATAAAATTGGAAAATAGGGTGAAATAGAAAAGTACCTGGAGGAGTGAAGAGGCCAAAAATATTTCTATAAACCTTAGAAAATTTGTTGTTTGAGGTACACTAGGACTGATACACCATGTAGGGTGATTTAGTCTTGCTATAAGGCTTTTGAGTAGAATTTGGAATCTTCTAGTGACTGATCTCGATTTGTAGAGAGCTGGTAATAAGGCTATACTAGGACTAATATTCCCAGTAGGGAAATTTAGTCTTGTCACTAGGTGTTTAGGTGGAAAATAGGGTTCACTAAAATGAATCAACAAGATGATGAACCACTTAATTTTCCTGCACAAAACACATGTAATATATGCAATTATGAGAGCCAAAAAATACAAATAACAATCATAAACGATACCTAACTATTATAGCAACTATGAGGGAAGTTTTTAGAGCTCAAAGAGGTGTGTACCTTGCTACAAGAAGCCTATTTTTAGGGAAAAAATGACTCATTCGCCTTTAGTGGCAAATGGGTCCTTGTTAGGATTTTTGAAACTAAGATTTGGGTTATTTAACTTGATGTTTGTAATCTCAGATAACTGATTGTTAGCTCACAAAAGCTTGTACTTAATTCTTTAGCTTCAATTCTTTGCTCTTCCACTTTGAAGGTCAATTTTACAACTTGACAACTTTGACAATTTTTCTCTAAACTTGATCTCCACTTGATCTTCAACCTATAAATCTACAAACATGCACTCAAGGGGATACAAACTCATTGATTGTTAGTGAATAGGGGTTTTCCTAAGTCAAACCCCTTGTAGGTAATTAAACCAAATGATGAAATAATTAGATTGAAGCATGAAACATGAAACATGTAATGTTAATAACTTAGATGTTGTCTTATAATGCAAATTTGCAAACTAACATGTAGTGGCCATGAAGAATGTAGATCTTGATCTTGAATATACGTGAACAATGCTTGCAATTAGATCTTCAATGCTACACTCACAATCTTAGCTCAACAACATGCATGAATGCACTAAACCCTTGACATGATGAAATGATCTTAAATTTTTGCAATAAACAATTGATAATCTACCTTGAAATGCTTTGGAAAATGCTCTTGTGGTGATCTATAATGGTCTCTTGAAATTGCTACAATGCTTCATAAATTTGCTAGATCTTGTTAGGATGAAACTAGGTGAATTAACCCTTATTTATACTAAATCAAGAGATTAACCCCAAATTCAAACAATTCAAGGAGACACCAGATCTGGAGATAAAAATTATTAAATTCCCACCACAATTAAATTCAAAAAGTGGGTTCTCATTAAGGAATGACCATTCTCCATCTAGGGCAAATGGTTCCTAGCACTGTTTTCTGGGACCTCACCTTCATGGGATGAAAGATCACTAAAAACCCATGTAGAATCTACTGATAAAGGGGGGTCCTATAGAGGGAGGACCCATTTGAAACCTAGGGTGAATAGGTCCTAGCACCAATTTCTAAGACCTTGATTTTTCCAAATTAAATGTTATGCAATTTAAATTGTGGGTGTTGGGATAGATCTTTGGGAGGTGTCATAAATAAGGCTTAAATTTGAATTAAAGGGGCTAATTAACTCCAATTAACCATAATTAATTAAGAGGACCCTAGATAAGTGCGAAAGTGTGTTACAACACTTTACAACACTATAAATAGGGCACAAATTAGGTACATTTCATTGAAAGGGGCCCATTAGGCTTAATTAATTGAATAAACCTTAGAAAAGTGTGAAAGTGTGTTACAAATATTTTGCAAAGGAAAAATTAAGGTATGTTTCAAACAAATAAGGGCCCTAAAATTATATGAATGTGCACAATACATTACAACACTATTCTAAGACACCATTAAGTTAATTTAATTTCAATTATTCCCAAACCTAGTAAGGGAAAAATGATACTTTTCTGTTACTACATTTTTCCCCCACTTTAGTTAGAGGATGACCCCATGTCAAACTCACACTAAAGTAGATATTCAAGACACTTAAGTATGAAAAAATAACAAAGATACATAACCATACCCTATCAAAGGCCAATAAAGAAAAACAAAAAGGATCAAGCACAACCATCCCAATGCGATGTGAAACAGGGATGTTTTCCTATAACATATGCTGCTCACTCTAGGGTAGTGAAACCTTAGTGTTTCCATTATGTGAGTTATCCCAATGAAGTGGAAAATGAGATAAACATATTAGCCTCTCATACCATACCAAAGTTATCCTCCTAATAACTTTGAAAAGGCACCACAATGTAATGATTTTTGTAAATTCTTTTGTAATGTAAAATTTTGTTAAAGGGGATTTTGCTTTGTTCATATAAAGGTCTTCTTCTTAGGGAGCATTGTGCCTAATGTCTCCAAGAGAGGACAAGTCAAAGGTGTCAGATCATCACTCATGGGATGCCTCATTCATATCATGCCATGATGGTATATTGTACACTCATGGACAACATCAAATCTAATGACACCACCAAGAAGAGGACACATCACAAGAAAAAATAAGAATCATGCTATGAAATTTTGTCAAAAGATATCATCGATGTATGCCCCCACTTTAAAGCAGTGGCTACACCATCACTATTAGGAAATTCTTTAAACTAGCCAAATTTTTTTCCTAAGACATGAGAGCTTTCCTCGGAAAACCCTATGACAAGTCATATGTTTCTGAAGTAAGCTACATCATGGAATAGGAAGGAAGGGTTTCCCTGAAAAATACATTAGGGATCTATGGATTCGGTGTCAGTATTTCTTTGCTACAATGTTGTCATAGAGCATGGAACTATCATCATTCCCAAAATACTCATAGAACTAGAATAATGACAAAAGAGAGTGAAAAAAAGAAAAATCCTTTTGGGTCAACATGGAAGAGACCTAAATGTCTTGACGACTTGCGTCATCCCCAAAAGGAAAACACAAGACAAATGGAATTATTACAAAATATAGAAGAATGAAAGATACATATAGA
Organism: Sequoia sempervirens; assembly: GCA_007258455.2. Lineage (NCBI taxonomy): Eukaryota > Viridiplantae > Streptophyta > Pinopsida > Cupressales > Cupressaceae > Sequoia > Sequoia sempervirens. The sequence continues at coordinate 948,260,885 of VDFB02271358.1, forward strand.
GGAATGCACAAAAAGAGAGAGATATATCAAATGAAACAACATGGGGGATCACATTAGACACATCCAAAAAGAAGACATGAAAAATGAAAAGACTAGTAATGCACATGTAGGTCAACCTAAATTGGGTCGTCCACATCCTAATCTCGGTCAGTATAAATGGAAGGTGAACAACTACCCAAAGGGACAAGAGAAAGTGCCAAACTAGGGGAAGCACTAGGTTCAATACTCATTTTAGGAGATATGAAATTTAAACTCATAGAAGAAGAAAAAAATGTATTCAGCTTGTTGGCACTCTCAAATTTTGCAAATTTGAGATGCCCATTTCAAAAATTTTGCCTCTGCACTTTTATAAGTGCACTTGAGAATCTGCCTAAGTTTATGAAGCAAAACCCATTTGTAGGCCCACTCATGTGTTCTATGTGAGGATGCATGTAAATTTTTAGCTTCCCATGATGAGTTTTGTTAGAGTTTTGAAAAGTGAAGCTGGATGGTTTAGTCACTTTTCTGTTGTTTGCAAACCTTCATTTCTACAAAGTAGCCTCTTGTTTGAGCTTGCATTTTGCAACTAGATGATTGTCAAGTCAAACTGATTGTTGCTCCCAATTCTCCATGCCTAGATGAGCTCACATGTATGGTTTCAGAGCTTTATGATGAGATTTTCTATTTTTCACAGATCAAAACCAAACGCAATTTGTTCAGTTTTGCACCTGCATTTGCTAAAACCTTTAAGAAAGGTCAACTTTAACTGTCAATATCTTTTCATGGATGATGATTCAAGCCAAGCCCTCTTGCACATGTGTTTACTGCACCAAAATGAGCTAGTGTGTCTAGTGGCAGCTCTTTGGGAGTTGATTTGATATTTTTGCAATGACGTGATTTCATCAGTTTTAATTCATTGTGAACAAGTTGCAGAAAGTTCAACTGAGCAACTTTGAAAGTTAGTAACTTTCACCTCATGACTCCTTTTGTCGAGCCGTCTTTTGCATTGCATTCTCTAGACTAATGTTTGCATGCTTGCAAGTTTTTATGGCTTCAGGAGGTCGTTTGGCCAGTTTCCTAGGCTAATTCCAAAGCCAACTTGTCTAGTTTTCCTCATTTTCCAAAAGTGCCAGAAAGCAAGTTTTAATCACAATCCAGTTTGTGTTTTCACTTCAAGTGCATTCAAAATTTTTGATTACTTAGTTCAAGGAAAAAGTTGTTTGAAAATTATTTTTTTTTTAGCTGGGCCCACATAGGGACCCGACATGCTTTGCACCATTGAGAAAATTGTTTACCTTCAATATTTAAAATGCAGAGTGAAATCTTGTTTTCAAATACCGAGCTTGAAGGTTATGTCATTAGTTGGATGATGAACATTGACACTACAAAAAGTATTTTGAGGTGTTTACCATAAGAGATATTTATGGAGTTTTGGTAATTGGGCATAATGATCTGGTTCAGTCTATAGGGTTGGTTATTTCAATGTGACAAATGTTTTAGGGATTTCTAAAATCAGTGAAAAATTGCAATCCATGGGGAGCCCAACATATGCATGCAGATGATGAAGCATTGCAACTGACTGACTCGCTCACCAACTATGGCATGGATCTCTCTTTGCTCCTCTCTGATTAGTGGGAGGATTGAGGATTTGTTTAGGCCCAGTAACATCCTCTTTTAGGGCAAGTTACCATAATTGATTACATCTCTATGTGGCTTAAATGAGACTAATTAAATATCATAATATTCATGGATATGTATATGGCCTCACTTGTTGTATATTAGTTTCACCATCATTCTATGGAGGTGCAATGGTTGCCAATGTACTAAATAAAGAACGTAATGGGGATTGAATGCAAGAATGGGCTGGATCAAGTTTGGTTCCAAGAGTACTCAGAAGCTTAAGATACAATAGTGGAAATTTAGGGAAAGATGGAGCAAGTCCAGGCAATGTGGAGATGAAACAAGTAAAACTTGCTCAACAAAGTCAAAGCATTTGATGCTCAAAATAGGGAATGCCTAGAGAAAAGCCCATGCACAAAATGAATTGTTGAAAAGACTCTGAAAATTTCCAAGCAAATTCCTTTGGCACGTGCAACAAGAGGAGCAATGGCAGGATGTGCACACATTGGATTTGTTAAAAAGAACTTTTATACTTTTAAACAAATGTAGAGAAAGGGCACACACTCTACACAAGGATATGTTAAAAAAGTTTTAGAAACTTTCCAGCAGATGCATTTAGGAAAGCCTGTGCCAAGCATAAAGGTATGTGCACCCATCAAAGCAATTAGAAATTCAAAATAAATTTAAACTCATGGAGTGTCATCAAGGCCACGCGCCAGAAGGAAGGGACCATTAGCCATAAAGTGAAATGCTCCATGTGCAGTGACATTCATTAAATGTATTTGTTGAATGGTCTTAGAAAACTTGAAGCAAATGCAACGGGAAGGTGTTAGCTCCAACGTTCCATCAAATACCCTAATTTATGTGAAACACCACACATAACAGTGAAAGTCTCCCAAAATGGAAACGTTGGAGCAATGTAAACACAAAATGTAGATGGTATGTGATTGAGGGGAACCCATGGTAATTATAGAGAGGAGTCCACACCAACATTACAAAGGGAATGAAATGAATGCCACAGGGGAACGAACCATCAATGGAGTTGTTGATGAATATTTAGTAACTTCAGAGCAAGATAGGCACGGGTTGCAAGGTTTAAAGCACTAGCACATTCACAATGGAGCTCGATTTCAGTTGAGAAGAGGCTCGATAGCCATGAATAGAGGAAGTTGCAGAGCAATCCAAGCAAGAGAAAGGCATATTGAGGATCATTAGGGAAAGTCAAAATCTAAAGTGAAATTAATGATGGAGATTGCAAGTTGAATCTAGCCAAATCATGGATGTCCCCCGCTAGATCGCAAGATTTAAGTGCTCACTTGTTAATCTCACGGGGCTAGCAAGAAGAAGCCAAGCATGGGCCTAGGGAGCTTGAAATGCATGGGTAAAGCCTCCTGAACAAATTAAATTGGTCCACATTTAAAAGAATGGCTTTTGAATGTGAGATGAATATTTAAACATGGAAAATGGATGAATTAAATATTGTTCGGTGATCTTAATGTTTAAAAGAGAAAAAACACTAAAATAATTCTTTCCCTGTGAGCTCGTGGATGCAAAATGTAGGCCCTCTAATTTTTTCGGGGTGAGCGAGAGAAAACGAAGTGAATGGTGGGCCTGAGAGGAGTTAAAAAGATAAACATTTAAAAGTATCAAAGTGTTTTCATATTGAAAATGAGCAATTTATTTAAAATGTAAAGTGAAATAAAGGACATGTGAAAAGAATTGTAATTTTTCAAATTTACAAGTCCAACATTTTAAAAATGAAGGAAGATGAAAGCATAGGAAAAGGGTCTTTTATTTCAGGGGAGATATAAAGTAATGTGTTTTACCTGAAGGGTAAATAAATATTTCAAATGAAATATTTAAGACTTGTGTAGCACGGGTAAATTTTTTACTTTCCTAGGTAAATGTTGGGGGCATGAGTAAAAGATTTAAAATATCATTGCCAATTAGAGACCCGGGTATGTGTAGAATCACCATGGAAAAAAACAAGCCCTTAAGTGGCAAAAAATTCAAAAAAATAGAGTTAGGAAACTTGACGTAAAAATTTGAATAAGTTATCTATATTATTTCAAAAATATGTAAGAATAGAATCTGTAGAAAATTGAATGTAGTTTCTAAACTACTAGGTTTATTTTAAAATAAAAATTATTTGGTAAAAATTTGAAATTTCAATGCAAGTACTTAAATTTCAGGGAAAAATAAGTAGGTGTTTGTGACCACCCTAACCACAATAAAATGATAATATTTTTATAAGATTTTAGACATAAGTAGAGGACTCATGTCGGGATGTGATGCATAATTTTTTGTTATTTTTTTCCAAGTAAATAATTAATTATGAATGTTTTATTACAAATTTTAAAAATATAAAACTCATATGTCGACCACCTTATCTTGGTCAAAACTTCATGAAATTCAATTTTTCTTTTTTTAATCCTATAGTATGTGAAGCATAGAATGTGATGCATATTTTGGATTCCAAAAATGTGATACCGTTTGAAAGCTATAGATGTTTTTCAATCTATCAATCATGACTTTAGTCATAATTCAAATAGAAAATAAATAATAATTATTTATTAAATTCAAAGTAAAGTATAATTTATATTGGTGGAAAGCTAAGAATCTCCTTTAAAAACTCTTTTCATTTCATCAATTTTGGGTAAAAAAGAAGTCGCCAGCCACATACCCTACAAATACACATCATATTGCCACTTTTTGGGCCATCATGATCTTGCACAACCCACCCATGTTATTAAAATAAAAACTGCATTATGCTGAGGGAGAAAATTAAAGGTGAAATGCAAAAGGTGAATAGTATTGCATTTAAAATGTTTTGGTAAAGCACGTGAGGTAATGTGCACGAGAATAGTTTTGCTCGACTATAGTGCATGAAGGGAATGTTTTATGGAGGGAATAACTATTCACTATGTGGAATATTTTATTGGTTGGAAAGTGCAATTTTATTTTGTAGAAAATAAAGAGCAGAAATATAATTTTCATGGGAAAAGGATATTTCCAACAACAGGTGGATAAATGGAGAAATTTCATCACATGGAAAAATTTTCAGTTGCAAAACAACTCACTGCAAGGGAAAATTGAGAGGAAAAATTGGTTACGGAAGAGAGATGAGAGATTCTTTTCATTTTGTGAATCAACGGGAGAGATGATTCCAGATGTCTTCTTTAAATCTTCTTCTAGAGCCTTCCTTTCTTGTTTTTATTCTCTTCTTCTCTCATTGTAGGGTATGTGCAGGATCATGATGGGCCAAAAAGTGGTGATATGATGGGTATGTGTAGGGTATGTGGCTGACCACTTTTTTATAACCCAAAATTGATGAAACAAAAAGGGTTTTTAAAAGAGTTTATTAGCTTTCCACCAATATAAATTATGCTTTACTTTGAATTTAATAAATAATTATTATTCATTTTCTATTTGAATTATGACTAAAGTCTAATTGATAGGTTGATTGAAAAACATCTATAGATTTCAAATGGTATTACATTTTTTGAATCTGAAACATGTGTCACATTCTCTACTTCACATACTATAGGATTAAAAAAAAAAAATTGAATTTCATGAAGTTTTGACCAAGTTAAGATGGTCAGACATACAAGTTTTTTATATTTTTTAAAAGTTGTAATAAAAAATTCTTAATTAATTATTTAGTTGGAAAAAAATTACAAAAAATAATGCATCACACCGGGACATGAGTCCTCTAATTATATATAAAATCTTATAAAAAAATATTATCATTTTATTGTCATTAGGGTGGTTAGACAGACACCTACTTCTTATTTTTTCCCTAAAATTTAAGTACTACTGCATTTAAATTTCAAATTTTCACCAAATAGATTTTTTTTAAAATAAACCTAGTAGTTTAGAAACTACATTCAATTTTCTAAATATTCTATTCTTGCATATTTTTGAAATAATATAGATAACTTATTCAATTTTTTACGTCAAGTTGCCTAACTCTGATTTTTTTGAATTTTTCGCCACTTAAGGACCTATTTTTTCCATAATGATCCTGCACATACCCTATAGGGGATTCTGGGCTTCCAATTTCTAAAAGCTTTGTAAGGCAGGTGTAAGCTATGTATAGATTGTAAAGCTAGGATGAAATATGACTGAGTCACTAATCTGAAAGTGTCTGTGTTTTGAATTGTGCTTCTATGATTATTTTATCTGATAATTCTCTCCATGGCTAAATTGTAATGCTCTTTTGGACTCAATAATAAAATTGTCCGAGTCTTTTCATGCACATTTGCTTCATTTTAGTTATATCTATTGTTTCCTTCTATTTTGTGAATGATTTAATTGCTTTAATTAAGCACAAGCTACATTTATTATTGTCTATTATTTAGGGGATAGTGTAATTGCTTCAACAAATGTGATAGGAGTGTTGTTTTTTAGGTGGATTTGTATGAAGAATTATCTAATAAAGTTTCAGTGGTCTAGTTGTCATAATGTGATAACATTTGAAAAGATCTTCAAAGCATGTTTAACACTGTAGGATGAAGGGTTGGTTATATGACTCCATAGCCCATTTCTTGGCACTGATCCATTATTATGCTTCTGATATTTTCAGTTTGGTCCTAATTCTTTAAATCATAAACCATTTTAATTTTGTGTTGTGAGTACTTGTATCTGCCATGTTCTCCATGCTAGTTTTTGAAATTCACTCAATGTCTTGCCAATGTTGAGTGATATTTTAGGTTTCTTAGCATAATTCTATGAGAGAATTATCTGTTAAGCAATATTATGTTAATTGTGTGTCTTAATCTTTAGGTATTGCTAAAGGGTCACCCCCTAGGTCTTACAGAGCTTGAAGTGTAGGGGAAAGGAGTGTTAATTCCATTTCATGTCAGTTGGCAAAATCCCCCATTGAATTTGATCATTAGAAAGTGGCTAGTCTATAGGATTCATTGGTCTAGTTCAATTTGAAGCACCAACAAAATGGCGACTCTGCTAGGGACAATTCTAAATTTCCAACTGCAGACTATTTAGAAATAGAGTCATATCATTTGCATTGAGTCATATTGTTTGTCATTATGAATTTGTTCAAATTTTGAAGGATTTCAAACCTAGAGAAAGAATTTGTTGCAGATAATCTAAAAATTTCAAGATCTATGGTGCTCTGCTAGTGGAAGGAACTAAGAACGAATATTACATGTGAAAGAGCTTCACATTGTTTGAAGATCAGTCCTCTAAGAAGAGAGGTAGTGACTATATCAGAAGAACCTATTGAAGATTTCAAGAAAAGTTCCAGATCTACGCTATTTCCAGTTAGGAAGAAAATTTCCAATAGCTGCAACATTTCCAGGTATTCTTCACCTTTGGTTTTCAAGAAACTCTTGTATGAAAACCATATTTGAACATTTTAGGAAAAAAATTGGTTCCCTTATTTATTGAAATTAAGCGCTACAATCAAGGGAGGTTGAATATTGTATTGAATAGTTGTAGAGGGAATAATTTTCATTTGCAAAATGCATGGTTGTTTTAATTCTCCCTCTACAAGTTGTAATATCATGCTTAGAACACAACCTTTTTGTCAAAGGAAGGTGTTCGATAATGAAAGATACAACCCTTTAGATTTTAGTAAAATCCAAGGTTACCCACATTTTGTCCCAAGAAGAATTAACGAACATTTTCCTAAGTTTAGAGATGATTTTGAAGAATCAACATCAAAACATGTACAATGTTTCATTGATTTGATGGAAGATTGTCAGATTGAAGAAGAAGATGCTATCATGAAATTTTTTGTAAGAACTTTATAAGTTATGGCTGAAGGTTGGTTTACTTGCTTACCAATGCATTCCATAGATTCATGGCATGAGCTCAGAACAAGTTTCCTTGATACTTTTAAAGATGAGTCAATAGTGAATGATGAATGCCTGTCGGAAGATAGAAATCTGCATACTCAAGAAGAATTTGAAGAGGAAATTGCAAACAAGGTTGAGTCTGAATCATATATTGATGCACTGTGTGATATAAAAAGATTGGAGGATGAATCTATCTATGATTTTCATGATAGATTTATGATATTTTTTCTTGCTATACCAAAATTAGAAAGACATAATGAATCATTTTGCATTGATTTATTCTATGATAATTATAAGCCAGGCCTGAGTACCATGCCAGTTCACTTGAGGTACCCTAGCCTTAAAGGCTTATATCAATGGCTTTCAATAATTGAGTAAATGATAGATAAATGTGGAAGTCATCTATTAACTCAATTATGTGATGGTATTTTTTCAATATTTAGTCCAATGGATGCAGATGGTATAGTAGAAGACAAGAATAATAGCCCATAATGTAGTGATAAGGATGTTGTTTCTGAACAACCTACAGAAGAAATATGTCCAAAAGAATGTTGCAGCCATGACGGTCATGAAGAGATAAATGAAACATGTTAAGTGTCTTCCATTTGCTTTGAAAATACATAAAGAAAAAGTAGCTTTTATGTAGCAAATGAAGGTTGCAATGATGCAGATGATACTGAGAGTGTTTTCTCCTCTATGGACTTTGAATATATAGTTGAATATCATGTTGATTTTGATGTTTTAAGTCTTGCCAATGAGAACAATGGTGTTGTAGATGGAAGTTTGCAATCAGATGAAAAGCATTCTTGTATGGGTGAGCAAGAGGATTTCAAATCTATTTGGAGCCCTCGTAACTGTGATTCCTTTCAAGAGGAGGATGTGGAATTAATTCTCTTGAATGAAAAGTACCCTAATGAAGATGATGACAATATTTTCAAAGGCTCACAAGACCAAGAATGTGATGGATATGAATTGAACATCTTGTTTGAAGAAAACATGTGTAATCAGCAGTACTGTAGTACACTTGGTTATGCCAATCTTTTTGAATGTATGTAGCATTGATGAGAGCTTTCATGATGAGATAAAGGAGCTTGCAAATTTGAAGAATGCTTTTGAGAGCATTGGTGTATCAGCTGCAAATAATAGAGTATGGAAGGATTGTCAATCAGAGCAGTCATGTGTGAGAAGTTTCCATGAGGAAACCATGAATCATTTTTAGTTTGACAATGAAGAATGCAGCCCTGGTGATTGTTGTATTAGTGTAAACAAAGAGAAGGATATTCATGTAGGAGATGTGTTAAATGAATCAATTGTACAAGCAGTTGATAATGATGAACAAGGAACCTCTATTTTGCTTAATGTTTTACCTTCTTCTATTTCTTTTGCCGCCCTTGAAGCCATTACTGAATGTTTGCATGAGTAACTTAGCATTTATATAGTTGTACATGAAAATGAAAATGTAGAGATAAACATTGGTACAACTAATGACAACTTTCATGATGAGTTTGCACATGAGGAAGGTGATTGTGTCTATCATATTGATGCATATGAGGACCTTTTTTATAGATTTGCAGTTCATAGTTCTTCTCATGAGCAGTATGTTTTAGATTTTCATGTTGAAACAACAAGAGATGATGTTGAGTTCAATACACCTTGCATTGGTGAATGTGTCTTTGACACTCACTATGATGAATTTGTTGCAAATGAAATTTTTGATTCACATGAAACTGTACTTGAAGTTTCCTTTTGTGGTAACATGTTGAATGTTGATGATATTGTCTATGAACATGAGGTCGAGAACATTGTTTGGGATGTTGGCATTTCTTCTCAATGCCATGATTTGAATGAAGATGAAGGTATTGTGGGTGTTGATAAACCTGATTTTTCATAATCTTGAAACACTTGGAAATGTGTTTGGGTTGTGTTGTTGGGATTAAGACAGGCTAACCAATGATGCATTTTAGTTGGAGGAGACACATATGCATGAGCAATCTTTGCTCAGCACACAAGAGGATTACATGTTGTTTTTTAGCTGTGATATCTCCTCTATGCATGATCATTATGAGAGGGTTAGTGAATGTGGTCTTGATCACTATCCTCTCATGTTGCCACTTGATACAAAAGCAAAGAATGATGAAGGTGGAAACGATGTGGCTTATTTGATTTGGTTTCCATGTGATGATAAAGCCAAACGGAGAGCAATTTTTCACTTGCACAAAAGTAGTCTAATAATTGTGTTTGCAAGAATGCGGTTGTTCATGTTGTTGTGGTTTGATAGAGGAAAGCATGAGTTAAGGGAGATCAACTCTTTTTACAGAATTGTGTTTGAAAAAGGTAAATGTTGACTTCCCTTTTCATTTGGTGTTCTGGGCTCACCAAATGAAGTTGAAAAAGGAAAATGAATAAAGGAGCAGTTTAAGGACACCTAATGGACTCAGAAATTGGTCTACTCCCCAGAGATCTGGAATCTTGCTATGCCCACAGGGGGCATACATCCCCAATCAGAGCCACTGTTGGCACTCTCAAGTTTTGCAAATTTGAGATGCCCATTTAGATATTTTTGCCTCTGCACTTTCAGAAGTGCACCTGAGAATTTTCCTAAGTGACCTACTTTGGAGGATCATAATTTGATTCCTATTGATTATCAAGCAAAACTAATTTGCAGGCCCACTCATGTGTCTTATGTGAGCATTCATTTCAATTTTGAGCTTCCCATGATGAGTTTTGTTAGGGTTTCAAAAAGCGAAGCTGGATGGTTTTATCACTTTTTTATTGTTTGCAAACCTTCATTTCTACAAAGTAGCCTCCCGTTTGAGCTTGCATTTTACAACCAGATGATTGTCAAGTCAAACCATTTGTTTCTCCCAATTCTCCATTCCTAGATGAGCTCACATGTCTGGTTTCAGAGCTTTATGATGAGATTTTCTATTTTTAACAGATCAAAACCAAACACAATTTGTTCAGTTTTGCACCTGCATTTGTTGAAACCTTTTAGAGAGGTCAAATTTGACCGTCAATATCTTTTTGTGGATGATTATTCAAGCTAAGACCTCTTGTACACATGTTTACTACACTAAAATGAGCTAGTGTGTCCAGTGGCAGCTCGCCAGGAGTTGATTTGATATTTTACAACGAGGTGATTTCATCGGTTTTAATTGATTTTGAACAGGCTATTGTTGTAGAAAGTTCAACTGAGCAACTTTGAAAATTATTAACTTTCACCTCGTGACTTCTTTTGTCAAGCCGTCTATTTCATTGCATTTTATGGACCAATTTCTGCATGCTTGCAATTTTTTATGGCTGTAGGAGGTCGTTTGACCAGTTTCCCAGGCTAATTTGAGAGACAACTTGTCTAGTTTTGTTCATTTTCCAAAAGTGTCAAAAAGTAATTTTTAATCACAACCCAGTTCGTGTTTTCACTTCAAGTGCATTGAAAAGTTGTGATTACTCAATTCAAGGAAAAATTTGTTTGAAAATAATTATTTTTTTAGCCAAGCCCACATAGGGACCTGACATGCTTTGCACCATTGAGAGAATTGTTTGCCTTCAAAATTTAAAATGCAAAGCGAAATCTAGTTTTCAAATATAGAGCTTGAAGGTTATGTCACTAGTTGGATGGTGACCATTGACACTACAAAGAGTATTTTGAGTTGTTTATTGTAAGAGATATTTATGGAGTTTTGGTAATTGGGCATAATTATTTGGTTCAGTCTATAGGGTTGGTTATTTCAATGTGACAAATGTTTCAGGGATTTCTAAAATAAATGAAATATTGCAATGCATGGGGAGCCCAACATATGCATGCAGATGATGAAGCATTACAACTGAATGACTCACTCACCAACTATGGCATGGATCTCTCTTTGCTCCTCTCTAATTAGTAGGAGGATTGAGGATTTGTTTAGGATTAGTAACATCCTCTTTTAGGGAAAGTTTCCATAATTGATTGCATCTCTATGTGTCTTAAATGAGACTAATTAAATATATCATAATATTCATGGATATGTATATGGCCTCACTTGTTGTATATCAATTTCACCATCATTCTGTGGAGGGGAAATGGTTGCCAATGTACTAAATAAAGAAGGTAATTGGGATTCAATACAAGAATGGGTTGGATCAAGTTTGGTTTCAAGAGTACCCAGAAGCTTAAGATACAATGGTGGAATTTTAGGGAAAGATGAAGCAATTTCAGGCAACATGGAGATGAAACAAGTAAAACTTTCTTAGCAAATTCAAAGCATTCAATGCTCAAAATAGGGAATGCCTGGAGAAAATCTCGTGCACAAAATGAACTATTGAAAAGACTATGAAAACTTCCAAGCAAATTCCTTTGGTGCACGTAAACAAAGGAGCAATGGCAGGATGTGCACACATTGGATTTGTTAAAAATAACTTTTAAACTTTTAAACAAATGCAGAGAAAGGGAAAACACTCTACACAATGATTGTTTTAAAATGTCTTAGAAACTTTCCAGTAGATGCATTTAGGAAATCCTACACTAAGTATAAAGGTATGTGCGCCCATCAAAATAATCAAAAATTCCAAATAAATGTAAATTCATGGAGTGCCATCAAGGCCATGCGCCAAAAGGAAGGGACCATTAGCCATAAAGTGGAACACTCCATGTGCAGTGAAATTCACCAAATGCATTTGTTGAATGGTCTTAGAAAACTTGAAGCAAATGCAACGGGCAGGTGTTAGCTCCAACACTCCATCGAATACCCTAATTTATGTGAAACACCAAAGAAAACAATGAAAGTCTCTCAAAATGGAAATGTTGGAGCAAGGTGAACACAAAATGTAGATGGTATGTGATTGAGGGGTGCCCATGGTAACTATAGAGAGGAGTCCACACCAGCATTAGAAAGGGAATGCAATGAATGCCACAGGGGAATGAACCATCAATGGAGATGTTGATGATTTTTTAGAAAATTTATAGCAAAATAGGCATGGGTTGCAAAGTTTAGAGCACTAGCACATTCACAATGGATCCATGCACCGGTTGAGAAGAGGCTCGATAGCCATGAATAGAGGAAGCTGCAAAACGAGTCAAGCACAAGAAAGGCATGAAGAGGAAAATTAGGGCAAGTCAGAAGCCAAAGTGAAATCAATGATGGAGATTGCAAGTTGAATCTAGCCAAATCATGGCCATCCCCCATTGGATTGCAATATTTAAGTGCTCACTTGTTAATCTCGTAAGGCTAGTGAGAAGAAGCCTAGCGTGTGCCCAGGTAGCTTGAAATGCATGGGTAAAGTCTCCCGACAAAATTAAATTGTTCCCTATTTAAGAGAATGGATTTTAAATGTGAGATGAATATTTAAACATCGCAAATGGATAAATTAAATATTTCCTAGTGATCTTAATGTTTAAAAGAGGAAAAACATTAAAAGAATTCTTTCCCGACGAGCTCGCGGATGCAAAAGGCAAGCCCTCTAATTTTCGTGGGGTGAGCAAGAGAAAACCAAGTGAATGGTGGGCCCGAGAGGAGTCAAAAAGATAAATATTTAAAAGTATCAAAGTGTTTTCTATTTAAAATGAGCAATTTATTAAAAATGTAAAGTGAAATAATGGACACATGAAAATAATTGTAAGTTTTCACATTTACAAGTCTAACATTTTAAAAATGAGCGAAGATGAAAGCACAGGCAAAGGGCCTTTTATTTCAGGGGAGATATAAGGTAATGTGTTTTACCTGAAGAGTAAATAAATATTTCAAATGAAATATTTAATTCTTGTGCAGCACGAGTAAATGTTTTACTTTCCCAGGTAAATGTTGGGGGCATGAGTAAAAGATTGTAAATATTGCCAATTAGAGACCCCTGTTGTTAAAATCAAAATTGCATTATGTTGAAGGTGAAAATTAAAGGTGAAATGCAAATAGGTGAACAGTATTGCATTTAAAATGTTTTGGTAAAGCACGTGAGGTAATGTATACAGGAATAGTTTTGCTGGACTATAGTGCACGAAGGGAATGTTTTATGGAGGGAATAAATATTCACTATGTGGAATATTTTATTGGTTGGAAAGTGAAATTTTATTTTGCAAAAAATAAAGAGTAGAAAAAAAATTCACGGGCAAAGGATATTTTCAACAGTAGGTGGATAAATGGAGAAATTTCATCACATGGCAAAATTTTCAGTTTTAAAACAACTCACAAAAGGGAAAATTGAGAGGCCAAATTGGTTGTTGAAGAGAGATGAGAGATTCTTTTTATTTTGTGAATCAATGGGAGAGATACTTCCAGATGTCTTCTTTAGATCTTCTTTTGGAGCCTTCCTTTCTTCTTTTTATTCTCTTCTTCTCTCATTGTAGGGGATTCTAGGGTTCCAATTTCTAAAAGCTCTGCAAGGAAGGAAAAAGCTCTAGGTAGATTGTAAAGATAGGAGGAAATATGACTGATTCACTAATTTGAAAGTGTCTGTGTTTTGAATTGTGCTTCTATATTTATTTTATTTAATAATTATATCCATGGCTAAACTATAATGCTCTTTTGGACTCAATAAGAAAATTGTTTGAGTCTTTTCATGCACATTTGTTGCATTTGAGTTATATTTGTTGTTGCCTTATGTTCTATGAATGATGTAATTTCTTTAATGAAGCACAAGATGCATTTATTATTGCCTATTGTTTAGGGGATAGTGTAATTGCTTCAACAAATGTGATAGGAGTGTTGTTTTTCAGGTGGATTTGTAAGAAGAATTATTAGATAAATTTTTAGTGGTCTGGTTTTCATAATGTGATAACATTTGCAAAGATCTTCAAAGCATGTTTAACATTGTAGGATGAAGGGCTAGTTATATGACTCCATAGCCCATTTATTGGCACTGATCCATTATTATGCTTCTATTGTTTTCAGTTTGGTACCAATTATTTAAATCATAAACCATTTTAATTATGTGTTGTGAGCACTTGTATCTGCCATGTTCTTCATGCTAGTTTCTAAAATTCACTCAATGTCTTGCCAATGTTGAATGATATTTTAGGTTTCTCAGCATAATTCTATGAGAGAATTATTTGTTAAGAAATATTTTGTTAATTATGTGTCTGAATCTTTAGGTATTTCTAAAGGGTCACCCCCCTAGGTCTTATAGAGCCTGAAGTGTAGGGGAAAGGAGTGTTAATTCCATTTCCTATCAGTTGGCCAAATCCCCCATTGAATATGATAATTAGAAAGTGGCTAGTCTATAGGATTCATTGGTCTGGTTCAATTTGGAGCACCAACACAACTCATCATGCACTTGTTCATCATTTTTTTCTATGTTGATATCATCATCTAGATTTATCACAACAAGAGGTCGAATAACAATGTCCATGCAATATTCCTATTTATGTTGTAGTGAGGGAATAGGGCATCACGCTTTGCTTCAGGTAAGTTTGGATTTTGATTTTTTAATCTAAGATCAATAGCACGTCCAATGCCTATGTTCTCTAGCTCTTCAATTCCTTTTCAATCTATTTTCAATTTGTATTTTTATAAGAGTAGATTTTTCAATCATAGGTTCCTTCTCTTCTTTGGGAGGAATAGAAGAAACAATGGTAGGTTGTTCAACTGCTTTCTCTTTGGCTTTATAAACTTTTTTGACTCTAGGAGGGACAACGGTATTGTTTATGTTATTTGATGGTCTCTTGTAGGAAATTGCAGGAGGTTTATCTTTAGGTTGTTGTTGTATGTTCGAAAGTGCTTTTGGCTCAATCATTGCTTCATCAAGGATAGGTGTTTCATTTATAGGTTGAGGCATTTTTCAAAGGGATAATTATACTATTTTCTTTTCCTTGAACTTTTGATATGATTTGGAAAAGAAGTCCTCACGAGGCTTGATAGGTTTCATAGGCTCGGGCCAAAAGAAATCTAATGAAAAATTCCCTTGGGCCGACACAAGATTAATCCACTATGATGCAAAGTGAAGATATCATTTCCAAATGGAGACTTTAGACATTTATGCACAACAGAAGGGGAAAAATTCATTGAGCAAAGCCATGGATAGCCTAGCTTCACACGAAATTGGTCCAATTGCAGAATGATGGAAAATGAAATAGTTAATATTTATTATCCCACTTTTAAAGGGAGATCTATTGAACCTATCATAGGGCATGAAAACCCATTGTGCATATTGATCTGTGCTTTCGATTTGTCATATGTACATCTTGATATAGTTCATGCACATATAAGCATTCTTCAGTGATCACATTCTCTCCACAGATGAGATCAATTAATATCCCATTAGTGGGCTTATCATTGATTCGACCAGCTATGTAAAGAGGACCATCAGGTGCATGTTTGAGTATGTCATTTTGTGAGAAAGCAATGTCAAGAGGCATTTTAGTTGAGCCCTTACAAGGGTTAGCTTCGATAAATTCTACCACTTTCTTTGCATTGCATTGTTTAATAGTATCCATAGGACTAGTTTCCATAGTTGTTTGTTCTATGTTATCATCATATGTGTCAACATTCATCACATCATTAGATTAGTTTCACTAGCTTTGACAAACGAAATAGTGTGTTTAGGCATTGGATTTGTAAAGATTTGTAAATTTTGATTAGGAGGGGCTATAGACTTATTACCTTGATCATTCACACCTCCAATTAGGAAATGATTAGAATCAATAAGGTCTTACACAAGATGTTTAAGACACTTATATTATTTTGTACCATGCACATTTTTTTGATGGAAATGGATATTTGTAGGATCATCATGGAAAAAATAGGCCCTTAAGTGGCAAAAAAATCAAAAAAAATAGAGTTAGGCAACTTGATGCAAAAATTTGAATAATTTATTTATATTATTTAAAAAATATGTAAGAATAGAATCTGTAGAAAATTGAATGTAGTTTCTAAACTACTAGATTTTTATTTTTAAAATCTATTTGGTGAAAATTTGAAATTTCAATGCAGAGTACTTAAATTTCAGGAAAAAAATAAGTAGGTTTCGTTTGACCACCCTAACCACAATAAAATGATAATATTTTTTATAAGATTTTAGATATAAGTAGAGGACTCATGTCCTAATGTGATGCATATTTTTGTAATTTTTTTGAAGAAAATAATTAATTATGAATTTTTTATTACAACTTTTAAAAAATATTAAAACTTGTATGTCGCCCACCTTAACTATGGTCAAAACTTCATGAATTTTTTTTTTTTAATCCTATAGTATGTGAAGCATAGAATGTGACACATGTTTTGGATTCAAAAAATGTGATACCATTTGAAAGCTATAGATGTTTTTCAATCATCCTATCAATTAGGACTTTAGTTATAATTCAAATAGAAAATGAATAATAATAATTTATTAAATTCAAAGTAAAGGATAATTTATATTGGTGGAAAGCTGAGAATCTCCTTTAAAAACCCTTTTCATTTAATCAATTATGGATTTAAAAAAATTCATCAACCACATACCCTACACATTCCCATCATATCACCACTTTTTGGCCCATCATGATCCTGCACATACCCAAATAACAATAACAATTTTTTGGAAGCCTTTAGGTAATGGTATATTAGGGTCATTCTCTCTAATATGAGGTAAGGTAAGCTTGTTCTTGTCAATGAGATACAACATGATATTATGAAGGGTGTTAGGTAAAGGAGTGAACTCTCTCCCCCATTCCCCAAAAGGAGTTGCCGTCTTAATAGAAGCCACTTGATTATTAGTTTGTTGAATTATTTGAGGGTAATTTCATTGTAAAAATCCCTTATTCTGATTCTTGAAAGGTTAATAATTGTTATGAGTTGTAGATTCAGAATTTTCAGTATGACTAGGGGGATTTTTCACATCACAAATGCCAATCGAATTTTGATAATAACCAAGGGCTATACATAACTATGTGAAGGATGGAAATCTTAAATTTTCAAGTTTTATTTGGAGTTGAACTACAAATTTTTGTAGGGGCTTCTCTCTTACACTTCTAGGGTTTTTCACCTAAAAGGAGAAAGGTATCCCACAAAAACTTGGAGGTTCACTCAAGATTAATTATAGTATGATTGAAATATATCTAAATGAAATGGCCTAAATGAAAAGAACTAATGAAGGATAATGAATATTGAAGCAAAACCTAAGATATGCAAGTTGTTTGAAAACACAGTGATGTATGCAAAATGACCTAGAAATGCAAGTAAACAATAACAAAAATGAACAAGATTAGAGAGGTGCACTTGGAAACTAAAATGTGATGTAGAGAGGCTCTGGAATCCTGCAGATTTTGTTGTTGAATCCAACTAGGACACTTATGCCAAGTTGGGCGACTTAGTCCTATTTCGGGGAGATTCTATCAAAATAGGTTTCTGCCAATGGGGTACTCAGAAATGTAAAAATCACTTTTAGGCCTAGTAGTGGGACTAATTTGCCACAGATGGTGACTTAGTCCACCTAGGAATCTTGAGGAATTCAGGGCAAGAATCTCTAGCTTTCAGTCTGCACTTCCCTTCCTAACAGGTGTCTAGTCTAGATTCTGCAGAAAACGTGTTGAAAGAGGTCTCCAAGCTTCAATTAGGGATTTTTTGACTTGAATGAATTTGATGAGTTGACAACACCTTTTTAACACTTTCCTCTTTGAAAATTTTTTATATAAGACATATAAACACACATGCAAAGAGGGGAAAAAGGGTTAAGGGTTAGAGAATAGAGGTTTTCCTTGGTCAAACCTCAATTTGGTAATCAAACCCTAGAAAATAAAATGAAATAGAAAGAGAATGATGAATGAACAACATACAATGCCACAAACTCACCAAACCCTTGATGTTGAAATCTGAAGATATGCAACAAGATGCTCTAATGGATGCTTGGTAATACCTTGAATGTTTGAGAATTATGAATGAAAGTAAGCTAATGTGTGAATGAATGCACTAAACTAATTGGGGGTGAAAATGAGAGGAAAACCCTTTATTTATACTTGATTTTACAATATTTCCCAAAAATAAGACATCACAGGCTGACCTCAAGGTTAAGAGAATAAAAACCCGCCAGAAAATTAAAATTATTTTGATTTTTGTGCCCAGTGGGACTAAGTTTCCCTAGGTGGCGACTTGGTCTGACTAGGGCAATTTTACTGGGTGTTAGGAATTAAAATGTATTTAATGTTGTCTAATAGGAATATTCTCAAAAATACACTTAAGTAGGGCTGGAAAGTGTATTAAGTGATCATTTAAACATAAGAAAGGGTTGAATTAGTGATGACAAGTCTAGAAAAGCATGAAAGTTTGTTACAACTCTTTACAACACTTTGAAATAAGACTTGGTAAGTGATAAAAAGGGGCTATTTAAGTGAATTATAATGAAAGGGTCCTAGAAAAGTGTGAAAGTGGGTTACAACACTTCACAACAGTTTTACAAGACATCCTAGAATTCTTAATGATTCTCAAGGGTCCAAGACCTAATGCAAATGTGTTGGACACATTACAAAACTAAATCTAGGAAAAATCAAGCCAAAGTCCATGAGAGAGACTCAAGTGAGTGTAAAAATGCCCAACTATACATTTTTTGGTGACATAGGAGTTTATCTTGTAATTTGGAAATAAACATTCGTTGAAGGTCAGCATCAAGGATCTTAATGTTTACTTTTGAATAAAGTGTTTGGTATCTTGCAATGAAGTCAGTCAATTTCTCCTCTTTTTTTTCATGTGATTAAATTATCAAGGGTCATCTTAGGAATCTTGTGAATATGGAAGTGGTTGTAAAATGCATCAATGAGTTCATTAAATGAACCAATTGAATTGTTCGGTAAAGAAGAGAACCACTCTAAAGCAATATCCTTCAAGGACCTAGGAAAGAGTTTAGCCAAAAATTTATCTTCAAAGATAAAATCACTATACAAGGCTATGAATGTGGAAACATGGCTAACATGATCTCATTTTCCACCATATTTCTCAAATCGAGGTACTTTTATACCTTGTGGCATTTGTGCTCTTAATATGTCAAAGGAAAACGAGCTAGACTTGATATATTGCAATGGTTAGCTGTTGTTTTTCTATTGTAATATCGCCACTTGTTGTTGAAGGGATGTCATGGTTTGTAAAAGGGAGTTAATGAGAGGATCATTTTGGTTATGGGTATGTGCAGGATCATGATGGGCCAAAAAGTGGCGATATGATGGGTATGTGTAGGGTATGTGGCTGACGACCTTTTTTTAACCCAAAATTGATGAAATGGAAAGGGTTTCTAAATGAGAATCTCAACTTTCCACCAATATAAATTATGCCTTACTTTGAATTTAATAAATAATTATTATTCATTTTCTATTTGAATTGCGACTAAAGTCCTGATTGATAGGCTGATTGAAAAACATCTATAGCTTTCAAATGGAATCACATTTTTTGAATCTGAAACATGGGTCACATTCTATGCTTCACATACTATAGGATTTAAAATAAATAAATGAATTTCATGAAGTTTTGACCAAGTTAAGGTGGTTAAACATACAAGTTTTTATATTTTTTAAAAGTTGTAATAAAAAAATCATAATTAATTATTTACTTGGAAAAAAATTACAAAAAAATATGCATCACATCGGGACATGAGTCCTCTACTTATATCTAAAATATTATAAAAAAATATTATCATTTTATTGTGGTTAGGGTGGTCAGACAGACACCTACTTCTTATTTTTTTCCTGAAATTTAAGTACTACTACATTGAAATTTCAAAATTTCACCAAATAGATTATTTATTTAAAATAAACCTAGTAGTTTAGAAACTACATTCAATTTTCTACATATTCTATTCTTACATATTTTTGAAATAATATAGATCATGAATTATTCAAATTTTTATGTCAAGTTGCCTAACTATGATTTTTCTGATTTTTTGCCACTTAAGGGCCTGTTTTCTCCATGATGATCCTGCACATACCCATAAGGTTGAGGGGAATAAGGTGGTGTAGTGTATGTAGGCGGAGGGCTAGTGAATTTTAGGATGGTGGAGGTTGATTGTTGAGGAATTATTGTATTCGAAGGAATAAATGTGGAAGGAATTCCTATGGGAATACCTAAGGAAGTGTACACATTGTTATTGGGTATGATTGTTGTGGTTGGTTGAATGGTTGTGGTAGGTGGAAAGGTTTTTGTAGGTTGAAAGGTTGTTGTGGGTTGTGTACTAGTGTATGTAGGAATGGACATTGGTATCATGGAGGATGGAATTGTAATTCCACCTTGGTTTTGAGTATACCCCAAAGCTTGAGTGGAGTTAGGGATGGTAAGGACAGTGTTGGTAATATTAAGCACATTGGTTGTAGGAAGTGAAGTCATGGGTAATGAAGTAAAATATGAGTCATGGAGGGTTAATTTTCAACACTATTAGAAAGAGAGTTAGAAAACCCGAGATCCACAATGAGTGAGATATCATGGGATGACATGGGCCTCGAACGATGTCTTATAATAGTATTGTGAATAGGACACCAAGTTGTAAAGATCATGCAATTTTTAGAACCCTAGTGTGCAAACCCTAAAATGGAAAAGAGGCAATGCAACAACCTAGAATGAAATGCAATATTCAGATTCTAAGAAATGCAATTGACTTATTTGTAACTAACAAGAACTAATTATCCAATAAAGGTGAATGGGTTCTAGTTGAGTTTTCTAAGATGTTTCTATGGATTTCAGGGTGCTTTTTAATGCTTTTTCAGATGGCAGAAGGTGCAGGTTTGACTTGATCACGGACTCATTCTCCAATGATGACGAATGGGTCCTGGTTAGGTATTTTAAAACTACTTTTTAATGATTTACAAGCTTTTAGGGATGTCTTTCAATTTCAGGGCTGAGGGAGTGAGTTTTAGTTTCAGATTTTCTAGAAATGCAAGGTGAAAATGCAATGAAAAGGTGAATGCAAGAACCTATGTTGAAATGAAATTTTGTTTTGATTTTCAAATGCAAATAAATGAGGTCCAAATGAGATGTAGAATGATTGATTTGTTTTTTGTATTTTTTCAGATTTAGAAAGATGCAAAACAATGCAAATCTAAACCCCAAATGAGATGCAATTGTAAATGCAAAGCAAGAAACCCTAAATGAGATATTAATTCAATGCAAATTAGATGCAAGTGAATGGAAGATCTAACCATAGGATGCAATGAAGGACTTCAAAATATGAAAATTGCAATTTTTAATAAGTCAGGTTCATCATTAATGTTTAGGTGGAAAATAGGGTTCATTGAAATGAATCAACAAGATGATGAACCACTTAATTTCCCCACACAAAACACATACAATTTATGTAATTATGAGAGCCAAAAGATGTAAGTAACAATCAGAAATGATACCTAACAATTATAACAACTATGAGGAAATTTTGTAGAGCTCAAAGAGGTGTCTACCCTACTGCAAGAAGCCTGTTTTAAGGGTACAAAGGACCCATTAGCCACTAATTTTCCTTTAGTGATGAATGGGTCCGTATTAGGGTTTTTGAAACTAGCATTTGGGTTATTTTCCTCGATGTCTTCATTCTCAAATTCCTGGTTGCTAGCTCATGAAAACCTGTGCTTAATTTTGTAGCTTCAATTCTTTGTTCTTACACTTTGAAGGTCAATCTTGCAACTTGACAACTTTGATAATTTTTCTTGAAACTTGCTTTCAACTTGATCTTCAACCTGTAAATTTTCAAACACACACCCAAGGGGAGAAAAAATTGTTGATTGGTAGTGAATAGGGGTTTTCCTAAGTCAAACCCCTTATAGGTAATTAAACCAAATGATGAGATAATGAGATTAAAGCATGAAACATGAAACACGTGTAATGTTGATACCTTGGATGTTGTCTTGTAATGAAAATATGCAAACTAACATGTAGTGGCCATGAAGAATGTATATCTTGATCTTGAATAGATGCGAACAATGCTTGCAAGTAGATCTTCAATGCTACACTCACAATCTTAGCTCAACAACATGCATGAATGCACTAAACCCTTGACATGATGAAATGATCTTGAATTGTTGTAATAAACACTTGATAATCTACATTGAAATTCCTGTGAAAATGCTCTTGTGATGCTCTATAATTCTCTCTTTAAATTGATATAATGTTTCATAAACTTGCTAGATCTTGCTAGGATGAAACTAGGTGAATTAACCCCTTATTTATACTAAATCAAGACGTTAACCCCAAAATTCAAACAATTCAAGCCGACACCAGATTTGGAGATAAACATTATTAAATTCCCACCACAATGAAAATAAAATAGGGGGTCCTCATTAAGGGATGACCCATTCGCCACCTAGGGCAAATGGGTCCTGACACCAGGTTTTCTAGGACCTCACCTTCGGGGGATGAAAGATCACTATAAACCCATGTAGAATCTACTGATAAAGGGGGGTTCTATTGGGGGAAAACCCATTCACCACCTAGGGAAAATGGTTCCTAGCACCAATTTCTAGGACCTTGATTTTTCCAAATTAAATGTTATGCAATTTAAATTGTGGGTGTCAGGATAGATCTTTAGGAGGTGTCATAAATAAGGATTAAATTTGAATTAAAGAGGCTAATTAAATCCAATTAACTACAATTAATTAAGTGGACCCTAGATAAGTGTGAAAGTGTGTTACAAAACTTTGCAACACTATAAATAGGGTACATATTAGGTACATTTCACTGAAAGGGGCCCATTAGGCTTAATTAATTGAATAAACCTTAGAAAAGTGAGAAAGTGTGATACAACACGTTACAACACTTTTGTAAAGGATAAATTAAGGTCTGTTTTAGAAAAATAAGGGCCCTAAAATGATGTGAATGTGTACAACACTATTCCAAGATACCATTAAGTTAATGTCAATTATTCCTGAACCAAGTAATGGAAAAATGATACTTTTTATGTCACTACACTAGGGTTTGACTAATATTATTGTAGCATCTAGTGATATTTTTTAGCTTCCTCCTTGTTCAATCTTCAAATCTGAAAGTTTGAATTCTTGCTTGTAGGTGAGTTTATGTGAAGATGACAACTTCTTGACAAGTTTTACAACTTTGTCTTCAAAGGATCTTCAAGTTTCAATTCACTAGATTTGGAAACACACATCAAGAGAGAAAAAATGTTGTTTTGTTAGGGAATAGGGGATTTCCTTGGTCAAACCCCATTTTGGTAATTAAACCTTGAAATGAAATGAAATAAAATGAAGGAATGATGAAGGAACAAAGGTAATGTTACAATGCACCAAACCCTTGAAATAAAGGTTGTAAACTTGTGTGAAATGGCTTCAATAGATGTGGATCTTGACTCTTGATTGAATGCTTGAAAAATTTTCTTGAATGCTTTCTTGAATCATAAAACATACATCACAAATGTTAGCTCACAAACACACATGATGCATGAAGACTTTGACATGATGCTTGAATCTTGAATGTAGCTCCAAATGCTTGATGATTTTCTCTTGAATGCTCTTGTAAACTCTTAGGATGCTTGAAAACTTTCTACCTTGTTCTCCTTAAAATTGCTTAGATGAAATTATGTGAAATAACATTGTATTTATACTTATTTATGCCTAATTTCCTGCAATTACAACAATACAAGCCAACATGCAAAATTTGAATCTAAGGATAATAAAATCTCACCTAGAAATTGATTTAAAATAGGTCCTAGGTTAAGGCAAGACTCATACAATAGGCTGGGCATATGAGTCACAGTGGCTTAAACCTAGGACAAATACTTCAAGAAGTGGTGTGTTCATTATAACATTTAGAATTAGGTCCCTAGACTTAGGTGGGACCCATACAACTAGAGGGGTGTATGAGTCCCATATCCCTAGATCTTGAACACATAACAAAAAAAACTAAATTATGATTTGTCATTTGTTAAATGTTAGGATTATCCTTACAAAAATGCATTTAATTAGGCTTGTGGATACAAAATAGGACCGATTAAGACATAAATAAACCATATTTTAATAGGGAGGACCCAAACAAGCATGAAAATGTAAAGGAATACATTTTTCTACACTACATTTAGCACCCACTTTAGTGAGAGGATGACCTTGCATCAAACTCATACTAAATTAGAAAAATTTGCATCAGGAGGGGTCCAAGTGAACCAATGCTAGTGAGATAGGATGAAAACGATCAAGAGGGATGATCAAGCCCCTAGGATCAAGATCCTATGACAAACCAACATAGGTACAAAAGAACACACGTGTGAATGATGTATGAAGCAACAACAAGGAAAAATAATACACTATCAAAGACATAGAGAAGTAAAAAGATAAAAATAGGGGTCTCTCTTTTTCTTCTAGGGTTTTGTACCTAAAATGAGAGAGTATATTTCCTTTCTCTTCACTCAAGAACAAACCCTTGAGATTTCAACTCAAAGGAGATTAAAATCTGGAAAAGGGGTGTCATAGGGGTTGAATGATATCTAATGAGGGGTTAACCACCAAGTGTAAACTTGGAAAAGACAATGAATTGGAAAACACAGTCTGATATGCGAAATGACTCTAAATGGCCTAAGAAAGTGAACAAAATGTAACAGAAAGTTATGAAACTGAAAGTGTGTACCTAGAAGACTAAAGAAGGTAGAATGGAGGTTTGCATCACCAAAGAATCTATTGTTGATGTTGGCTAGGACTAATTCACCAAGTTGGGAAAATCAGTCCAGTTTCTAGGAAAATGTGAAGGAACATATTTCAGCCAAAAGGGTATCTAGATCTGTAGAAATCTCTGTTGGGCCTATATAGTGGGACTCATTCACCAATAGTGGTGAATCAGTCCACTTCTACTTTTCTAGAAGTTCTAAACTCGATTATGTTCCTCTCGGTTTTCTCTGCTCGTTCTGACTGGTTTCTAGATCCAAAACTACAAATTGCCACCTATAGGCCTTCTCCAAGCTTCTCCAAGGCTTAATGACAACTTTTCTCCAACTTGGCTTCTTGGTAAATCTGCAACCTAGCCCTTCAAATCACACACAAGAAGAGGGGAAAATGTTGTGGGGGTTAGTGAATAGGGGTTTTCCTTGGTCAAACCCCTTGTTGGTAACTAAACCTTGAAATGAAAGAAAATATTAAAAGAGAATGATGAATAAACAAAAGATAATGTTACAACTCACCAAACCCTTGCAATAAGGTGTTGCAATAATGCTTGAAATGGCTGCAATGGATGTGGTTATTGACTCTAGCATGAAGGAGATAGATCTTGAATGTAATGCTTTCTTGGATCATGAACTCTACATCACAAATGTTAGCACAATAACAAACATGAAGAATGAAATCTTTGACATGATGATAGGAACTTGAAGAATTCTCTTGAATCCTTGATAATTTGCTCTTGAAATTCCTTGAATTCTCTTGTGAATGCTCAAATTCTCTTGTGAAATCTCTTGAATGCTAAGTATGAATACTTGAATTTTTGGGATGAAAATGAGTGAAAGAACCTTGTATTTATACTTAATTATGCGAGAATTCTAGAAATTACAACATTACAAGTTGACATCAGATCTAGGAGAATAAAATCCCACCAAAAATTTGATTTAAATTTAAATTTTGGTCACACGAGACTCATTCGCCCAAGGTGGTGAATGAGTCCCATCACACATAATGTATGGGACCAAAAATGAAAAATGCCTTGAAATGAGTAAGACCTGCATCGGGGCCAAAAAGACCTAGGTGGGACTCATTCACCCAAGGTTGCGAATGAGTATCATACACTAAATTTGGGCCACACAAGCCAAGAACACCTGAATTATGATTGGTTACTGATTTGTTTCAAGATTATCCTCGAAAAGATATAATAAATGAGGCTTGTGGATGCAAGATAGGGCCAATTAAAGCATAAGAAAGCCCAATCATTAATGACAAGACTAGATGAATCTGAAAGTGTGTTACAAGACTTTACAACACTCCAAATAAGGCAAGATTAATGTTGATTATGATCAAAATCATGTTTATTATGCTTAGTTAATTGATAAATCCCTAGAAAAGTGTGAAAGTGTGTTACAACACTTCACAACACTTTACCAAGGAACCATTAAAATCCCATTAGTTCAAAAGGAACTAAGAACTAATGTGAATGTGTTATCCACATTACAACACTAAATTAGGAAAAATTAATGCAAAATCCACAAGGAGGACCCAAACAAGTTTGAAAATGTCAAAGGACCCTTTTTTTTATAGTACATTTAGCCGCCACTTTAGTGAGAAGATGAAATTGCTTCAAACTCACACTAAAGTAGAAAAACACGCATCAAGAGGGGTTCCAATCAACCAATTCTAGCAAGATGAGACAACAACAATCAAGAGGGGTGATCAAGCCCCTAGGATCAAGAACCCATGACAAATCAACATAAGCACAAAGGAATGCACATGGAAATGATATAATGAACAATATCAAGGCCAAGCATACACTGCCAAAGAAGAAAGAGAAGGAGAAAAGAAAATAAAAGAATTAGATCAAGCTTTGACTATTTTTCTATCAGGATGTGGATTAGATCTAGGTTGTTTCTCTGAAAAATGCATACTCACTCTGAGGTGATAGAACTCTTGGCTGTCCACCAGGTGAGAATTCCTAAAAGGTGAGAAACATACACTCATGGCTAGTATGCACTCACACACATGCAAGTGACTATGAGGAAATTCATGCCTTGGATTGGGATTTCTTCTCTATTGGCTCTTTTAAAAACCCAACTAGATCTTTAGGGTAGCCTATGGATTTTCCAATTCCAATGGTCAGCAACCCTAAATAGGGTGGGCCAACGAACAAGAGAAATCAATTAAGCTTTCCTCCTACATTTCAGGCTTTGCAAAACCTAGGAGGGTGATTCCACAATGTATTTATAACATTCTTTCAAAAAAAATCCATATACATTGCACACTAAGTAGATATGTTCTCACTTATTGCTGAATAGATGAATTCTTCCAAGAAATTGGCATTTGCTTGAGAGAATTTAAACATTTATAGATGAGAATGTCAAATACCAGAACAGTAGATCGATTGAAAAGTGAATTTATGAATAATTATCTCAAATCAAACACCAAAAACATAGGAAATGCATTTAACACTTTAAGATCAGTGTTATATCTCAAGGCATGGAGTCAAACAAAGCAAATTGAACTACAAGGCAATTTTAATTCTAAGAAGCCATGATCTTCATGAATTACATTACAATTCATACATCATTACCTAGATTCTATCACTTCTTATAAATCCACTAAACACCTACATGAATGCACACTTTAATCAAAGCATTTAACTAATTCCTTGAACCAAAGCTATTACTAAAGCATATTTCATTGTAAACAACAATGTAAATTAATAAAAATGACTCTTGATCAAATTATCATTAATCATTCACATGAGGATATTATAGTTGGAGAGATAATAGACTCAAAAGATATGCATATTTGGTTTAGACATGCCTAGAAACCAAATAATTAACAAAATTTACTCCATTGACTCAAATCCTTTAAGCTATGGACTCAGAATGCATATTTTCTATGTTATCACTCTGCATTCTGTAGATCTAAAATTTTACAAAAGACCCTTTGCACAATAGCCCTGAATTCCTTTTATATCATTAAGGAGCAAACAAGCTTCAGGATATTTGTAAATTACATTGCAGTTTAATTAGCATTTCAAAAATATTTCACTTGCATTTCATCCCTAGGAAATTATATTTGCAACAAAATTTTCCCACCAAATGTTATGCCTGCCAGCTTGTGCATTTTAACCCAATAGAAGAAAGTAATCTGCTCGCATGAAAATATTTCACTCAACTTCTCCTATTTTATTGTGCATTTCACTTTATTCCTACCAATAATAATCACACCCCATGATATAGGCTTTTGATTTATTTAATGTTCTCCGTACCTAACAGAGGAAAAATATTTCACTTAATTCCAAAGTATTTGCTTTGGAGTGAAAATATTAAAAAATTATAATATTGGGTAATCAAATTTTACCCATGTCTTCGTACTCACTCCCAAGACAAAAATTTCTTTCACTTTGCATAGTGAAGTTCACTTCTCAGGTAAAAACAAACATTTACCCCCTTATGCTTTCATTCATCACTTCATTTAAAATTTAAAATTTTACCCTTTAAAAAATTCTTGTGCTCACTTAAACTTTATCAATGATCTTATTGGTAGAGGCTTTCATGTGAAAATTAATTAGACACATTATAATTTTAAATATTTTTCCCTCAAAGTTTATCGGCCCACCAGGCCTTTTACCCTAGCCATCATCCATTGTGTGACAAAACAGGAAAATAGAAGCTCAACTGGCGATGAGCGATCACTACAAGGATTGAGGTACATTTCTCCATTTTTGACAGTCGTTAATCCTCTCGTGAAAATCATTCACTCTCACACTTTTACTTTGCAGGAAAATTTTAATATATTTAATTCAACATCATTCCCCATTCTTGTCTTTCCATGGGCCCACAAACTCACCCCTTCAACCATCACACACCTCCCGTGCATTGTGTGTTGAATGGAAGAAATAGAATGTAAACTAGCGATGGGCGATGACCATCGCTCATCGCCGGTTGTATGGGAAAATGGGAGGAAGGACTGGCGATAGTGTAAGAGCCAACAATGGAAAGCACACACCATTGCTCATCATCGATTATTAACTGGAACAAAGAGGTCTTCACACAACGGGCGATGATTGTCATGTAGCCAAATTTTTTCCAAAACCAAGGAAGACATTAAATAAACCTTCCCAATCAGAATTTATTGTTGGAAATACTGCATTGCTGATTTCTATAGGAAAATCAAAGATTTGAGGCATCTGGCGATGAGTTTTTACTATAACTTTGAAAGTCGTGAAAGTCGCCTCTAGACCAATCAGAGCTAAGAATTAAACCTATTTTTCCTCCAAAACATTAGAAATGTGTTTTATATTTTCCCCATTATATTTGTATAATATTTAAAATATTCAAAATATTTTAAATATTAACATTTGAAACTTTAGAAAAATTATGACTTCTAATTACGCCTACAAGCCAAATGGAGAAATGCACTATGTGCATACCAGGACACCTGGAGCCATGAAATTTTGCATGTGGCCATATTAAATTATTTAGAGAAAACCCATTTCCTCCAATTTTTCCTAGCCCTTAAAATTTAGGTACCTCCTTTGTAAACTGGCCCTAGGACATGTTTGCTACAACAAAAATACATT
The DNA here is from genome assembly GCA_007258455.2 of Sequoia sempervirens. NCBI lineage: Eukaryota > Viridiplantae > Streptophyta > Pinopsida > Cupressales > Cupressaceae > Sequoia > Sequoia sempervirens. Next base: position 948,290,394 of record VDFB02271358.1, read on the forward strand.
AAAATAATGTTTCAAATGACCTCCGTTCTTGATGAAAATGGAGATACAGACGTTTCAAAACAAAAAATGAAATGGGTTGTCATTAAAATTTCAAAACTTGACAGTTTTTGGAACACAATTTTTGGCCATGTCGCGATCATAAAACAATTAAAAATCCCGTCAAAAATTATCCTAGAGGCACAAAATTGAACAGGAATGTAGCCACTTGACCCAAGAATGGAGTGAAAAATATGGTTCAACAAGAGAGATCCTGAGGTGAAAGATATTAATCGACAAAGTTCCTCAATTAGGCATTTTCTGCAATTGCACTTGCTAAGAACCAATCAATGCTCTCAAAGTCACCACTTTGAAAAAATATCAAAACAACTTCTGGGGGGCTTCCACTGGAAACATAATATCATTTAGGTCCATTGAACATGTGTGAAAGAGGGATTTCCTTCAATCATCAATCTTCATGAGATATCGAAGGTCAAAGTTGACCTCATTGAAACACTGTCAGAAATACAAATACAAAAGTGAACAAATTGCGTTTGGTTTTGGCCTGGTAAAAATAGAAAATCAGATCGTGAAGCTCTGAAACCTGAAATGGGAGCATATTTAGGTATGGAGAATGGAGTGCAACAATCATTTCGACATGAAAATCATCGAGTTGCAAAATACAAGCTTGAATAAGAGACCACTTTGCAAAACTAAAAGTTTGCAAACAACAAAAAAGTGCCAATACCCTCCAGCTTCTCTTTTCAAAACCTTGTCAAAAATCATGATGGGAAGCTGAAAATTGACATGCACTTTCACATATGTTAGATGAGTGGGATCATAAATGATTTTGACTTGAAAATCAACTAGCTTCACATTATGACCCTCCAAAGTAGGTCACTTAGGTAGATTTTTCAAGTGCACTTCTGAGTGTGCAAAGGAAAATTTTTCAAGAGGGGCACTTCAAATTTTAAAAATTTGAGAGTGCCACTAGTGGCTTTGACTGGAGATGTATGCCCCCTGTGGGCATAGCAAGAATCTAGATCTCTGGAGAGTAGACCAAATGTTGAGTCCATTAGTTACCCTCAAACTGCTCTTTTATTCAACATTTTTTCCAACTTCACTTGGTGACCCCAGGCCACCAAATGAGAAAGGGGAGTCAATTCTTACCTCTATTAAACACCAATCTGATAAAAGAACTGATTTACCTTAACTCATGCTTGCTTTTGTCAAACCACAACAACATAGATAACTGCACTTTTGCAAACACGAGTATTAAGTTGCCTTTGTGCAAGTAGAGACTTGCTCCTTGTTTGACTCCATTTTCACATGGAAACCAAATCATATATGCCACTTCACTGTCAGTTTCTTCATTCTTTGATTTTTTATTAAGTGGAAACATTTGAAGATGGTGATTAAGACCATATGAAAGCATAGCCTGATCACAACCATCTTCCTAATTAAACATGTTGGAACCACCCAACAAGCAATCATATACAACATTATCGACATATTCATAATCACTATGCATCTAAAAGTCAGGCATACTTTCAAAATGTTGATTATCATGTGGAAACAAGTTATCATATTCATTATTTAAATCATTATCAAGCTAAAAAAAACTTCCTTCAGTGTTTTGCACATTTCCACACTTCATGAAAACTTCTTCCAACTGACAAAAATAGCACTCACATTCTGCCACATGGATGGTACTATTAAGTTCATTTTGATCACCAGTTTGCATGTAAAAGGTAAAACCATCACAAAAACTTACCAGAAGGTCTTGCTCATCATGCAAACCATCTCCAAGTGTATTCAAAGAGATAGACTCATATATTAGCACACTTTGTATTTGTTCTCCATCATGCTGGTATTGAAAGTAATCAAGTATTTCTAACTCATCCTCATCATCACTCAATTTTTTATCCTTTGAACACAACATATCATCATCTTCAATATCACAAGCTTGCTCAACAATGAGCAATTCTGGTTTAGAAAGATAATCTGATTTCTCATTGAAATCAACATCTACATCCACATCCAAAGACTCATGACTAGGCTCATTTAAGTCAGCAAACAAAGACTTGTTAAAATCTGCATTAAAATATTCAAAACTTGGCTCGTTGGATGCACAAACCTCATGGCCATCTCTTGCTTCAAACTCATCAAAACATATTTCCGAGTTTACATCAGCATGCATACTATCATACTCATCATACACTACATCATTACCATCACATGGTTGCTTTCCTTCATCCACATTATCATCATGTTGATCAAATGGTTCATAAGTGAAGGGAAGATAAAAAAACACATGCATCATACCTTGAAAATTGAAGATCATCATCACTCTCAAAGTCAATTTGAGAAACACTAAACAATTGAGAATCATTCACGTGTGCAAATTTTTTATATTTAGTGGTCAATAGATTTGAAATTTGTTCACAACTCAATAGATCATTGTTGTGATCCATTCTTTCAACCACTTCCTCTTCTTGACCTTCACTAGAATTGGATGCATTGTCAAATTGTAAATCATTATATCCGATGGCATCATCATCATCAAAGTCTGAAAACTCAAAAGACTAGTCATAGACAAGATTTACCAACTCATGAGAAATCTAATTTCTAACAACCTTATCAGAAACATGGTCACAACCCGTCACAGAGGATAGGATGTCCATTTCTTCTTGCTTACTTTTGGTCTGTCATAACAACAATCCACATCTCTCTGCATTTCATCATTAGATTGAGTGTCTTCACTGAGTTTTTCATTTAAATCCTCTTGAGGATAGGCACAAAAATTTTCATTATCAAAGTGAAAACCATCCATGATTCTTTAATTTCAGTCATGGGTATGTGCAGGATCATGATGGGCCAAAAAGTGGCAATATGATGGGTATGTGGCTAACGAATTTTTTTTAACTCAAAATTGATGAAACGAAAAAGGTTCTTAAAGGATATTCTCAGCTTTCCACCAATATAAATTATGCCTTACTTTGAATTTAATAAGTAATTATTATTCATTTTCTATTTGAATTATGACTAAAGTCTTGATTGATAGGCTGATTGAAAAACATCTATAGCTTTCGGACGACATCACATTTTTTGAATCCAAAACATGCATCACATTCTATGCTTTGCATACTATAGGATTAAAAAAAGAAAAATTGAATTTCATAAAGTTTTGACCAAGTTAAGGTGGTTAGACATACGAGTTTTTATATTTTTTTAAAGTTGTAATAAAAAATTCATAATTAATTATTTGCTTGGGAAAAATTACAAAAAATATGCATCACATCGAAAATTAGTCCTCTACTTATATCTAAAATTTTATAAAAATATTATCATTTTATTGTGGTTAGGGTGGTTAGACAGACACCTACTTCTTATTTTTTCCCTGAAATTTAAGTACTCTTTGCATTGAAATTTCAAATTTTCACCAAATAGATTTTTTTTTTTTTTAAAAAACCTAGTAGTTTAGAAACTACATTCAATTTGCTACAGATTCTATTCTTACATATTTTTGAAATAATATAGATAACTTATTCAAATTTTTACATCAAGTTGCCTAACTCTGATTTTTTCTAATTTTTTTGCCATTTAAGGGCCTATTTTTTCCATGATGATCTTGCACATACCCTCATGTGTGCTTGATCTTTCCAACTGAAATTCATTGCATACCTCTTCACTTGCAGTTGATATACTAAAATTCTCAAGAACATTTCTCAAATCAGAAAACTCCAACATCTCATTATGAAGACCATAACATTGTTGATTGTACATATCCTCTACAAAAAATAAATCCAATTCATATTATTCATTATGTTCCTAGCTTGGAAAACCTAGAATCCCCCTGTTCTCCGCAACATCACATTCATTGATTGCAGGGAAGGCCTCATCAGCACAATGTGAACTGAGATGATCACTTGGGAAATTATCTGCATCATTGCAACCTTCAATTGTTACAAAGGATTTTCTCTCTATTTATGTATTTTCTAAGGAGATAGAAGAAACTTTACATGTTTCATTTCTCTCATCATATCTTTCATCATCATGGCTGCAATTTTCAGTTTGGTATACTTATTTTGTAAGTTGTTCAAAGACAACTTTCTCATTACTCAATGATACATCAATCTTATTTTATACCTTCTCAAGTGTGCACTTATCTTTATTCAAAAATACATACATATGATCATTTGCATTCACACAGCTGTTGATTTCATTAGCATGTTTACCCAAGACTGTAGACAATATACCTTGCACATATTCATTCCTCTATTTCTCCAAATTATCTAAAAAAGTGTAAGACAAATGCATACTCAATATTCTAAAATCTGTTAACAATGCACTAGATCCTTCCTCATAGGCTTCAAAATACATATGAATGCAATATGGAGTACTAGATCTGAAATTTTTCAGGGATTAGTGAGAGGGCAGCAACAAATCTATGTCTGAAATAAATGCTTGACTCTTCATTTTATTTTTTAACCTACTTTAATCTTGTGACAAGGTTAGAGGTCTCTCTTGCAAATTCTTCTATGTAGGCATTCAGTAATTTATCCTAGCAAGGAAAAGATTTCTCAGGAAAATTCAAGTACCAATTTCTAGTTCTTGCTTCAAGAGATCTAACAAAAAATCTCATCCACATATCCTGATATCCAAATGAATGTTTCTCCATGAAGCTAGAAATTTTTTGGATATGTGCATTTCCTTCACATACATTGTATCCATTAAATCTAGGCATCTCCTTGTAGACTTGTGTTGACATACTTTTAGTTTTGTAATCAACCCATGGAAATTCTAATTGAGCATACAATGGATCAAAGGAATTGAAAAAAGGTGCATTAACTTGGAATGTAGATACAACATGATTGTCTCTTGACTGGGCTTGTTGAAATATCTAATGCCTTTCACCCATCTCTTTAAGTCCTCTTTCAAACATAGCTTTCCATTTCGGCCTTATCTTAGACTTGTGCACTCTTGGGTTCCTATATTTTGGGGTCTCAAATGTATGAGGATTATTTGACTTCTAACACTTCTTGACAACCTATATTAAGGTGTCTAATGGTATGGCTATTTTATCTTGATGATCCATGGATATTTATAAATCAAGGATAAACTAATTGTGCATAATTACAATCATGACCAGATGAAGGATTACAATGACAACTGCTAACATGAAATTCATTCTAACTATCCACACTAACAAATAGTTGAGCACTAGACAAAAATATTTCAATGAAACTACAATTACATTTAATATGACATATCCAGCAAATGGGAGTGTGCAAATTCAATATTACTGTCCTTTCCCTTTGTTAGTGCTAATTCACTCAAAAGGGAACCAAAATTTTCTTAAGAAGTACAAATATGGTTTCCATACACAAATTTCTTGAAAACCAAGAGTGAAGAATACCTAGAAATGTTGCAACTGCTACAAATTATTCTTCCTGACTGGAAATATTATAGATATGGAACTTTTCTTCAAATCTTCAATAGGTTCTTTTGAAAAAGTTGCCACCTCCCTTCACAGAGGATTGAACTTCAAGTAGTATGAAGTTCTTTCACATGTAAATTTCTTTCTGAGTTCCTTTCACTAGCAGAGCACTACAAATCATGAAATCTTCAGGTTCACTGCAATAATTTATTTCTCTAGATTTAAAATTCTTCAAGATTTGAACCAAATTTAGATTAGAAAATAATATGACTTTGTGAATTATCAATCTACACTTGGAGATTCAAATTTCTCCCCAACAAAGTGGAAATTCTATTGGCTCTTTTAAAAAACCAACCAGATCTTCAGGGTACCCTATAGATTTTCCAATTCCAATGGTCAACAACCCTAAAGAGGGTTGGCCAACAAATGAGAAAGAAATTAAGCTTTCCTCTTGCACTTCGGGCTCTACAAAACCCAGGAGGGTGATCCCACAATGTATTTATAACATTCTTTCCAACAATTTCCATATACATTGCTCACTAAGCAGATATGTTCTCACTTATTACTGAATAAATGAAATCCTCCAAGAAATTGGCATTTCCTTGAGAGAATTTAAACATTTACAACTGAGAATGTCAAATACCACAATAGTAGATCGATTGAAAAGTGTATTTATGAATAATTATCTCAAATCAAACACCAAAAGCACAGGAAATGCATTTAACACTTTAAGATCAGTGCTATATCTCAGGGCATGGATTCAAACAAAGCAAACTGAACTACAAGGCAATTTTAATTCTAAGCAGCCATGAACTTCATGAATTGCATTACAATTCATACATCATTACCTAGATTCTATCACTTCTTATAAATCCACTAAACACCTACATGAATGCACACTTTAATAAAATAATTTAACTAATTCCTTGAACCAAAGCTATAACTAAAGCATATTTCAATATAAACAACAATGTAAATTAATGAAAATGACTCTTGATCAAATTCTCATTAATCATTCACATGAGGACATTACAGTTACAGAGATAACTAACTCAAAAGATATGCATATTTGGTTCAGACATGCCTAGAAACTAGATAATTAACAAAATTTATTCCATTAACTCAAAGCCTAAGCTATGGACTCAGAATGTATATTTTATGTGTTATCACTCTACATTCTCCAGATCTAGAATTTGACAAAAGACCCTTTGCACAATATCCCTAAATTCCTTTTATATCATTAAGGAGAAAACAACCTTCAAGCTATTTGCAAATTACATTTCAGTTTAATTAGCATTTCAAAAATATTTCATTTGCATTTCATCCCCACGCAGTTATATTTGCAACAAAATTTTCCCACCAAATGTTCTGCCTCTCAGCTTGTGCATTTTAACCTAGTAGAAGAAAGTAATCTACTCTCGTGAAAATATTTCACTCAACTTCTCCTATTTTCTTGTGCATTTCACTTTATTCCCAGCAGTAATAATCATGCCCTATGATATGGATTTTTTTATTTATTTAATGTTCTCCATACCCAAAAGAGGAAAAATATTTCACTTAATTCCAAAGTATTTACTTTGGAGTGAAAATATTAAAAAATTGTAATACTAGGTAATCAAATTTTACTCATGTCTTCGTACTCACTCCCAGCACAAAAATGTCTTTCACTTTGCATATGTATCATTTTCACGGCCTATAGTACTATATTGTTGAGTTGTATCATATTGACATGTATCATTTTCACTATATCATTTGGACATGTATCACCTGGACTTGTATCAATTTGAGTTACATAATTTATCAATTTTATTTATATCATTTGTACATGTATCATTTCCACTTATGTCGACTATTGAACATGTATCATTTTGACATGATTTTGATGTACTGACATATTTGACTTTCACTTTTTTTAGTTATATATGATGATGATCTTATCAGTAATGACTTGTGTGAATTTATATATATTAAAAGTGGTCGATGATTTTTGGATGAATATTTATTAAGTATGATTATTTTAATTTACTACTCAGGATGGATGTTGTCAAATTCAATTGAATTATAGATATTTAACTCACTTGTTTTAATTATGGATGACAATCATGTTACAATAATTATATTGTTATTTAATCATATGAGTTAAATAATTAAATTACTTACTCTATAATCATGAGTTATTTAAGAGGCATGATATATTTAACTAATTAAATTGAAATAAAACAGATTAAATTAATAAATGGAAGCAAAACAAGAAGCATTTTTAGAAGCAACAATGGAAGCCAAACTAGAAGCAAACCAGAAGAGATCTTAGAAGAAAAAATAGAAGAAAAACTGGAAGCAAACTTGGAAGCTAACCTGGAAGCAAAACTGAAAGAAAAACTGGAAGCAAACTTGGAAGCAAAACCAGAAGCAAAAATAGAAGCAAAACTGGAAGCAAACCAAGAAGCAAAACTGGAAGCAAAACCAAAAGCAAAACCGGAAGAAAACTTTGGAAGCAAAATTAGAAGCAAAACTAGAAGCAAGACCAGAAGAAAACTTGGAAGAAAAACCAAAAGCAAAACCAGAACAAAAATTGGAAGAAAAACTAGAAGCAAACTTGGAAGAAAAACTAGAAGCAAAACTGGAAGGAAAACTAGAAGAAAAACCGGAAGCAAAACGGGAAGCAAAACTCAAAGAAAAACCCAAAGCAAACTTGGAAGCAAAATTGGAAGCAAACTTGGAAGAAAAATTGGAAGGGAACCTGGAGGCAAAACTGGAAGCAAAACTAGGCGCAAAATTGGAAGCAAAACTAGAAGCACAACTAGAAGCAAAAATGGGAGTAGACATGGTTCAAGAAAAACCGGAAGCCAAATTGGGTGCCAATTTCGGTGCAATTTCTGATGTTACTTCCCAGCGCTATTTTAGGTGCTAATGGAGGAGCTATGATTTTCTGGTGCTAAAGTCGGCAATAAATCCAATGCTAAATCCATTGCAAAAGTCGGTGCAAAATCCGACGTCAAGTTGACCATGCCTATTTGTGCCAAGTTTAGCACCAACCAAATTGTTCAATTCATGACTCAAAATACACTAAAATCCAATGTAAAATTTGGTGCTAATTGCCTGTTGTGCTTTTGTGATACCCTTGAAATATGTCCCAGTTTATTACATTTTTAGTTGACAACATTTCTCTTATTTGTTTTTCCTCCATTACCCCTTGAGATACACTGATTAGCTTTGTGTCCAAACTTGTTACATGTATAGCAATAGCCAGCAAAGGATTGATTCATTCTACCTCCATTAAACCAATTCATCATCTGAGTTCTGCATTCACTAGCTCTATGTCCAACTTTCTTGCATGCAAAACATTGTCCAGAGAAGGAACTAGCATATTGGTTCATTTTACTCCTGCACTCAGTTTCCCTATGAAAAAAATTATTACATGACAATCAAACACCTTTGAAGGATGGATACCTTTGAGAATTTGGTTGTCTGATAGGCAATATCCTAGAAAATTTTCTAAGATTTCTTTTATGCTTCCCTTTATCTTGAGTCTTCTAATTATCCACAAGATTCTACACAACCATAGAAATTTCACCGGCTTCATTTCCAAAACCACATTTGTCTTTAGAAGGTCTTTTTCCTACAATCAATTCATCAAGCTTGGTGGAGCTTTTCTTGAAATTATCTTCATAGATTTTTTCTTTCTCTAGTTCTACTTCCAGGCTCACTACTTCTTGCTCAAGCCTAGTGCATTCATTAGTCTTTCTTTGCACCACTGCATTAAAACATTCTTCAATTCTTTTCTTTTCCTCCCCTTGCACCTTCAATCCAGTAACCTATTCATTAGCTTGCTTCAATTGCTCACTCACTTCTCTATATTTCTTTGAATTTCATCAACTTCTCTTTTAATTTCCAAACACATTCATTTTCCTCATCAAGATTTTCTTTCAAATCTTTGTTTTCACTCTCAGCCTTGTCAAGATCTTCAATATCAGCTTGGAGTTCTTATTTATCATCCATTTGTTCAATCTTTAGAATCTTCCTCAAGCTATTAGGCTTCTCTAAAGGAACCAAGCTCTAATACCAATTGTTGAATATCCAAGGTACTGAGAGGGGGAGTGAATCAATATCTTCTTAAACTTATTGAACAAATACTATCCAATTATTTGAATGCATACAACATTAAAGATAAGCAAGAGCATTAATAGAACATGAAAGCATAATTTAACACATGAACAACAGGATTTTTATGTGGAAAACCCAAAATGGGAAAAACCATGGTGAGAGTTAGCTCACAATATAGTATAATTGGTTATAAAATATTACAAAAGGGTGGCTCACTACCAGGACTCACTGTCCAAAATGAGAGGCTCACTACCTACAAAAATAAAATAAACAAGTGGCTTACAACTAGAGAGTGAACTGATAATGTACACCTAACAAGTGTTGATTCAGTTCCTTTGATGCTTAATAAACTAACTTAACACACTTCATCATTTTCACACTTCTTCACATTCACAATGTCAACAACAACACCAATCTCAAAACTAACCAATATATATAGCTAATACATCGGAAAGCATCGATTAGATCGACCTAATTAGATGCAACCTTTATTCACCAAAAATACAACCTATCAGCTTCAAGCATTTAAAAAATCTTTCCAAAAACAATTCAAACATTCAACACGTTACATCATGTTGGCATGGACCTAAGATAGGTCACACATACATTGACAACACAAATTCACCATAACACCAATTATACATTAGGTCAGCTAGAGATAGACCTAATAGCAAAAATACAACAAAATAATGCCAATTCGCCATATAAGCACCTGAACATGTGACATTCTGAACATACAATCTTCAATCAACCAAAAACCATTTCCCAAAAATGCAAGCAAGGATATTCAACAACGGAGGATAGCAGACCAAAATATCAGAGAATGATAACTGCATACTGGTTCAGGCACTGGTCCATAATACTGGATCAAACTATGACTTAACCTTGTAGTTGCATTTCATATGACATGGTGACATCAATAACAACACAAAAACTACAAAATAGGATATTCTTCTTCATTCTTCAAATAATGAAGGGTATTAGACAAGGGAGTGAATTCTCTTTCGGGGTCTCCATAACTAAAGGGGACCATGGCTTTAACAACAACTACTTGGTTATTGACATTTTAAGTTGTTTGTTGAGGTGGATTGAATTGAAGGAATCCTTTTTTTTTCTTTCTTAAAGGTAGGGAATTGCTTTGGTTTGCAGGCTTAGATCTCTCAATTCAGCTAGAAGTGGATCTTGTATTTTGATAATCATAGAGGGTAGTGCACAGGTGCATGAAGGATGGGAATTTCATCACAGTCAACTTGTCATGGATTTTACTTAGGAAATTTTCTATTAACATCTTTTAAAGGTGTGGGTCAAGGACCTTGACATCTATTTGGGAATAAAGTGATTGATAGTGTGAGATGTAGAAGTTGAGAAAGCCAACTTCATAGAACCCGAAGATCACTTGGATGAAAATAACCTGTCACAGAAAGGAAGAGATGGAGACAAGAAATCAAGGGTTCTCTACAAGATTCAAGAGAGATTGCATTAACTGAATTAATTAAAATACAATTGATACAAAATCCTTTAAAAAGGAAAAGCACGCACAACCCTAAACCTAACTTGAGCAAAAAGATAGCTCAACTAGATAAGGATAGCTAAATCCAACCTAGGAATTAAATAATGCCTAAGTAAATTTATGATTAGTGTAATTAAATAATTAATTACACCAACACCCCCCCATAAGTGCAACTTAGGGAGAAGATAATTATGCAAAAGATGCAAAAATGCAAAAGATGGGTCCTAGCAACAAGGCCATGTTAGGTACCCATGCACAAATGAAGAATCTCTCACAAACAAAGAAAAGGAGAAAAAACCTATGGGAGAAAAATCCTCTCCAAAAGAGAGAAACACAAGACATGATGAACATCACGAAAGCAGAAAGAAGGTGCAAAAAACTATCAAAAGATGATTGTTATGGTGTGGAAGAACCTCCTCTAAAGATAGGATGATCAAGATCAAGAAGACAACAATCTGCATGAGTTCCCCCAATGACACTACTCGAATCAAATGGAAAACAATGGAAAAACACCTGGAACGAAGATACAGATGGAACAAGTACCAATAGTCTGAAGAACAATGATCAACGTAGAATGGAGGATTCCTTCCAAGATGAAACCAATGAAGCATTAGCATGAACAATATAATACCCCCATAATGCTAATTGGGAGATCCTGACAAATCCACTGAATTGTTGTGCAACACCCTGTAGTGCATGAAGGAGAAGAAACAACATCTGAAAATGCACAAGAAAGCACCTGCAACTAAAAAAGTGGTGTGCAAAACAAAGCACACATGCATGAGGCTGTAATCATATGGATCCACTGTTGCCATGGAGGGACACTCACTGGACAAAGGTGTGATGGAAGAAACAAAGGCACTACACAACCCCCCCATGGCACTTTACAATACAGTGCAAGTATAAAATATTGCACAACCTTATGTGAAAAATTCCCAAAATACATGTACAATAGTATGACACTTTATCTCAGTGTGTTTAAATACAATAGTTTGCTTACAAAAGATGCAAAATACTCACAAAGGACAAAAAAATGGAAATACATAAAGAATAGCCAGAAATGAAGCATCCCATGCAAATAAGAAGTTCCCAAGAGATAATATGTCTAGGTAATTCACCATAGTGTGAAAACACAAAAAACTGAATAAAATATACCTAGAGTGAAATCTGAAAAAATTGCATAGATGAAATTGAAGAACTCTGAAAGACGGTTCCAATGCTGTTGAGAGCAAGAAAAAAAAAGAAACTAGTCAAAATTTACGAGCTCGGGACTGAAAAAACTCCTTTGACTTCAACTGACTATATAATGCACCAACATAAAAATGAAGCTATGAGACCCACACCACTAGAAAGTTGGCAGAACCCACTTTTTGACAATATCTTGTTTACCAAAAAATGATATCGTATGCAAAAGTTACTACCAAAGGAAAAAAATAGCTCTATGGAGGCCAAAGAAGGGGTCAAAGGGGCCCAATGCACAGTCTGTACTACTGACGTTAGCATGACATCATGTTGACATCAACGGAATATTCTAGGAATATTCCCATTCACTGCAAAAAAAATCTAGTCCTTTGTGAAAAAGCCAATTGACAGAATATTCTGACAAAAAAATGGAATATTCCTCTGGCCCTGGCAAAAAAAGATGACGTAACCTAGAAAAATTTTGTTCGCTAGAAAAAATAGGTCAACGATTGGAAAAACCAGAAGATTGCTGCCAGTTTGGATGCAGCTGCTCGAGAAACAAAAAAATGTACATTGTCAGAAAAGTTGAGGAGTCGCCGCTTAATTTTGAAGCTTGTTGACAGAATAAACAAATATTTTGTTAGAATCTTAACAATGGGTTGGGAGAAATGACTACCCCCAGTGAGGTATCAGTCCACCAGCAAAAGTTGGAAACTAACAAATAGGAGCCAACGGTGGTGGTAAAGAGCTGCCGACAAAGGTTGAGGAGCCAACTAAAATGGCCGATGACTTTTGCAATGCCACTGGTCGGCATTGGAAAGCCCGCCGGTGGGTAAAGGGACGACCATCGGCACTGGGGTGGGGCCCATAGGCCTATGGGTGTAGGTACCTACAAGTGCAGGTACTTGCGGGTGTAGGTACCTGCAGGTACCACCCTCTTAACTGTGCCCTGTTTTTAAAAAAAATCTGCCCAACTTTTAAAAAATTGCCCCACAAAAAAAAACCTCAGCTTTTTAAAAATATTTTTAATTAATTTATTTTTTCTCAATGATTATTTTGAAAAAAAAAATCATGAAATAAAAAAAAATCGACAATTTTTTTAATACCTCGATCCACGTGTAGACAGTCGTACGGGGCCATATGGCAAAAAAAAATTCCTCAAAGATCAACTATGTCCAAAATGGATGAATGAGCAGTCATTTCTGGGGTTTTGGACCACTACGGACTCAATGGAGAGGTCGGTTTGGACTCAAAAGGATCTGATCTAATAGGTATGCCTTGGATCAAAAAAGACAAACCCCATAACCTTCGAAGCTCCAAAAATCCTTCAAAACATGAACAGGAAGCAGCGGGCCTAGAGCTCTGATACTATGTAGAAGTTGAGAAAGCTAACTTCACAGAAAGGAAGAGATGGAGACAAAAAAGAAAGGGTGCTCTACAAGCTTCAAGAGAGATTGCATTAATTGAATTAATTAAAATACAATTGATACAAAAGCCTTTAAAAAGGAAAAGCATGCACAACCCTAAACCTAACTTGAGCTAAAAGATAGCTCAACTAGATAAGGACAACTAAATGCAACCTAGGAATTAAATAATGCCTAAGTAAACTTATGAAAGTGTAATTAAATAATTAATTACACCAACATGAGATAGAATCAATTATCTTTTCTTCTTTTTTTTCCTTGCATCTCATCAAATCGTCCAAGGTTATCTTGGGAGTCATATGCACTTGGAAATGGTTTACAAATGCCTCAACAAGTTCATTGAATGAACGAATCGAGTTGTTTGGTAAAGAAGAGAACCATTCCAAGGCAGTAGCTTTCAAGGATCCAGGAAAATGTTTTGTCAAAAGTTTATCATCTAGGACAAAGTCAGTACATAAGGTGGTGTAGGAATTAACATGGTTAGAAGGATCTCCCTTCCCTCCATATTTCTCAAATCTAGGCACCTCTACACCTTGTGGCATCAATGTTCATAATATCTACTAGGACAATGGACTACTTTTGACATAATAGGTAGGTGGACCATTTTGATTTTGGTTTATGGTAGAAATTTTCATTTGAAGGGATGAAATAGTTTGGAAAAGTTGTGTTATGAGAGGGCCATTGCTTGTGTTATGAGATGGAAGTGAAAGTGGTGATGGAGTGTATGTGGTTGCAAGACAAATGAATGGAATGCTTAAAGGTGGTAAGGTAGGAGATATAACTTGCGATGCCACATAAGAACTAGGGATGCTAGTAGGAATACCTAGGGAAGGAATCACATTACTAAGATGTTGCATTGTTGTTGTGACTTGAGGGTTGGTGTAGGTAGGTATTGAGGAAATTGTTATGGGAGGAGGAATTTGAGTTCCTCGTTGACTTGTAACAATGTTTGTTGACAAACGACAACTAGTGGTTGAGGGAATATGTTTTCCAAAGATTTTAACTATATTTTGCACAAGGTCAAGGCCATCTACACTTTCAAGCATGTTGTGAATGTTTTCTATGGTAGGAATTGTAGTGGATGAAATGTTTTCAAGGCTCATTTGGTGTTGTAAGTTTGTTGGGTCCTCATGAATTTGAATTATGTTTACTTGCAGGATGTTGTCATTCCTTGGTTCGGTGTGCATGCTACTTGAAGGCAAGGAGTTGCTAAGGGTATTATCCATGCCTAGAGTACTATTGTCAATGCTAGGAGTGGATGCTCTAGATAACCCAAGATCCACAAAAGTCATGCTATCGCAGGATGACATGAGTCTCAAACTTCTTCTCACTATGGTATTAGCAATAGGACACCAAACACTCATGCAAAGGCTACTAAATGTGGGGTGAATGCAAATGCAATGTAAGCTAAGAATAATGAAATGCTTATAACTGAAATTCTAGAAAGTGAAACAAAAATACAGAAACAACAAACATAAACTCAGAAAATGAACTGTAAATCCTAGAAAATGCAATGAAAAATATGTAAAGGGACTGATTCACCTCAGGTGGCAAATGAGTCCAGGTACTAATTTTTTAAAAAAATTAGAATTTTTAAATTGGATTTTATGCTTTTTATGAACATTTTTTGATGCAAATCTAAGATGAAAATGCAAAGTTTTACTAATTTTCAATGAAATTAAGTGCAATAATGCAAGATATATGATTTTTTCACTAATGCAAGAATTGAAACCCTAGATGCAAATTAATCAATACAAAACCTAATGCAATGTTAATGCAAGCTAAATTTAGGATGTAAATCCACTCCAAATCAGAATTCTGATGATCTAAATCTAGGTTCACCAAAATGAAAAGATGAAAAATATAGGTCTCTCTTTTGCTTCTAGGGTTTTGGACCTAAAAGGAGAGAGGCTATTTCCTTATTCTTCACTCAAGAACAAACCCTTGAGATTTCAATGCAAAGGAGATTGAAATCTACCAAAGGGTTGTCCTAGGGGCTGAATGATATCTAATGAGGGGTTCACCACCAAGTGTAAACTTGGAAAAGACAATGAATTGGAAAACATATTGTGATATGCAAAATGACGCAAAATGACCTAAGAAAGTGAACACAATGTAATAGAAAGCTATGAAACTGAAAGTGTGAACCTAGAAGATTGAAGAAGAAATAATGGAGATCTAGATCACTGAAAAATCTATTGTTGATGCTAACTAGGACTCATAGATCAAGCTGGGTGAATCAGTCTAGTTTCCAGGAAAATGTGCAGGAATATATTTCAGCCAAAAGGGTATCTAGATCTGTAAAATTCTCTTTCAGGCCTAGACAGTGGGAATCACTCGCCAATAGTGGTGAATCAGTCCACTTTTGCTTTTCTAGAAGTTTTAAACTGGATTATGTGCCTCTCAATTTTCTCTACTCTTTTTGACTGATTTTTGGATTTGAAACTGCAAATTGAAACTTGTAGGCCTTCTCCAAGCTTCTCCAAGGATTGATGACAACTTTAGGGATCTTGAGGACTTGACAACTTTTCTCCAACTTGACTTCTTGGTAGAGCTGCAACCTATTCCTTCAAATCACACACAAGAAGACAAAAAAATGTTGTTGGGGTTAGTGAATAGGAGTTTTCCATGGTCAGACCCCTTGTTGGTAATTAAACCTTGAAATAAAAGAAAATATGAAAGGAGAATGATGAATGAACAAAAGATAATGTTGCAACTCACCAAAACCTTGCAATAAGGTGTTACAATAATGCTTGAAATGGCTATAATGGATGTGGTTCTTGAGTCTAGCTTGAAGGAGATATATCTTGAATGTAATGTTTTCTTGGATCATAAACTCTACATCACAAATGTTAGCACAATAACAAACATAAAGAATGCAATCTTTGACATGATGATAGGCACTTGAAGAATTCTCTTGAATGCTTGATAATCTGCTCTTGAAATGCCTTGAATGCTCTTGTGAATGCTTAAATGAACTAGTGAACTCTTTGAATGTTAGGTATGAATACTTGAATGCTAGGTATGAATACTTGAATGCTTGGGATGAAAATGAGTCAAAGAACCTTGTATTTATACTTCATTATGCCAGAATTTCTGAAATTACAACACTACAAGTTGACACCAGATCTAGGAGATTAAAATCCTTTAGGAAATTTGATTTAAATTTGAATTTTGGTCATAGTGGACTCATTTTCCCAAGGCGGCGAATGGGTCCCATCACACATAATGTATGGGACCAAAGATGAAAAATTCAAAGAAATGTGTAAAACTTGCATCGAGGCCAAAAAGACCTAGGTTGGACTCATTTTCCCAAGGTGGCGAATGAGTCCCAAACACTAAATATAGGACAAACAAGCTAGCAAAACCTAAATTATGACTAGTTACTGATTTGTGTCTAGACTATCCTCAAAAAGATGCAATAAATGAGGCTTGTGGATACAAAATAGGGCCAATTAAAGCATAAGAAAGGTCAATCATTAATGACAAGCCTAGAGGAATGTGAAAGTGTGTTACAACACTTTAAAAAACTCCAAATAAGGCAAGATTAATGTTGATTATGATCAAAATTATGTTTATTATGCTTAGTTAATTGATAAAGCCCTAGAAAACTGTGAGTGTGTTACAACACTTGGCTACACTTTAGCAAGGCACCATTAAAGTCCCTTTAGTTCACAAGGGCACAAGACCTAATGTGAATGTGTTATCCACATTACAACACTAAATCAAGGCAACATTAAGCCAAAATCCATGAGGACCCAAATGAGTGGGAAAATGTTGACCAATGAACCATTTTTGACACTACAAGAAGAAAGAAAAAGAGAAAGAGGGTGGATCAAGCCTTGAAATTTTGTCCAACATGATGTAGACCAGGTCTAAGTTGTTTGTCCAAAAAAAATTTACAAATGGAACATGATTTCCACTATGCGAACAAAACACATGCTCACATGAGCTAGTGGAACTCGATATCCACTAGGTGATCCCTTGAAGTGGTGAGACACATACACATGTGATTGGTATGCATGCACATAGACAAGCAAGTGGCTATGGGAGAGTCATGCCTATGGTCCTCTCCCATACATACTAAACATACCAATGATATACCTCCTAATAACTTTGATAAGGCACCACAAAACATAAACAATGAGATCCATGAGGGAAGCAAAACTTCCTATGCTAACACCCATAAA
Source organism: Sequoia sempervirens (assembly GCA_007258455.2). NCBI lineage: Eukaryota > Viridiplantae > Streptophyta > Pinopsida > Cupressales > Cupressaceae > Sequoia > Sequoia sempervirens. Next base: position 948,308,220 of record VDFB02271358.1, read on the forward strand.
AAAATATGATGGCTCCATAGGAAAAAAAAAGTGTGTTATGCAAGGTGGCCATATAACGGTTGGGTATGTGCAGGATCATCATGGAAAAAACAAGCCCTTAAGTGGCAAAAAATTCAGAAAAATTATATTTAGGCAACTTCAAGTAAATATTGGAAGATGTTATCTATATTATTTCAAAAACATGTAATAGTATAATTTGTAGAAAATTGAATTTAGTTTCTAAACTACTAGGTTTATTTTAAAAAAAAAAACTATTTGGTGAAAATTTTAAATTTTAAAGTAGTACTTAAATTTCAGGGAAAAAATAAGAAGTATGTGTCTGTCTGACCACCCTAACCACAATAAAATGATAATATTTTTTTGTAATATTTTAGATATAAGTAGAGGACTCTTGTCTGGATGTGATGCATATTTCTTTGTAGTTTTTTTCCATGTAAATAATTAATTATGAATTTTTTATTACAACTTTTTAAAAATATAAAAAACTTGTATGTCTGACCACCTTAACTGGTCAAAACTTCATGAAATTCAATTTTATTTTTTTTAATCCTATAGTATGTGAAGAATAGAATTTGACGCATGTTTCAGATTCAAAAAATGTGATACTGTTTGAAAGCTATAGATGTTTTTCAATCAGCCTATCAATTGGGACTTTAGTCATAATTCAAATAAAAAATGAATAATAATTATTTATTAAATTCAAAGTAAAGCATAATTTATATTGGTGGAAAGCTGATAATATCCTTTACAAACCATTTTCATTTCATCAATTTTGGCTAAGAAAAAAGTCATCGGCCACATACCCTACACATACCTATCAGATCGCCACTTTTTGGCCCATCATGATCCTGCACATACTCGGTTATTGTAAATGTGAAATATTGTAAGGATTGTTCAAAGGGGTTTTCTTAGTTCATCTAAGGTCTCAACCTAGGGAACATCGTGCCTAACATCTCCATTAGTGTCAAGGTTTCACTCCTCTCCTACAAGTGTAACCAAAGGGGTTTGGTGATGTATTTTAGTCTAATTTTTTATTGTTAATGACCGGGTATGTGCAGGATCATGATGGGCCAAAAAGTGGCGATATGATGGGTATGTGGCTAACATTTTTTACCCAAAATTGATGAAACGAAAATGGTTTTAAAGGAGATTCTCATCTTTCCACCAATATAAATTATGCTTTACTTTGAATTTAATAAATAATTATTATTCATTTTCTATTTGAATTACAACTAAAGTCTTGATTGATAGGCTGATTGAAAAACATCTATAGCTTACAAAAGGTATCACATTTTTTGAATCTAAAACATGTGTAACATTCTATGCTTCGCATACTATAAGATTAAAAAAATAAAATTGAATTTCATGAAGTTTTGACCAAGTTAAGGTGGTCAGACATACGAGTTTTTATATTTTTTAAAAAATTTAATAAAAAAATCATAATTAATTATTTACTTGGAAAAAAATTACAAAAACAAATGCATTACATCGGGACATGAGTCCTCTACTTATATCTAAAATATTATAAAAAAATATTATCATTTTATTGTGGTTAGGGTGGTCAACAGACATCTACTTCTTATTTTTCCCTGAAATTTAAGTACTACTGCATTGAAATTTCAAAGTGTCTCCAAATAGATTTTCTTTTTAAAAATAAACCTAGTAGTTTAGAAACTACATTAAATTTTCTTCAAATTCTATTATTACATATTTTTGAAATAATATAGTTAACTTATTCAAATTTTCACGTCAAATTTCCTAACTCTGATTTTCCTAAATTTTTTGCCACTTAAGGGCCTACTTTTTCCATGATGATGCAACACATACTCGACCTTTTCATTTTAGGGTTTGGAGCAAGTTTCAAACTTCTAGCGTATTCAAAGGGACACATACCTTATTCGCCTCCACTGGCGTCAAGGTCACACTCCTCTTCTGTAGGCATAAATCTTTACACTTACTAGAATTGTAGTGTCTTTCTCTACAACGTCTTTGAATGACTTAATTCGATTATGTAGGGTTTCTTCACTTTCTCCCCGATTTGCATGGGTATCAAGGGGATCCATATCCCCACTCATCAATTCTTACAGGATGGGAGAGCCCAAAGATAATACAAAAAATATATTTTAATTGAAACAATAGAGAAAAACCATGCAAGAACACTTTAAAAAAGGGAAGGCAATGAATGAGCGCAATTAAGGAATGTACAAGGGCCTATGAAACTACAAACCTTCGTTGGTGAGGGTTTCTTCCTCCCCTACCGCCACTTGCACGAGCCCTCTTTTCTTTGCTTGTGTCTTCTCTTATTTATAAGGTTTAAGTATATAAATGTTTATATATATTTATACATATATATGTATGTATATGCATAAATATGTATATATACATACATATATAGTCATTTTAATATATGTTATAAATTTAATTATATCTTTGAAATCAAGGAAACTATGTTTAGCTTTATATTTATTTAGAAGTTGTCTATTTTAAAAATTAATAAAAATATATTTTCAATATATTGTAAAAAATATGTAATCCTCTACATTATTTTATCTAAATTTTTAATAAAGGGCTTTGAAAAATACTTAACAAAAATTTAAAATGTGTGTGTCTTAGGGAGTGGAACATCCTTAATGTTGTGTTATATTTCATTTATAAAAACAAAAGTACCTCATCGTGCTCTCATTTTTTATCAACTTTTTTTTAACATTTCCAAAAAAAATTGTAGTTCAAGAATAACTTTTAAGTTGCTACAATTCTTATTTTCAAATAATTTTTATATTTTGAACATAGACACCTTAAATCATTCATTAATTTTTACATTTTATTATATATTTTTTTAAATAGTCATTTAAAAATTCTCTTTTGATCTTAATTTTTTTCATTTATCCAAAATTGTAAATTATATGGTAAAGGGTAATTCAATTCTCAATGATAAAAGTGGATACTCAATTCTTTTACTTCTCTTTTATAAGTTACATTGCAAGGGCATCCATTGGATTCACTTAACAAACCAATGACATAACATTGCCTTCATAGTGATATTTTTTGGAATTATTTCTAATTAGCCTTTGACCTAATTTAAAATAAAATAATTTATTAAATATTTTATCAAAATTATTATTCTTGTCATAAAAACACACAAATTTGTTACTTAATTTTTTATATAGTAATTGATGTAAATTCTATTGTCTAAGTGAAATGATTTCTTATCACGACTTTATAATACCTTATGTTGAATGACAAAACAAAATAACATGGACTGTTTAATGAAGATGTTTTTGATAAGAGGAGAAACAGGTTTTGAATGGACCTGAAACCATATACAATAGGTTTTGAATTGACCTGAAACCATCAGGTTTTGAAGGGACCCGAAACCCAAACAAGGGTGGACAAGTTGCCTAAAGAGAATACAATAAAGCCTAGCAGTGAAACAAAGACAAACCAGCGGCTAAAATCAGCTGTCTAACACAGAACCAAGATACTACATGGATTTTGAACCCATTGGTTTTGACGGGACAAACAACCCAATACAACTAGGTTTTGGTAGGGACCTTGAACCCAGGAGAAAAGCCTGCAACAACTAGGCAATAACATACCAGTCACTCGAGAAGATTATTGTCTCCATACCACTTGTAGAAACAACTACATTATAGGTCTACAGAAGCAGAGCCCCAAAAGTAGACAAAATATTTCCCAAGAACATCCCCTCTCCACCTCTATAGGAGAGATCATCACAAGAGCTTGAGGCTCCAAGCATGTTCCATAAAATCCAATTGTTCACTCCACCTTTATAGGAGATAAGACCAAGCTTTTCCAACCCACCACAACCACATCAAAACCCTATAGGAAATTTGATTTAAATTTGAATTTTGGTCCCATGGGACTCATTTTCCCAAGGTGGTGAATGAGTCCCATCACACATAATGTATGGGACCAAAGATGAAAAATTCCAAGAAATGTGTAAAACTTGCATCAAGGCCAAAAAAACCTAGGTTGGACTCATTTTCCCAAGGTGGTGAATGAGTCCTAGACACTAAATCAAGGCCACACAAGTTAGAAACACCTAAATTATGATTGGTTACCGATTTGTGTCTAGACTATCCTCGAAAAGATGCAATAAATGAGGCTTGTGGATGCAAAATAGGGCTAGAATTAAAGCATAAGAAAGCTCAATCATTAATGACAAGCCTAGAGGAATGTGAAAGTGTGTTACAACACTTTACAAAACTCCAAATAAGGCAGGATTAATAATGATTATGATCAAAATTATGTTTATTATGCTTAGTTAATTAATAAAGCCCTAGAAAACTGTGAGTGTGTTACAACACTTGACTACACATTAGCAAGGCACCATTAAAGTCCCTTTAGTTCACAAGGGCCCAAGACCTAATGTGAATGTGTTATCCACATTACAACACTAAATCGAGGCAACATTAAGCCAAAATCCATAAGGAGGACCCAAATGAGTGGGCAAATGTCAAAGGACCATTTTTTGACACTACAAGAAGAAAGAAAAAGAGAAAGAGGGTGGATAAAGCCTTGAAATTCTGTCCAACATGATGTGGACCAGGTCTAAGTTTTTTGTGCAATTTTTTTTTACAAATGGAACACAATGTCCACTATGCAAACAAAACACATGCTCACACGAGCTATTGGAACTTGATATCCACTAGGTTATCCCTCGAAGTGGTGAGACACATACACATGTGATCGGTATGCACCCGCATAGACAAGCAAGTGGCTATGGGAGAGTCATGCCTATGGTCGGCTCCCATATGTACTAAACATAAGGCACCACAAAACATAAACAATGAGATCCATAAACAATGAGATCCGTGAGGCAAGCAAAACTTCATATGCTAACACCCATGAACAAATATGATGGCTCCATAGGAAAAAAAAGTGTGTTATGCAAGGTGGCCATATAACGGTTTGGTATGTGCAGGATCATCATGGAAAAAACAAGCCCTTAAGTGGTAAAAAATTTAGAAAATTATATTTAGGCAACTTGAAGTAAAAATTTGAATAAGTTATCTATATTATTTAAAAAATATGTAAGAATAGAATTTTTAGAAAATTGAATTTAGTTTGTAAACTACTAGGTTTATTTTTTTTAAAAAAATCTATTTGGTGAAAATTTTAAATTTCAAAGTAGTATGAATTTTTTATTACAACTTTTTAAAAATATAAAAACTTGTATGTCTGACCACCTTAACTAGTCAAAACTTCATGAAATTCATTTTTTTTTTCATCCTATAGTATGTGAAGAATAGAATATGACGCATGTTTCAGATTCAAAAAATGTGATACTGTTTGAAAGCTATAGATGTTTTTCAATCAGCCTATCAATTGGGACTTTAGTCATAATTCAAATAGAAAATGAATAATAATTATTTATTAAATTTAAAGTAAATCATAATTTATATTGGTGGAAAGCTAAGAATCTCCTTTAGAAACCCTTTTCGTTTCATCAATTTTGGCTAAAAAAAAAAGTCATCAGCCACATACCCTACACATACCCATATGATCGCCACTTTTTCACCCATCATGATCCTGCACATACCCGGCTATTGTAAATGTGAAATAGTGTAAGGATTGTTCAAAGGGGTTTTGCTTAGTTCATCTAAGGTCTCAACCTAGGGAACATCGTGCCTAACATCTCCATTAGTGTTAAGGTCGCACTCCTCTCCTGCAAGCGTAACCAAAGGGGTTTGGTGATGTATTTGAGTCTAATATTTTATTGTTAATGACCAGGTATGTGCAGGATCATGATGGGCCAAAAAGTGGTGATATGATGGGTATGTGGCTGACAACTTTTTACCCAAAATTGATGAAATGAAAAGGGTTTTAAAGGAGATTCTCAGCTTTCCACCAATATAAATTATGCTTTACTTTGAATTTAATAAATAATTATTATTCATTTTCTATTTGAATTACAACTAAAGTCTTGATTGATAGGTCATTGAAAACATCTATAGCTTACAAATGGTATCACATTTTTTGAATCTAAAATATGTGTAACATTCTATGCTTTGCATACTATAAGATTAAAAAATAAAATTGAATTTCATGAAGTTTTGACCAAGTTAAGTGGTCGACATACGAAGTTTTTATATTTTAAAAATTAATAAAAAATCACAATTAATTATTTACTTGGAAAAAAATTACAAAAATATGCATCACATCGGACATGAGTCCTCTACTTATATCTAAAATCTTATAAAAAATATTATCATTTTATTGTGGTTAGGGTGGTAGGAGACATCTACTTCTTATTTTTTCCCATAAATTTAAGTACTATTGCATTGAAATTTCAAATTTTCACCAAATAGATTTTCTTTTTAAAAATAAACCTAGTAGTTTAGAAACTACATTCAATTTTCTTCAAATTCTATTCTTAGATATTTTTGAAATAATATAGATAACTTATTCAAATTTTTATGTCAAGTTGCCTAACTCTAATTTTCCTAAATTTTTTGCCACTTAAGGGCCTACTTTTGCCATGATGATCCTGCACATACCCGACCTTTTTCATTTCAGGGTTTGGAACAAGTTTCAAACTTCTAGTGCATTCATAGGGATGCATACCTTATTTGCCTCCATTGGCATCAAGGTCACACTCCTCTCCTGCAGGCATAAATCTTTACACTTACTAGAATTGTAGAGTATTTGTCTACAACATCTTTGAATGACTTAATTCGATTATGTAGGGTTTCTTCACTTTCTCCCCGATTTGCATGGGTATCAATGGGATCCATATCCCCACTCATCAATTCTTACAGGATGGGAGAGCCCAAAGATAATACAAAACATATATTTTAATTGAAACAATAGAGAAAAACTATTCAAGAACACTTTAAAAAAGGGAACTTGGCAATGAATGAGTGCAATTAAGGAATGTACAAGGGCCTACGAATCTATAAACCTCCATTAGGGAGGGTTTTTTCCTCCCCTACTACCACTTGCACAAGCCTTCTTTTCTTTTCTTATGTCTTCTCTTATTTATAAGGTTTAAGTATATAAATGTTTATATATATTTATACATATATATGTATGTATATGCATATATATGTTTATATACATACATATATAGTCATTTTAATATATGTTATAAATTTAATTATATCTTTGAAATCAAGGAAACTATGTTTAGCTTCATATTTATTTCAAAGTTGTCTATTTTAATAATTAATAAAAATATATTTTCAATATATTGTAAAAAATATGTAATCTTCTACATTATTTTATCTAAATTTTTAATAAAGGGCTTTGAAAAATACTTAACAAAAATTTAAAATGTGTGTGTCTTAGGGAGTGGAACATCCTTAATGTTGTGTTATATTTCATTTATAAAAACAAAAGTACCTCATTGTGCTCTCAATTTTTATCGACTTATTTTTTAACATTTCAAAAAAAAATTGTAGTTCAAGAATAACTTTTAAGTTTCTACAAAATTTTATTTTCAAATAATTTTTAAATTTTGAACATAGACACCTTAAATAATTCATTAATTTTTACATTTGATTATATATTTTTTAAATAGTCATTTAAAAATTCTCTTTTGATCTTAATTTTTTCGATTTATTCAAATTGTAAATTATATGGTAAAGGGTAATTCAATTCTCAATGATAAAAGTGGATACTCAATTCTTTTACTTCTATTTTATAAGTTACATTGCATGGGCATCCATTGGATTCACTTAACAAACCAATGACATAACATTGCCTTCATAGTGATATTTTTTGGAATTATTTCTAATTAGCCTTTGACCTAATTTAAAATAAAATAATTTATTAATTTTTTTATCAAAATTATTATTCTTGTCATAAAAACACACAAATTTGTTACTTAATTTTTTATATAATAATTGATATAAATTCTATTGTCTAAGTGAAATGATTTCTTATCACAACTTTATAATACCTTATGTTGAATGACAAAACAAAATAACATGGACTGTTTAATGAAGATGTTTTTGATAAGACGAGAAACAGGTTTTGAATGGACTCGAAACCATATACAATAGGTTTTGAATTGACCTGAAACCATCAGGTTTTGAAAGGACCCAAAACCCAAATAAGGGTGGACAAGTTGCCTAAAGAGAATACAATAAAGCCCAGCAGTGAAACAAGGACAAACTAGCAGCCAAAATCAGTTGTCCAACACAGAACCAAGATACTACATGGATCTTGAACCCATTGGTTTTGACGGGACAAACAACCCAATACAACTAGGTTTTGGTAGGGACCTTGAACCCAGGAGAAAAGCCTGCAACAGCCAAGCGATAACATACCAGTCACTCAGGAAGATTATTCTCTCCATACCTCTAGTAGAAACAACTACGTTATAGATCTACAGAAGCAGAGCCCCAAAAGTAGACAAAATATTGCCCAACAACATCCCCTCTCCACCGCTATAGGAGAGATCATCACAAGAGCTCAAGGCTCCAAGCATGTTCCATAAAAACCAATTGCTCACTCCACCTTTATAGGAGACGAGACCAAGCTCGTCCAACCCACCATAACCACATCACCCTAGCACACCAACATTCCACCTCAATAGAAATGGGATCGCCCTCAATGGGAAAAGCCGAAAGAGACCTTCAACTGCATAATACACCTCAACCGAAGAGGGAGAGGACTCCACATCCAAGGGAGAGGCCTTCACCTCAAAAGAATACCTAGTATTCATAGAGAAGGAAGAAATTACAGTGAGAAGGAGGACCTTAGCAAGCAACAACAACAACAACATATGGGTCTTCAAAATTATCTCTGCTCTCAACAAGAAAAACCCCTAAAAACACTAGTGCAGGCCCACACCAAACCCAACAGAGCACAGGGAAGAGAACAACCTCATTAGAGTAGAACAACTGCTCCATCTTATTGGCCAACCACCCAAAACAGGCTCCAAACCAAGATAATAGGCTTTAAAGTCCTTCTGCCATTTGGAAACCACAACTGTGTCAACAAAACCCCCAAAAGATAGCCCCCAAACAGAGAACACACAGACGCAACGAACAACCCAAAGGAAGTGAGAAGAAGAAAAGGCCAACAAATAAAGCCCCAAGCCATCCTACTACACCAAGAAGAATCAACAATAAGCCTCTTCTTCAACCCAAAAACCCCAAGGACACCCGAGCAACTGCACACTCCCTGTAGGGAACAACAAAGAAAAAGGGGCAAAAACACTGCACCAGAAAACACAAAGGGCCATAGACTTTCTGTGCTGACAAAACCCCAGAAGATAGCCCCCAAATAGAGAACTCACAGCTGCAACGACCAACCTAGAGGAAGTGAGAAGAATAAAAGGACAACAAATAAAGCCCCCAAGCCATCCTACTACACTAAGTAGAACTAGAAATAAGCCTCTTCTTCAACCCAAAAACCCCAAGGACACGTGAGGAACTGTACACTCCTTGTAGGGAACAACAAAGGGGAAGGGGAAAACACATCGCACCAGAAAACACAAAGGGCCACATACTAGCCCTCCAACACTTAGCATTACCACAACAACATCAAAAGCAGTAACACCAAGGGAGAAGCCAAAACCCGACATAGGGCAACCAAAGACCCTACCAACCACTGCATCTCCCACCTCAAAGAAACCCCTAACCTCTTCTAAGGCCCTCTCAACACTGCACCCACCAGATCCGCCGCTTTCCCTTCTCACCTCTGAAACATATGACTCCTGCACAACAATCCAAAGGAGCACAAATCTTTGCATAGGCCTTCCACCACATCTGAAGGTCCCAAATAGTCGCTTCCCCCTGCCATCATCATCCTCTGATTCAGATTCCTCCTCTCCCGCCTCTGCAGATTTCAAAGTGCCTCTATCGCTCCTACTCCCACCCGTTCGCTCCATCTAATATTTTAAGTTTAGATATTTACCTTTATAAATACATCAATATTGTCACATTTATAACCCTTTTAATTCTATATTGATCAAACATGACAAACTTCTAAAACATTTATTATTAGTTTTTTTTTTTTAATTTTAAATTCATATAAAATTTTATATGAAATATTGTGAGCATTCTTCATTAATTATAGATAGTAAAAATATTATACTAATAACTATTATCTGACATGTATCTAAAATATCTATATTAGTAATTAACTCTTTCTATTTTTTAAAAGTAATATGAATTTTTTATCATATATTATTATCTTTCATTAATTAAAAATATTATAAATTTCTTGCTAATAATTATTATCTAATATTATATATTAATAATATATTTATAATATATTAATAATATATTTATATTATATTAATAATATATTTTTATTTTTATTTTTAAAAATACTATAATATTTAATTGTCATTGTCAATAATTTATAAATATGTATAATTTAATAATTAATGTGCTATTTTCTGGATTTGACTACGTGAAATTTTTTTCATCAATGTTTTGGATCACACTCTGTGATCCATCATCGGGATGAAGAGAGATGAGAAATAAAAGTGATCAAAACGTTGAGAAAGAAAATAGCACATTAATTCAATATGGACAGTGGAAATCTAATATCTTTAATTTAATGATTGTTTAAAAAAAAATTAATGATAATAACTGAATTCAAAAAAATTAATCTTAAAAAATTATTAAATTAAATTATTAACACATAACTCAATCAAATAAATTACTTTTTAAACATATTACGACTATACAAAATAATCAATATATAACACTTACTATAAATGAAGTTTTATATTGGGTAATCGTTTCAATGGTCTTCAATGGCATATAAATAAAATTAAAAAATAATTAAATTAAATTATTAACACATAACTCAATCGAATATATAAATGAAGTTTTATATTGGGTAATCATTTCAATGGTCTTCAATAGCATATAAATAAAATTAAAAATAATTAAATTAAATTATTAACACATAACTCAATCAAATAAATTACTTTTTAAACATGTTACGACGATACAAAATAATCAATATATAACACTTACTACTATTAAATTTTATTTTATTTTATTTTATTTTTTGTAAATTACCTTTTAAACATACAAAATAATCAAATATATAACACTTACTATTATTTTATTTATTTATTTATTATTTTATTTTATTTTATTTATTTATTTATTATATTATTTTTTTTGCTAATCTTAGTTATTAATTATTTTGTCATCCAAATTAATGTAAAGGTAACGTACGTATTATTTTAGTAAAATAAATGAAGTTTTATATTGGGTAATCGTTTGAATGGCCACCAATGGCATATACATAAAATTAAAACAAGTGGTAATCGTTTTCAAAATATATTATTATTATGGGGTTAGGTATATTTTCGACCAAGATTGAAGTACTTAGGGGATATTAATAAGATCAGAATTGCCCGAAATCGCTCAGATTTTCTGTCAAACATTTTACCCGACGGTGTACGTGCATTCCCGTCTCTCTCGAATGAAACTGTACATCACGTTTCGATATAACATCTGGCTGGGACGATTGGTAGTTATGATACCCAAATCTCAGACATGACAGGGGATAGACTTAATGCGGTTTTTCATATTATTTGCTGGAGTTTAAACGTTCCGCCGACGGCGAATTCCTCTCTTGCGACTAAAATAGCAGAGTTTCTGGATAAATCGAACGCGTACGACTTATTCTATTAGAAATATCTTTCTAGGATTGAATTGATCGATACGTGTCGGTGGAGTCTTAACATATCTGGAATAACTAATCGCCTAGACAAAAAAATTTATTGCTGCCAATCTGTTCCCAGCAATTCATATAATACAAAAATATTAGGTGCAACTTTGGATTGACATTGACAAAATAGACAAGGGAAATTGCTGTGTAAAAGTGCCAAAGCTACACGTCAAGGTTGTTGTGCTGAAGAATGATCTCGAAAAAACACAGCAAATGATTTGCACTAAAGTTTAGTTAGTCTAACCAATGATTTGAAGTTATATAAACAGTTATATGTCATGAGAATTCCACGACTGCCCTGCTGAACTCAGAATCTATTTCTAGACATGATCAAGGTTTTGAGCTTAATTACAAGTTAATTAAATAAAGATTAACCTGAAATTTACGTCACTGCAGACATATCCAAATGGAGAGCTTACTACAACTTAGTAGATTAAAAATGAACCTAAAATTTACTGGTGTGATTTTATAATATTTGTTAAAATATAATCGTTGTGATAAGGTTGGGCCCAGAGGCTTACGTGAAAAGGCACATCATACAGGAACTCTGTTGACTTCAGTCTATCTATGGCCCTATAAATAACAGGATGTGTCTGTGTGTTAATTAATGCTATACAGTTCAAGCTGAATCGAGGATTTTTTCATGTTTGAACTGATGGCTCCTAAGCAGCTTGTTTTGATTGTACTGATATTTGTTTCATTTTGCCAAAGTAATGGCTCCACCCTTGTCGAATCTGCTTGCGAGTTGGCTCCTGATCGTAGATTCTGTGAATCCACTCTCTATGCAAATTCAGGATCATCACGAACAGATCCTAAAGATATGAGTCAAATTGCTATCAAGAGGAGCATAGCTGAAGCAAATACTATTCGGAAACTTATTCCTACCGCGTCCGGTCACACTCAACAGAGCAAAGCGTTGCAAGATTGTAGCCAACTGTACGATCTTTCTGTGGACTATTTGACGGACGGTCTGTCAAAATTGAATCAAACCTCTTTACAACGGAGGCAAGCAGTGGATGTTCAGAGTTACTTGAGTGCAGCCCTGACCAACCAGGTCACCTGCCTGGACGGGCTCAAAGAAGCAAACGTAAACCTCCGCTCCTATTCATTCGCCAATCACATATCTAACTGTTCGAAATCTGTAAGTCGTTGTCTCGGTTTGGTAAGAAAGTATTGGATCGGCGGCACGGGCTCTGTCCAAACATCGGTCAACAACCGACGCCTGTTATCTGACACCGCTCAAGCTCGTCCCGTGGACGATGGTTTCTTGTCTCAGTATGGATCTGTGGACGATGGCTTTCCATCGTGGGTGTCCCGGGGGGACAGAAGATTGCTTCTACAAACTGCAAATGGCGTCAGCTTAACCGGCAACGTGGTGACGGTGGCGCAGAACGGCAGCGGTAATTACACCACTATTACTGATGCCATCAACGCTGCTGTCAACAAAAGCGCCGACAGATACGTGATATATGTTACCGGAGGAGTTTACGAAGAATATGTAGAGATTCCCAAAAGCAAATACAATATTATGCTAATCGGAGATGGAATAGATGTCACTGTGATTACCGGGAATAGAAGCGTTGTGGATGGATGGACTACTTTTCATTCGGCAACATTCTGTAAGTTACTATGTGATTTCTCTCTTCGCTTTCTGTCAGGGATTATTCTAATCATAACAATAGCATATTGGTTTGTAAATAATATAGTCATATTTGGATATAGTTTTGTTCAAAATGTATTAATTGGCGTACTAATCTTTAGGAATTGAAATCTATGCAGCCACAGTTGGAAAAGGTTTTATTGCAAGGGACCTGACGATTGAGAATACCGCAGGCGCGGTGAAGCACCAGGCGGTCGCTCTACGAGTGGGAGCAGATCTCTCGGTTTTCTACCGCTGCAGCTTCAAGGGATACCAAGACACTCTATACACACATTCACTTCGCCAATTCTACAGAGAATGCGAGGTATATGGCACTGTAGATTTCATCTTCGGCAACGCCGCAGTAGTTTTTCAGGCCTGCACTCTTCTTGCGCGGAAACCCATGGACAACCAACAGAATCTTTTCACTGCTCAAGGTAGAACGGATCCGAATCAAAACACTGGAACGTCCCTTCACAACTGTAATGTTACGGCTGCGCCGGATCTGGTTCCTGTTATCAGCTCTTTCCCCACATACCTGGGTAGGCCATGGAAAGAGTACTCTCGTACTGTTTACATGCAGTCTTATTTCGACAGTCTTATCCAGCCTGCCGGATGGTTAGCATGGTCTGGTGACTTTGCCTTGAGCACGTTATATTATGGTGAATATGACAACAACGGACCCGGGGCCGGTACTTCAGAAAGAATTACATGGGCTGGTTATCATGTGATGAACAACACTGATGCTCAAAATTTCACGGTAAATTCATTCATCTCCGGCGACTCATGGATACCGGCAACATCAGTAACATTTGATGGAGGCTTGTCTTAGGCATGAATTCTCCTTTTCATTCCTCTTCCAAATCATCCAAAAAATAAAGCAGAATCCAAAACCACCTTGTCTTTGCCTGCAATCGTCTCTGAATTAAATTATTTATTAATTTCAACTACCTCCTTGTGTTTAACGGCATCACTTGAAATGTCTGTATGAAATGTTACTTACATTAAAGTGCTTTATGAGTTTACTTCGCATAATTATGGCATTTTTATGACTCACCAATAGAAACTACTCCTCAGATAAAATATCCATGCTTCTTTTCCTTTTACTGATTAGAGGATCACATTTATGAGTTTCCCTGCCACAATAATGGTGTCTTTATGACTTACCAATAGAAACTATTATGAGATACAGTAGCCATGCTTCTTTCCTTTTTTCTCATTAGAGGCTCACAACTTCCCTTTCGTCGACCTCCACAACTTTCCTTATTATATGACATTCACTAAATATATATAGATATAACATTTATTGTGGTAAATTTTAAAAGGATATAACTTTTTTAGATCAAAAAGACATAAATTGAAATGTGGTTGTACTAAAAATTATTTAAAAGATGTTAATTTACATAAATTATACAATAAACTAATAGATGTGTATTTTAAATCTTTATTTATTTTTTTAAAATAGAGATTTAATTATTTTATTTCAAATTTAAACTAATTAATTTCTTACTTTAATTAGTTAAATTCATTTTAATAGATATTTAAAGTCATTTTTCTTTCTGAAATCTTTCAATTCAAATGATTTTATTAATAAGTCGAGAATAAAAAGTGAGATTATGCATCTTCAAGAATTTTATGTACAGTTGTTTACACAACTTGATCTATACATCAATCTACTTAAAAAATTTGAAATCCAATGGATAGTGGATTTTGACGCCTCCCTGATGTGGTGTGAGGAGTCCATTTAATCTCCCGCATAAAATATGTTATTTCTATGATTCTCTTTCACTTTCTGTTATGATACTTATGTATTGTTTTGGCCTCCATGTGTAAAGTCCTTGGTAAGTTTGTTTTGGCCTCCATGGGACATTTTGTTTTAGTCTCCAAACCAACTTATTCTATAAGTTTCTCTATTATACTTATGCAACTTCAACACATTTATATTATTAATAATATTTTAGGCTTTTTGCATTCTCTCTCTCTCTCTATCTCTTTATATATATATATATATATATTATTTATAGTGTCAAAATAGGGAAGTCCATGAAGCATACATGATATAGTTGAACACACTTATTCTAGATTTACAATATATTATTTATACCATAACTTTTAAATTATTCATTGAATTAGACTAGGAATTAGACTCTTGGAGCTTCGTCTACTTTGTTCACAACTAAAATTTATGAAGAATTAAAATAGTTTAGAATAAAATTTGGACATGATACTTCATTTTTTTCACAAATTCAATCAAGAATTTATTTAAGACAAAGAGAATACGAACATATTCATAAAAACACCCCAATAATGAAGCTAAAATATTTGACAACCTTGAATATAGTGGGGTTGTAATTTCTTTCATTGTAACACCATATTGCTATTTTTTAAAATATGAAAGAAGATATAATGAATGCCTCATATGATGATTGCCTCATATGTTGATGTTGGAAAACAACTCGTCCCCAACAAAGAGAACACCCTATGGATAAATTGCACTCTAGAACATCATAAGGTTAAGGTTTCATTAAGACATATAGTTTATCAATTGACTCTCCAACCTAGAAAAGTAAAGAAAATCAGTTATAAGAAGAAATATTTATTTTATTAAAAGGTTTGGGCATGATGAAACTTTTAAAATGAGCTTCCACTAGAAAGGTTTGTTTATTATTTTAATTCAAAACCTCAAACATAAATTTTAACAAATATTTAATTTTGTAACCATGATAGATTATGGAAACATCACATTTTTGAATGATGAGATTATTTTTCACCTTGATGTTGTGTCCTTGTTCACTAAAGTTTTAATAAGTAATAGAATTGATATTGTCAATAAATATGTCAACAAGGAGAGTTATTGGAACCTCTTAAAAATGGGGTTAGGGAGTGTTGTTGTATGGTTTAGAACATAGAGCACACCCACTTTCAAGATGATTTCACTCAAGGATAACACTAGAGATCAAAATGAAAAAGAGAAAGTGATCTTACAATAGGACTATCCTATGGGCTAAATGCAAACTAATAAGGGTTCACCACCAAGTTTAGACTTTGAAAAGATAATGAAATGCAAGATGAGATGTAAAAACCTTAATTGAGTGTAATGCACTACAAAATGACCTAGAAAAGTAGATGGAATAGCATAGAAATTGAAGCCAAGAAGGTGTGAACCTAGAAATATGGAAATGGTTGAATGGAGGTATGGAACATTGGAAATTATGCTTTTAATGTTGACTGGGACTCATTTGCCAAGCTGGGAAAATCAATCCAGATTCTGGAAAACTGTGCATGAACAAGAATCTACTAAAAGGTATCTAAATCTGTAAAAACTTGAAATTTGACTAGAAATGTTGTTGGGTTAGTGAATAAGGGTTTTCCTTGGTCAAACCCTATTTTGGAAAGAAATCCTTGAAATGAAATCAAATAAGAATGGAGAATGATGAATGAACAAATGACAATGTTGCAACTCACCAAACCCTTGCAATAAAGTGTTGGAATTATGTTTGAGATGGCTACAATGGATGGGGATCTTGTCTCTCACCTGAATGATGTTGATCTTGAATGAAAAACTTGCTTGAATCACCAAACCCTACATCATAATTGTTAGCACAATAACAAACATGATACATGAATTCCTTGACATGATGATTGATGCTTTAATGTTGCTCTAAAATTCTTGATAATCTGCCCTTGAATTCTCTTGAAGACACTTGAATTCTCTTGTGAACTCAAACTTGCTATAAGAATGCTCCTTCAACTTGCTAGGTGTAAAATGAATGAGAAAAACTTGTATTTATACTCAATTATGCAAGAACTCCCAAAATTGCAACACTACAAGCCGTCATCAGATCTAGGAGAATAAAATCCCACCATAAATTTGAACTTATTTTTATTTTGGGCCACATGGGACTCATTCACCCAAGACCAAATTTAAAAATGCTTAGAAATGTGTGAAACCAGGTTCAAGACCAAAAGATCTAGGTTGGACCCATTTGTCCAAGGTGGTGAATGAGTCCCAAATCACTAAATCTGGGTCTGAAACACCTGAATCATGATTGAATATTGATTGGTATTGGAATTATCCTCGTAAAGATCCATTAAATCAGGCTTGTGGATGCAAAATACAACCATTTAAAGCATAAGAAAGCCCAATTATTACTGAAAACCCTAGAAAGGTGTGGAAGTGTGTTACAACACTTTACAACACTCCAAATAAGGCATGATTAAGGTTTATTTTGATTAGAAAGAGGTTAATTAAGTGTAATTAATTAATAAGACCTTAGAAAAGTGTGAAAGTGGGTTACAACACTTCACAACACTTTAGCAAGGTACAATTTAAATTCATTAATTCACAAGGGCCCATGACCTAATGTGAATGTGTTAACCACATTACAGCACTAAATCAAGGCAACATTAAGCCTAATTCACAAAGAGGGCCCAAACAAGTAAGGAAACATAGAAGGGATATTTTTTTTGTTGCCATATTTATCATCTATTATGGTACACAAAACAAGCTTCGTATGTTATTTCCAAGACTATTGACATATCTTGTGGTAGCTATGTGTAATGACAAAAAATGTATCCCTCTACATTTTCACACTTATTTGGGCCATCCTTGTTAAATTAAGCTTAATGTTGCCTTGATTTAGTGTTGTAATGTGTTTAAAACATTCACATTAGGTCTTGGGCCCTTGTAAACTAAGTGAACCTAGTTGTGCCTTATTTGGGGTGTTTTAAAGTGTACCTTTACAATTTCACACTAACCTATGGTTTTATTAATAAATTGGGCTTCTTTATCCCTTAATTGGCCTAATTTTGCATCCATAGGCCTTAATTAATGCATCTTTCTGAGATTAATCCTGAAATTTACCAACATCCAATCATAATTCATGTGTTTTTGGATTTTATGGACCACATTTAGTGATCTGGGACTCATATGCCACCTTGGGGGTATGAGTGCCATGTAATTTTTGGGGCCCCAATATGGATTTCACATCAATCTAAGCATTTCTTGAAAAATGTGTCCCAAAGATTAGCCTAATGCGACTCATATGCCACTTCTAGCATATGAGTACCACTTAGATTAGACCTAAATTAAATTCAAATTCTTGGCTGGATTTTATTCTCCTAGATCTAATGTCGGCTTGTAGTGTTGTAATTTTGAGAAATTTGGCATAAACAAGTATAAATACAAGGCTATTTCACTCATTTTCTCCTACGACTTTCATGAGAGAATTCCTTATAGAAAATTTGAGTTCACAAGAGCATTCAAGTGTTTATAAAATAATTCAAGAGCCTTCAAGAGTTGATTATCAAGTGATTTAGAGCATTATTCAACTATCAAACTTTATGTAATTTAAGTTATCATGCATCATGTTTATTTTTTAGCTAACATTTATGTTGTAGGGTTTCATGATTCAAGTGAGAATTCAAGTCAAGATCCATATCATTCAAGCAAGAGTCAAGATCCACATCCATTGGAGCCATTTAATACATGTTTGCAATAATTTATTCCTAGGGTATGGTGAGTTGCAACATATAATTTTGTTCATTTATCATTCCTCCTTTCTATTTCATTTCATTTCAAGGTTTTATTATCAAAATGGGGCTTGACCAAGGCAAACCCCTTTCTACTAACAAAAAAACATTTTTCCCTCTCTCTAGTGTGTGATTTGTAGATCTAGGTTGAAGACACATTGAAGAGAAAGATTAGAAGAAATTTTCAAGCTTACAAAGTTGTCATTTAGTTTTTACCTTGTTTACAAGACCACTAAAGGACACCTACATAGTAGAATTTAGCAGTTCAAATATGAAAATTAGGTTGAGAAGAAAGAGCAAAGATTGAACAACAAATTCATACCTTGAACCTCTAAAAAAGTTGAGTAGGATTGATACGCCACTTTTAGCATATGAGTCCTAGTATAGTGACGTTTTTGGATTTCAAGAGTTTCAGACTTGTCATTGCCAGATTCATGTTCCTGCCCAGAAACCCTAATCTACGACTAAATCACCCATCCTGGCATATGAGTCCCAGTGTGTATTAAATTCAACATTTTTAGCATTCCAGACCTTGTTTTGAGCTGCTATAGGTTTCTAGGTGCATCTCTCTAATTTCTCAAATTGTTGTTCTGATTTACATTCATTTCTAGATCATTTATTCAAGTCTTTCACAACATTAGGTTTGATCATTAGCTTTTGCATGTTACTTGTCCTTCCAAGCCCTAGCTTGGTGGTGAACCCCATTTTAGTCTCTAATCATACCCTAGGACATCCTATTGCAGATCTCTATCTCTCATTTTATCATTAGATTGAGATCTCTAAGGTATCCTTGAGTGAAACTAGAGTGAAATAGGACCCTACCCTTGTGCTCCATCTCCTAAAAGGTGGGGATACCTATTTCCACTATTTCATTTTGGTGAACCTTCATTTAGAACATCTTATTTCTAATTTGGAGTGCATCATAATCCTAGATCTAGTTTGCATTAACTTTGCATTAGGTCTTGCATTAGTTAATTTGCATCTATGGTTTCTAAATCTTGTATTAGTGAAAGTGCATATAGGTTGCATTTTTGCCTCTTGCATCATTGAATTTCATCTAAAATCTATATTTAGAATTAGCCTAGACATCATCAAAAATAGAAAACATAAAATTCACACATAATTTGTTGAAAATGGTACAAAAACCCTAATCTAGGACTCATATGCCTCTCTGGGCGATTTAGTCCTAGTATAGGTGGTTTTGCCTAATTTTTGGGTATTTTGTGGTGACTGTCATTTTGCATTCAAATCACTAAAAAATGTTGATTGGGACTCATACGCCCCTTTCGGCGATTTAGTCATGTTTCAGATTTTAAACTATATTTTCCAACATTAAAAACTTTGTTTCTATGTTTTTGTTTGTTGTAGTTAGTTATCTGTTTCAGTTTGTAGAGTTTCTATTACATTCTTTTCATTACATCTAGTTTAATTTCATTTGAATTAGAATTAGAAAAACCATTTATATCGTATTCATTACATCTTGTTTTTCATTGATTACCCCTTGCATGAGCTTTACAATTTGGTGTCCTATTGCTAATACTATATTGGGATGAAGTTTGAGACTCATGTCATCTTGCAATAGCACAATCATCATGGATCTTGGGTTATCTAGCTCTTTCACTACTAGTGTTGACACTAGTTCACTAGGTATGGACCATACCCTTAACAACTCTTTGCCTTCAAGTAGTGTGACAAATATTAAGACAATGGTTGCTAGTATTTCACAAGAAAACATAATCCAAATCCATGAATACTTAAAAAACCTACAAAATCAAGTAAGTACTAAAAATATTTCAACGACTGCTATCCCTACTATAGATAGCATACATCACATGATTGAAACTAAAGAAGGAGTTGAACTTGTGTATAACCTAGCTCAATTTTTTGGTAAACTTACTACTGGTTCTCAACCTTCAAACAATGTCCAAAGCCAAGGAGGAACCAAATTCCTCCTGTAACAACTATTGCCTCTATTCCTACCTATACCAACCCTCAAGTTACAACACCAATGTAACCTACTAGTAATGTAATTCCTACCTTGGGTAATTTTTGCTAGTATTCCTAGTACCTTTGAGGCATTACACACCATATCTCCTACCACTTTACCTCCCATAATAATTCCACTCACTTGTCCTTCTAAAACATATACACCTCCGACATATTCACCTCCATCTCAAAATGCAAATAATGATGTCATAAATCAACTCAAGTGCAAATTGTTTCATCCCTCCAAAAGCAAGTTTCCACCATAAACCAATATCAAAGTGGCCAACCTACATACTATGTCAAAAGAAATTCCTTATCCTTGGAGATAATGAGAATGTTGATACGACAAGGTCTAGAGATTCCTAGATTTGAGAAATATGGGGGGAAAGGAGATCCTTCTAACCATGTTTCCACTTATACTACCTTATGTAGAGATTTTTTTCTTGAGGATAAGCTCTTGAATAAGCTTTTCCCTCGATCCTTGAAGGATACCGCCTTAGAATGGTTTTCCTCATTATCAAAAAACTTAGTTTATTCATTCAATGAACTTGTTGAGGCCTTCATAAACCATTTCCAAGTGCATATGACTCCTAAGATGACCTTAGCCAATTTGATGAGATGTAAGCAAAAACTTGATGAAAAATTTACTGACTTCATTTCACGTTATCAATCAGTTTATAATTCCCAAATCGATGTTAAGATTCCCATTCCTCACCTTCAACAAATGTTCATTAAGAACCTATAAACTAAGATACAAGATAAGCTTACCATGATGAAGTTTCCTTCCTCCGTACACTTGTGTACTACTCTTCGTGATTATCAAAACTCAGTTAGTAGTCATGACACAAACCCCACCTCTAGCCGACCTGAGAAGTCTAAATCTGTAAACCAAAAAAATTACCAACCTTTTAGAAAATAGAATAAAGGATTCCTTCAACTTAATCCTCCTCAATAAACAACTCAACATGTCGATGCCCAAGAGGTTTCTATAAGGAATTTGGGTATTCGGTTAGCTAATTTACTCCCTTACTCGATACCCTCCATAACACAATGTCACAACTTTTAGAACATAAAATGGTCACCTTGCCTCCCATTAACACTCTTGATCCTAATAAGCCTTTACCTCCAAATTTTATATTAAATTCCTATTTTCCATTATCATCAACAAAATGGACATGAGATAGAACATTGTAAGCGTCTTAAACATCTTGTGCAAGACCTCATTGATTCCTGTTGACTTTCAATTGGAGGTGTTAATGATCAAGGAAATAAGTCCATTGCCCCTCCCAACCCAAACATGCAAATCTTTACCAACCTTGTGCCTAATCATAATATTTCATTTGTCAAACCTAGTGAAACTACAAAGAATGATACGATGAATGTTGACATGGATGATGACAACATGGACACTAATGAACAAGGTCCTATGGATACTATTGGAAAAGGTTTAATTGTATTGATCAAAACTCAACCTCGTAAGGGTCGAACTAAAAATCCTCTTGATATTGATTTCTCATCTAAATACATTATTAGAAATGCACCCCATGGTCCTCTTTACATAGCCGACCAAATCAATGACAAGCTCACTAATGGGATATTAATTGACCTCGTCTATGGAAAGAATGTGATCACCAAGGAATTCTTACTCGTGCATGAACTCTATCAAGAAACATATGATAAAATGAAAGCATGGATCAAAATGCTTAATGGTTTCGCTTGCCCTATGATGGGATCGATTACCCTTCCTTTACAAATAGGACCGAAAAATTTAATGTATCATTCTCCATCATCTTGATGTTGGATCAATTCCATGTGAAGCTTGGTTACTTGTGGTTATGATCCATGGAAGCCATCCCATTTTTTGTTCATAAATGCTTAAAGTTTCCCTTTGATAATGAAATCTTTATTGTACACCATAGTGACTTTAATCCTCTATCTTCCTGTTGTAATTTTTTATTGGATTTCTTTTGGCCCAAGCCTATGGAACCTATTAAACCTCAAGAAGACTTCTTTTTCAAATCCTATCAAAAGATCAAAGAAAAATTCATAGAAAAACTATACCTTACAAACATGCCTCAGCCTATGATTGATCCTACCATCCTTGAAAAAACCATGATTTAACCTAAAGACATTACAAATAACCAAGACCAACCTAAGATAGATTCTTTTCCTATCTCCTATAAAAGACCAAGAGACAATGAAAACAATCCTATCACACCTCCTAAGATAAAACAAGTTTACAAAGATAAAGAGAAAGTGGTTGAACAACCTTCCATGGTTCCTTTCGTTCCTCCCCTTAGGGAAGAAAATAATCCTATGGTTGATAAACCCACTCCTACACAAACACAACTTGAAAATTGAACTAAAATAAATGGAAATGCTAGAGGGTGTAGGCGTAGACATCATGCTCTTGCTCAAAGGTTAAATGAAGAAAACAACAAATAAAATCAATATCCAAACTTGACTGAAGCAATACATGATAAGTCTCCCTCTTTGTTGCAACATAAAGATCCTATATCATAACCACAACAGGAGCTAAATGCTTCTTTGGACATTATCATTCAAACTCACGTTGTGATAACTTGCATGACGATGATGAGGTTTCTAAAATTGATGAAGAAGTGCATAATGAATTGAATACATTTTTTCCTCTTCTATGAGATTAAACAATAATTCCCCTAAGAAGAGTGTTGAACTTGGTAACAACCCTAGTTCGACACTTCCTATTGTCCCTTTCACTAGTTGTCCACCTTCCATATATGATGAACATGATATGGATGTAGACGACCTACTAATAGTTTGACTCACATGTGCCTTATTAGTCTTTTTTTTGTTTTCTTTTGCGTATTTCTTTATGTGATTGCATGTGTGTAATGTGATTCCCCATGATGTTTCATTTGATGTATCTCTCTCTTTGTGACATTCCTCTATTTATTTCTACATTCTTCTCTTTGTTGTAAATCTTTCCCTTTATCTTTTCTTTGTCTTGTGTTTTCCTTTTGGGGATGACTCAAGGTGTTGATACATTTAGATCTCTTCCATGTTGACTTGAAAGGTTTTTCTTTGTTTTCGCTCTCTTTGTGTCATTCTTCTCGTTCCATGAGTATTTGGGGAATGATGGTAGTTTCGAGCTCTATAAAAGCATTGTAGCAAGAACATATTGACCCCAAATCCATGGATCCATCATGTGTTTGGGAGTTTCATTTTGAGGGAAACCCCTCCTTTTCATGACACAACTTCATTTTGAAGAATATGACTTGGCATAGGGCTTTCCAAATAATCTCTCATGTCCTCTGTTTTGTTAGGATTTATCATTTTCTACTTTAGGGTAATTTCTCACAACATGGTGTTTAGCAATTTCTTTAAAGTGCGGGCATACATTGGCATTGTTATTTTTTGACTCATGTTTCATAGTGTAGCTTTAGATTACTTCATGTAATGCATCTTTCACTTTGTGGTAACATTTTGTAGGATGTACGTCAAGAGTGTGATCTCTCTTAGCATATTATATTCCTCTTAGTGGCTTGATGTGACACACTACATCCCCTAAGTTGTGAATCTTCTATTCTTCGATTGGTCCTCTCTTGGAGACATTAGGCATGATGTTCCCTAAGTTAAGACCTTACATGAACTAATAAAAAATCCTTTGAATGTACCTTACATTCTTTTTACATATTCAGTTATATGGCCACCTTGCATACTACATTTTGCTTGCCTATGGAGTCATCTTGTTTGTTCATGAGTTTCAAGCATACGAAGCTTTGCTTGCCTCATGAAGTTCGAAGTTCAATAATTTGTGGCACCTTGTCAAAGTTAATAGGAGGTATAGATTTGGTATGGTTGTATGTATGGGAGCTAAACTTAGGTATGACTTTCCCATAGCCACTTGCTTGTTTGTGTGAGCGCATACCACCCGCATGCATATATGTCTCACTAGTGGATCACCTAGTGGATGGTCTGAGGTTCCACTAGCCCTTGTGAGTATGCATCTTTGGACAAACAACTTAGATCTGATCCACAACATGTGGGACAAATGGTCGAAGCTTGATCCACCACTTTTGTTTTATTCTACTTTTCTTTATGTCTATGGTAGTGTATGCTTGTGCCTTGTTGTTTCTCCTTATATCATTTGCATGTGTTCTCTTTTGTGCTTATGTTGGTTTTCCATAGGATCTTGACCCTAGGGGCTTGATCACCCCTCATGATTGTTGTCATCCTATCTTACTAGCATTGGTACATTTGAACCCCTCTTGATGCAAGTTTGTCTACTTTAGTGTGAGTTTGAAGCAAGTTCCTCCTCTCACTAAAGTGGGGGCTAAATGTAATGATGAAAAAATACCCCTCAACATTTTCACACTTATTTGGGCCCTCCTTGTTAAATTAAGCTTAATGTAGCCTTGATTTAGTGTTGTAATGTGTTTAACACATTCACATTAGGTCTTGGGCCCTTGTAAACTAAATGAACCTAGTTGTTACTTATTTAGGGTGTTGTAAAGTGTACGTTCACACTTTCACACTAATCTATGGTTTTATTAGTAAATTGGGCTTCTTTATGCCTTAATTGGCCTAATTTTGCATCCAAAATCCTTAGTTAATGCATCTTTTTTATATTAATCTTGACATTCACCAACATGCAATCATAATTCATGTTCTTTTTTATTGTATGGCCCAAATTTAGTGATGTGGTACTCATACACCACCTTGGGCGTGATGGAACCCTCAAATAATTATTTGTTCCATCTCAAACCCTTGTCACATTTGGATGTAGGGATGATATATGAGGGTTTAGGATTTTATTCAATATAAATGCTTGTAATGTTCTATTTGGTCGTTGACTTCTTATTGCCCGTTTTTAGTCACTTTAAAACATCTTATGTCATTCATTGTCATCAGGTAACTGGTCCCTCAAGCCTAGGTCCAAGACTCATAATTTTTGTAAGGTTAGGTATAGGGACTTTTTGGCCTTTACATCCTTTGTGTTTTGTGACTTAGGAGTCTTTCCCTTTTCTATTGTATCATCCTAGAGGGTCCCCTCTTCAAAATAACTTAAGTGCATGTGCTTAAAGATTTTGCTTAAGTCCTGATGATCCTCATATCTTTATTTCCCATCACTGTTTACTTTTTAAGTGTATGTTTTAAATTGGTGACGAGCAATAAGCGACATTTCTTTTTGTTTACTCATCGCAAATAGATGTTGGAGCTCTTGGAACAATCAACAGTGAGTGATGTTCTGTGTATTGTTAAGGGATTGCTTATCACTAATGGCTTTTGAGCCTTGAGCATTGTAATAGCGATAAGTGATGTCCTTTGGCTTGATGTTCTTATCGCTCATCGCTTGTAATAGTGATAAGTGATGTCCTCTAGCTTGCTGTTCTTATCGCTCATAATAGATGGTAATAAAATGATAAATTCAAAACATTGATGAGTGATATGATGGAATTCCCTTGCATTGCGTATTACAGATATTTTTTAAGTGCTAAATTCTGCATTAGTGATACGCGATACACATTGTCATTTTCTAAATCCTCTCATCGCTAATTACTTGCAAACTGTATGAGGAGAATTAGCAATGAGGGATGGCCTGATGTTTCTATATTTTATCGTTCATTGCAGATTCATTCCTGAGCCTAAGTTTGAATTAGCGATGAGCGATAAGATTCTCTGAAAGGTTTTTTTTGCTAATGTGATAAGATCTTATGTGTGATGTCTTTTGTACCATTGATTTTCATGCGGGTGTATGTGTCTAAATCTAATTTCTTCATTGCATCTCTTGTCACTGTTAGGAGCCAAGGTGCAAAGTTTGAATTAGCGATGCACGATGGAAGGATGAAGGTGATCAAGGACAGGCCACAAATCCGAAGGCTGAGATTTCATCGTGGGGATGTTGACATCACTAATGAAGGACGAGATGCATCCACGATAGGTGATGGCTATTGTTGGAACATGAAACATGGTGAAATCCTAAGGATATTATATAGAAGGAAATAAGTGAGATGATTGGAGAACCATTGATATGATTTTAAAACATGATGATCCAAGGACTAAACTTCATCATGACAATACTTTCATCACTGATTGTACCCTAAAATTTGGGGAATATCAGCGATGAGTGATGAAGTGTATAAGGAAATATTCTCTCTAAAAAACACTGGTCTTATGTACTTTCCTATATTAATGAAGGAGCAAGGATTAGGTTGGTGATACATGCTATTTGTCAGATCATGTATGATTAATCCAAATTAAAGGAAAACATGCCAGCATTTGAGATGACATTGTTTTTTTCTAGGAACAAGTTGCTAATGGTCGAATAATGATGCTCATGGTCACCATAGATGAAGTTTTAATTGTTTTAAGATCAACGGCCTAGATTCAAAGCCAAGTTGTTAAGTTATCAACTTGATCATGTGAGGAGTTCTTGAATCATTAATTATATATGCTCCAAATTGTCTATTTAATGCAGGTTGATTGATGTTAATTTTCACCATCTTTCCAATCTGCAGTGACTGTAAGGCGTAGTGTGAAGAAGTGTGAGAGGCTATTTTTTTTCCTGAGTTGAATATTGAGTGTTCTTCTCCTAAGTAAGTTGGTTTTAAATTGGGTTCTCTAGTCTGGTTAAGAATTTCTATGCTGAGTTGGTTACAATTGTTTGGGATTGTAAGTTTATCTCCTTGTAACTTTGTCTTAAATTGTTAAATTCTTCTTGTTCTGGAGATGGGGAAAACTAGTGTGACAATTCAAATTGTTAGAAGGTCTAGCTGACTTAATGTATTTGAGTGTTATGAGGATATAACTGAGCAAGAATCCCAGGCTTCTCTTGAGGTTTCAAAGGGTAAAAGGAGGGCTAGAGGTCATTAGAAGAAATCAATTGTGTAGATTACGTACAACTTGAGAAACAAGACCATTCCAAGAGAAATGGTCAAGTTCAAAGGCAAGGAAATAGCTCAGCCAGTGAGGAGGGCCAAGAAAAAAGATAAACATCATAGGGCCTACCTGGGAAAACATAATTCTCCTATTGTGCTCTCTGACAATCCTTCGGACATTGAAGTTGGCACTAACTCAGGATATGGCTAGTACCTTCTTTCTCTAGTACCATATGGGAGGTGGCACTAACTCAGGATGTGGCCAGTACCTTCTTTCTCTGGTACCATATGGGAGCTCTCATGATGACGTAGTCATGGTCCCACCAATTTCATTGAGGACAAGGAGCGGTCAGGCATTCTCTGATGCCAATGACTCTGAATAGGGTCACCTCCTTGTTTTTGTTTTTGGTGACACCATGGTCTTTGCATAGGAGGTATTTGTTTCAATATATTTTTGGTTTTTCTTTTGCTCTTCCATGTTTATGTGGAGGTCCTCCGACTGATATGATATGGAATTTGTTTTGTTCAACATGAATGTGGTGACAATGATTGATGGTATCCTACACATGTGTTTTTTTTTGTCGTCCCTTGTTCCTAAATGATTGCATAAAACTACCTAGAGAGTCCTTCGAGGAATCAGTTGAAATTAGGTTTTTGAAATAAAATGAAATGAAATGAAATTGTGATTCAGTTGAATTATGCTTGTTGCTCCCCTATTTATAAAGGGGATTTCATGGCTGAAGTTAAGAGAGTTCAGAAATTTTGAGTCCAAAATAGGTCACAGTGAATGCTATGCTCTCCAAGCAAATATAATGTAAATAGATACATTAGTAAATATATTAAAAGCCAATCTAGGGTGAAGGTTATACTGTATGAAGATCTTAAATATAGTTTCATGAATTAATATCAATAATGAAGGAGAATATTAGCTCTAAAATGTTTCTCTCCTGTGTATCTTTCTTCCAAATTATGAATGAAGTTGTTAATTATAATTTCATTTGTCTTCTATCATTTTCACTGAATGAATGGGCTTGTTTTATGCTTCAGTTCAATGAGTTGATTAAATTCTAAAATAAGGCCATTAGTTTGTGGGAAAGGGATATAGGATTTGGTAAGGAAGAAATATTTTAAAGCAAAGTGGCATACTAATAGTCCATTAATTTCTGATGTTCAATCATAATTGTATTATTGATTGATTGCAAGTTATGATGCCATTATTCCCTCAGATAGGGCACTGGTCTTTCTATTAGTTTATCTTATTGTTGAATGAGATGGTAATGAATCTGGCCTAAGATTCAAAATGAAGACGAATTCATAACATACTCTCAATTATATTGCCCCAACTTTCAGTATATAAACACATTCCATGAAATAAATAACACTTTCACCCAAGGTCTACGAATCCTTTGATGAAGTGGGTTTCTTGAGGAATGCATCTATGTGAGGAAATGCTCTCTACTAAATTTGAGATACTATGAGAATGCGCAGGATTACCCTCCTAGGTCTCACAGAGCCCAAAGAGAAGAAGTGAGGTACTAACTACTTAAGTGTTAGCCAATCCTTTGAAACCTTGTTGATAATTGAGTTGTGGAAAATTCATAGGTAAGGACTGAGATTAAGTTTGGTTCTAAAAAAATAAGCAATAGAAATGGCAACTCCATTGGGGAGAACTCCAGATTTATCCATTTGGAAAGGGTCAAGAAAGAATGAATGATTGGTTTAGATGTTGAAGAAGTTCCAGATCTACAAATTGACTTGTAGCAGTACCAAATTCAAAATACTGTGAAGTGACTCTGCTGGGAGAATTCATAAAAATATATCCTTGCTTCAAAGGTTTTCCTCTTGTTGAAGAGGTGGAGACTCTGCTCTACAATTTATACACATGAAGTGTTGTTGTTTGTTATTGTGACTTGAAAGTGTTCTACTCAATGTTGCAACAATTGGAGATGTGAAGGTACATAGTTCTCTGCATATTTTTATTTTTTGAACCTATCATATTGAATGCAATTGTTGTTCCCTTTAAAGTGTTTGTCTACATTATTCACAAATTTGCTAGTATGGATGGTTAGAATGAATTTGTATATCCTAGGAATTTCTATCCATTTGCATTATCATATGTTTCAGTCCCAGGTTACCACCATATTAGCAACTATCCTAGTGATCCTTCATATTTTCATGGTTATGATTATGCACAATTAGTTAAACCTAGATTTACACGTATCTATGGATTACCAAAGGGAAATAACCATGCCATTAGAAACCTTGATGCATATTGTCAAGAAGCTTCAGAAGTCTGATAATTGTCAAATAGTTGAAACCCCAAAGTATAGGAACCCAAGTGTGAACAAGCCTAGGCTAAGGCCGAAATGGAAAGTTGTGTTTAAAAGGGGAATTAAAGAGATGAACAAAAGGAACCTAATGTCTCTACTAGCCTAGTTAAAAGATAATCATACTAGATCTGGTAGCCAAATTGGTGCACCTTTTTTCAATTATTTTGATCCATTATATGACCAATTAGACTTGTCATGGATTGATTACAAGGTTAAAAGTATGCCATCTTGAGTCTCTAAGTAGATGCCTTAGATTTAATGGATATAGTGTGTGTGAAGGAGATGTACATGTCCAAATTTATTATAACTTCATGGTGAAACATTCATTTGGAGATCATGATATGTGGATGAGATTTTTTGTCAGATCTCTTGAACCTAGAGCTAGGGATTGGTACTTAAGTTTTCCTGAGAAGTCCTTTTCATGCCGGGATACACTAGTGGATGCTTATAGAAAAGAATTTGCAAAAGAACCTTCTGACCTTGTCACAAGGTTAAAGAAGATTAAAAAACAATATGAAGAGTTAAGAATTGCTTTCAGTCACAAATTTCTTGTTGCTCTTTCACTAATCCCTGAAAGTTTTAAACCTAGTACCTCAGATTGCATTCATATGTATTTTGAATCTTTTGAAGAGGGATCTAGTGCACTATTAAAGGATTTCAAAATATTGAGTATGCAGATGGCTTACACATGTTAGACAATATGGAAAAAATGAGGAATGAATATGTGCAAAGTCTGATGTTTTTAGTTGTTGGTAAACATGATGATGAAATTACCAATTGTATGAATACAAATGATAAGATGTCTTCAGTTTTAGATACAACCAAATGCATTCTTGAGAAGGAAGAAGTTAAGAGAGATGAAATGTCTACCATTGATGCTCATGATAGAGAAAAAAAAATTCTCTATCCTCAAGAAAATTTAAATGACCAACTCAACGATGATACCCAGTCAAATGATGAAATTCAAAGAAATATGTAGATTGTTGTCATGACATCCCAAAAGTAAGTAAGAATGAACAAATGGATAACCTATTCTCTATGATTGATTGTGACCATGCTTTTGACAGGGTTGTTAGGAATTCAATCTGCTATGATTGGAAAAATCTAGTTTTTGATCAATCCATTGAGTTTTCAAACTTTGATGATGGTGATATTATGGTATACCCTGATTTACAACTTGGTAATGCATGTAGTTCTAGTGGAAGTCAAGAAGAGGAAGTGGTTGAAAGAATGGATCAAAACAATGATCTATTGAGCAGTGAAAAAATTTCAAATTTATTGACCGCTAAATATCATAAATATGCACATGTGAGTAACCCTCAGTTGTTGTGTATTGCACATATTAATTTTGACAGTGATGATAACCTTCAATATGTGGGATATTATGCATGGGTATCTAATTTTCCTTCTAGATATGAACCAATTGGTCAGCATGGTGATAATGTGGGTAATGACAAACAACCATTTGATTTTAATAATGCATTATATGATGAGCATGAAAGTGTGCAGGCTTATGTAAGTTCAAAAATTTGTTTTGATGAGTTAGAAATAGTAGATAACCATGAATTTTGTATATCTGATAAGCCAAGTTTTGAGAATTTTAATGTAGATTTGGATAAGTATTTGTTTCCTGATTTAGATGAGCCTAGTTATGAATCTTTTCATGTGGATATGGATGTTGATTTTAAAGAAAAATTAGATTATCTTTTTGAACTTGAATTGCTCACTTTTGAACAAGCTATGAATGTTGAAGATGTTGATATGTTATGTTCAAAGGATGTCAAAGTGAGTAAGGATGAGGATAAGTTAGAGATTCTTGATGATTCTCTATACTAGCATGTTGAGGCACAGTTACAGTGTGTGCCAATGTATGAGTGTATTTCTTTACATACACTCAGAGATAGTTTGCATGATGTGCATAATCTTTTGATTAGTTCCTATGAATTTTTCACCTTTGACATGCAAACTAATAATCAAATTGAGCTTGATAGTACCAACCATGTGGCAGAATATGAGTGCCATTTTTTTTAGTTGGATGAAATTTTTATATAGTGTGGTAATGTGCAAAACATTGAAGAATGTTGTTTTTAGCCTGACAATGTTTTAAATGATAAATATTATAAGTTGTTACCATGTGATAATTAGTGTTTTAAGAGTATGCCTGATTTACAGATGCATGGTAATTGTAAATTTTTTGATAATATTGTATATGCTGAGTTGTTAAGAGATGCTAGCATGTTTAATCAGGCAGATTTCAGTGATGTTTTTAGATTGGCTTCAGTGAAATATGGTGAGAACTTTGTCTATGATAGAGGTAAGAAGAGACCTACAGTTCTTGGTGGCGTTGGGCCATCAGATGTGGTTTGAATTGTCAAATTAGAGCAATAGGGGGTAGAGATGACCTTTTGACTCTATCAACCAATAAAGTAGGCACCTAGTTTGCTTCTCCAGAGGATTTGAATTCTTGCTATGCCCAAAAGGGCCATACATCCCAGTCAAAGCCACTGATGGAACCCTTAAATAATTTTTTATTCCATCTCAAACCCTTGTCACATTTGGATGTAGGGCTGATATCTGAGGGTTTAGGGTTTTATTCGTTATAAATGCTTGTAACGTTCTATTTGGTTGTTGACTTCTTATTTCCCGCTTCCAATCACTTTAAAACATCTTATGTCATTCATTGTCATCAGGTAACTGGTCCCTCAAGCCTAGGTCCAAGTTGCATAATTTTAATAAGGTTAGGTAGAGGGCCTTTTTGGCCTTTACATCCTTTGCATTTTGTGACTTAGGAGTCTTTCCCTTTTCTATCGTATCATCCTAGAGGGTCCCCTCCAGAAAAAAACTTAAGTGCACGTGCTTAAAGTTTTCACTTAAGTCTCGATGGCCATCATATCTTTATCGCTCATCGCTAATTACTTGTTAAGTGTATGTTTTAAATTGGTGATGAGCGATGAGCAACATTTCTTTGTTTTTTCTCATCGCGAATAGCTGTTGGAGCTCTTAGAACAATCAATGATGAGCGATGTTCTATGTATTGTTAAGGAATCACTTATCGCTAATGGCTTTTGAGCCTTGAGCATTGTAATAGCGATAAGTGATGTCCTCTAGCCTGATGATCTTATCGCTCATCGTGGATGGTCATAAAATGATAAATTCAAAAAAATGATGAGTGATATAATGGAATTACCTTACATCACGTATCACAGATATGTTTTAAGTGCTAAATTTTGCATTAGTGATACACGATACACATTGCCATTTTCTAAATCCTCTAATCGCTAATTGCTTGCAAACTATATGAGGAGAATTTGTGATGAGTGATGGCCTGATGTTTCTATATTTTATTGCTCATCACAGATTCATTCATAAGCCTAAGTTTGAATTAGTGATGAGCGATGAGATTCTGTGAAAGGTTTCTTTTGCTACTTGGTGATAATATTTTATGTGTGATTTCTTTTGTACAATTGATTTTCATGCAGGTGTGTGTGTCTAAATCTGATTTCTTCACTACAACTCCTATCATTGATAGGAGCCAAGCTGTAAAGTTTGAATTAGAAATACACGATGGGCCATAGATCCGAAGGCTGATATTTCATCATGGGGATTTTGACATCGCTGATGAAGGACGAGATGCATCTACGATAGGCAATGGCTATTGTTGGAATAGGCAACGTAGTAGAATCTTGAGGACATCGTATAAAGGAAAGAAGTGAGATGTCTAGAGAAACATTGATGTGGTTTTAAAATAGGATGATCCAATAGAATAAACTTCATTGTGAGAATACTTTCCTTGCTGATTGCACCTTAAAATTTGGGGAAGATCAGTGATGAGCGATGAAGTGTATAAGGAAATATTCTCTCTAAAAAACATTGGTCTTATGTACTTCATTGATGTTAATGAAGGAGCACATATTAGGTTGGCAATACAAGCTAATTATCAAATCACATATGATTAATCAAGATTAAAGGAAAATGTGGCAACATTTGAGATGGCATCACTGTTTTCTAGGAACAAGTTCCTAATGGTCGTAAAACGATGCTCATGGTCACCATAGATGAAGTTTTAATTGTTTTAAGATCAACAACCTAGATTCAAAGTTGAGCTATTAAGTTATCAAATCACTCGTATGAGGAGTTCTTAAATCATTAATTTGTTATGCTCCAAATTTTCCATTTAATGTAGGTTGATTGTTGTTCATTTTAACCATCTTTCTAGTCTACAGTGAATGTACAACATAGTCTGAAGAAGTGTGAGAGGTTTTTTGTTTTCCTGAGTTGAATATTGAGTGTTCTTGTCCTGATTAAGTTGGTTTTATATTGGGTTCTCTAGTTTGCTTAGGAATTTCTATGCTAAGTTTGTTACAATTGATTGGGCTTGTAAGTGTGTCTCCTTGTAGCTTTGTCTTAAATTGTTAAATTTTGCTTGTTTTAGAGATGGGGAAAACTAGTGTGACAATTCAACCTGTTAGAAGGTCTAACCAACTCGATGTATTTGAGTTTCATGAGGATATAATTGAGCAAGAATCCCAAGCTTCTCCTAAGGTTTCAAAGGGTAAAAGGAGGGATGGAGGTCATAAGAAGAAATCAATTGCGTAGAGTATGTACAACTTGAGAAATAGGACCATTCTAGGAGAAATGGTCAAGTTGAAAGGCAAGGAACTGGCTCAGCCAGTGAAGAGGGCCAAAAAAATAGATAAAATTCATATGGCCTGACTGGGCAAACATAATTCTCCTATTGTGATCTCTGATAGTCCTTCAGATGTTGAAGGTGGCACTGATTCAGGATATGGCTAGTACCTTCTATCTCTAGTTGCATATGGGCACTCTGATAATGATGTGGTGATGGCCCGTCCAATTTTGTCGAGGATAATGAGCGGTCGGGCATTCTTTGATGTAGATGACTCTGAATAGGGTCACCTCCTTGTTTTTGTTTTTTATGGCACCATGGTCTTTGCATATGAGGTATTTTTTTCAATATGTTTGTGGTTTTTCTTTTGCTCTTCCATGCTAATGTGGAGGTCCTCCGACTGATATGATAAGGAAGGTTTTTTTTTCAACATGAATGTGGTTACAGTGACTGATGGTATCCTACACATGTGTTTTGTTTTTTTTCCTCTCTTGTTCCCAAATGATTGCGTAAAAAGCCACCTAGGGAGTTCTTCGAGGAATCAGTTGAAATTAGGTTTTTGAAATGAAATGAAATTGTAATTCAGT
The DNA here is from genome assembly GCA_007258455.2 of Sequoia sempervirens. NCBI lineage: Eukaryota > Viridiplantae > Streptophyta > Pinopsida > Cupressales > Cupressaceae > Sequoia > Sequoia sempervirens. Next base: position 948,343,451 of record VDFB02271358.1, read on the forward strand.
CAGATGCTTGTTGCTCCCTTGTTTATAAAGGGGATTTTATGGCTGAAGTTAAGAGAGTTCAAAATTTTTGAGTCGAGAATAGGTCACAGTGAATGCTATGCTCTTAGAGAAAATATATGCATTAGTAAATATATCATAAGCTAATCAAGGTTATATTGTATGAGGATATTAAATATAGTTTTACAAATTAATATCAGTAATGAAGGAGAATATTAGTTCTAAAATGTTGCTCTCATGTGTATCTTTCTTCAAAATTATGAATGAAGTTGTTAATTATAATTTCATTTGTCTTCTATCATTTGCACCTAATGAATGGGCTTGTTTTATGCTTCAATTCAATGAGTTGATTAAATGCTAAAATAAAGCCATTAGTTTGTGGGAAAGGGATATAAGATTTGGTAAGGAAGCAATATTTTAAAACACAAAAGTGGCATGCTAATAGTCCATTAATTTCTGATGTTCAATCATAATTGTATTACTGATTGATTGCAAGTTATGACTTCATTGTTCCCTCAGATAGGGCACTGGTCTTTCTATTAGTTTATCTTACTGTTGAATGAGTTGGTAATGAATGTAGCCTAAGATTCAAAATGAAGGTATGAATTCATAACATACTCTAAATTACACTGCCCCAACTTTCAGTATATAAACACATTCCCTGAAACAAATAACACTTTCACCTGAGGTTTGCGAAGCCTTTGATGAAGTGAGTTTCTTGAGGAATGCATCTGTGTGAGGAAATGCTCTTGACCAAATTTGAGATATTATGAGAATGTGTAGGATTACCCTCTTGGGTCTCACAGAGCCCGAAGAGAAGAAGTGAGGTACTAACTACTTTACTTAAGTGTTGGCCAATCCTTAGCCTTGCTGATAATTGAGTTGTGGAAAATTCATAGGTAAGGACTGACATTAAGTTTGGTTCTAAATAAATAACGAACAGGGCGTATGGGTCCCACCTAAGTTTTGGAGCCCCAATTTGGATTTAACATCAATCTAAGCCTTTCTTGAAAAATGTGTCCCGAATCTTAGCCTAATGGGAATCATATGCCATTTATGGCGTATGAGTCCTACTTAGCTTAGAACTAAATTAAATTCAATTTCTTGGTGGGATTTTTTCAACTAGATCCGATGTTGGCTTGTGGTGTTGTAATTTCGAGAAATTTGGCATAAACAAGTATAAATATAAGGTTATTTCACTCACTTTCACCTAAGACTTTCATGAGAGAATTCCTTATAGAAAACTTGAGTTTAGGATACCATTCAAGTGTTTACATGAGCATTCAAGAGCATTCAAGAGTTGATTATCAAGTGATTTAGAGCATTATTCAAGTATCAAGCATCATGTAAAAGTCATCATGTATCATGTTTTCTTTCGAGCTAACATTTATGATGTAGGGTTTCATGATTCAAGTGAGCACTCAAGTCAAGATCCATATCATTCAAGCAAGGGTCAAGATCAACATCCATTGGAGTCATTTCATACATGTTTGCAACACTTTATTTGTAGGGTTTGGTGAGTTGCAACATAACATTTTGTGCATTCATCATTTCTCCTCTCTATTTGATTTCATTTCAAGGTTTGATTACCAAAATGGGGTCTGACCAAGGCAAACCCCTTTCTGCAAACAAAAAAACATTTTTCCCTCTCTCTAGTGTGTGATTTTTAAATCTAGGTTGAAGACACATTGAAGAGAAAGATTGGAAGAAGTTTTCATGCTTACAAAGTTGTCAAAGTTGTTACCTTATTTACAAGACCACTAAAGGAGACCTATAGAGTAGAATTTAGTAGTTCAGATCCAGAAATTAGGTTGAGAAGAAAGAGTAGAGATTGACTTGAGTAGATTTAGACCTTGACCCTTCAAAAAAGCTGAGCAGGATTGATACACCACTTCTGGCGTATGAGTCCCAGTATAGTGACTTTTCTAGATTTTAGGAGTTTCAGACTTGTCATTTCCACATGCCTGTTCCTACCCAGAAACCCTTATTTGGGACTAAATAGCCCATCCTAGTGTATGAGTCCTAGTGTGTATTAAATTCAACATTCTAGACCTTGTTTTAGGCTGCTACAAGTTTCCAGGTGCACCTTTATGATTTCTCAATTTTCTGTTATGATTCACATTCATTTCTAGATTATTTATTCAAGTCTTGCATATCATTAGGTTTGATCATTAAGTTTTGCATGTTACTTGTCTTTCCAAGCCCTAGCTTGATGGTGAACCCCCTTTTAGTCTCTAATCATACCCTAGGACACCCTATTGTAGATCTCTTTCTCTCATTTTGTCATTGTATTGAGATCTATAAGGTATCCTTGAGTGAGACTTGATTGAAATAGGACCCTACCCTTGTGCTCCATCTCCTAAAAGGTGGGGATACCTATTTCCATTATTTCACTATGAAAATATTTCTAGCATTTACAACACATGAAATCACCTACCTAATTATTTTTGTAATACGAGAACCATCCATCCATCCTTTTCAAGTGTCACACACACCCAAAAAATGACAAAAAATAATTTACATAGGATAAAAAAATTCTATAGTAACCATATCTTAGGAAAACCTTCTGTGATTTTTATCAAAAATTTAGAAGGTTAAAATACACCATAATCTAAAAATCTTACAATGGGAGCTAGAAGGAAGAAGCTACAAACCAAGGAATTAAGGCCTTTATTGTTAATTTTTGATTTCAAATTCATAGTCTAGGGATTTTTGGCACACTTGTCCACCTAGATCTAGCTCAAATTTAAATCATAGGTGCACCAATGTTTTCCTCTTGCTTTGCAAGAACTTAAATTTATCTATTATCTTTGAATTTGTTAGAATTCATCTCAAAATGTCATATTTGTCTAGTTTACATAGTCACATCACTGTGTTTCATCAAAAATCCAATTCTAACCCTCAAAGAATCAAATCTAAGGTTGATTGACACACCTTTTAGGTTGTAAGACAATATCATACCCTTCCCAATTTGAAATTCTATTTATTTTGTAAGTAAAAAATAGCTAATCCTAGTAAGATCTAGTATCAATTTTCTTATGAAACATTTTGGTGAATCCGACATATCTTACACTCACAAAATTTCTAATTTTTCATTGCATAAAATATGTGTTACAATATTTTTGGTAGCCCCCTTTCAAAAATGCATCTATCTTTAAGAAAAATTAAGCGTGTCGAGTTGTTACCTTTGAGCCTTAGTTTTTGAAGCTATGTCAAGCATTGACTGAGTTTCACCAACACCTTCCTTGCCTGACGGCCTAAAGGGTTTAGTTTAAGCTATCTTTGTGTTGGCCATTATCAAGTTTTGGAGATATTTCAAGTCTCAAAGTGGTTCTCATAACCTTGGAGTATTCCGATAGGAGGGAAAATGTTTAAGAAAAATCATGTTCATTTCAGAGCTCTTGTTAGGTTTTGAAACCTTTATTGGTCCCCAATAGGGTTGTAGAAACCTAACTCATTCCCATGGTAAATTATTTAAAAGGCTAAGATTACATATTCCTATAAGCTCTTTACAAGAGGCTTTATCAAGTGGAGGCTAAAAATTACTTCAAAGTTGGTGTTATGAGAGATTAGTGAAGCAAGCAATGGGTTTGTTTCATGAACTAAAAAAAACTCTAAAATTATTTCAAAAACCTTATACAAATTTGTTGAAATTTATGCATTCAAGTTGTTGTGAACTATCATCCTAGAAATTTGAAGTTTTATTTAATGAAAAAATAACAATACCAAAAGAAAATGTGTTATAGAGATAACGCTTAATGGAATGCATAACCATTGATACACATTGCAAATATGGAAAATAAAGAAGTGTGTTGTAGAGGAAATGAAACAAATGGAATTGAAAATAAGGAGCTCAAAGTTATTGTACATCACATGAGAGATTTAAATGCCAAAAAGAGATTATATATTCATACACATATACATAATATTTTTTGTATTACATACCAACAAGGGGGGTTCTAGTACAATATTTCAAGCTCAAAGGGTAAATATGAGGATTTGGATGCCTTCAACCACCTCCTAGAGGCATTCAATTTGCGTAGGGGTGAAAATATTCTTGTTAAACTCCACAAATTGGGAAAACATCTCGAGCATGCTTCACTCTAGCCAGACACAAAGTAGGGAAACCACCTACTTTTCTTGCTCATTCTTTAGTGCATTCGTGATGCAAATGAAGTATCCCACTAGACCAATGCACAAATTCTCAATCAAGTTCCCTAGGGAATCCTCAACACAAAGTAAATAAATTGGTCTCACTATACAGTCAACAACCTAAGTAGCTCCCTACTCTAGCTTCCCAAAGGTATGGATGATGTTGTAGAGGAAGCACTTTCACAATTTTTTTTGGAAAATTTAGTCAACTATAATATTTAATTTCTAAAAATTATCATTTGAACATATTCAATTACTCTAAAAATATCCAAAATTGCATGCATGTATGTGATTCATAAAGAAAAATTAGATTTCAATGTACTTCCAATAATCCATTCACTTCTTGACCTAAACCTCTGGGACATAAAACCCTTAGACACTATATATGATTCCCAAATTTTGAATTTTATAAAAACACCTATTTGGTGTAGGGCACCCTGCACCCTTGTCTAGTCATTTTGGGCTAAAAGTTTTTTGTGCAAATATTTTTCAATGTACCATGTTTAGATCTAGTTGCTATTCTAGGATTTAATTTTCCAAATCCATCTAATTTTATTGTGCATCATTCATTTGATCCATAAGGAAAACAACAACATGTCTCCTTTTCAAAGATGTGGTTTTGATATGGTAACACAAGTGTTGTGTAACTATATTTTTTCTACCTATGAGGACAATCTATGGAAACAAAATAAAATCATTGATATTCATGTTAGCTCTTCTCCCAATATCTCTCCTACTTGTGTGAGTATCTTATAACAAGAGGAATCGATAATTTAGAAGAATGAGAATCATATTTATTTCTTTCCGAATACCTCTTTTACTTAGGAAGATATTGTGGCACAAGAGAACATGAAATCATTTAGACATTTATTAATATCACTTTACCTAATATTCATTCATCTCACATCATCTTCCCCACTTGTGAAAATATTTTTGTGCAAGAGAATGCAATAATTAAAAATAATGGCAACCATGTTTTTTCTTCTCTTAATACCTCACCTACATATAAAGAAGGTATCTTGGTGTCAAAGGATCCAATCATGGAGTGTTATGAGAATATTTTTTGTTTCTCTCCCAATACCTCTTGTACATGGGAAGATATTGTGGCATAATAAGATGAAATAATTGATAAATTTATTTCAAAAGATAGTAAGATGGATGGCATAGATGAAAATGCTAAATTTATGGGTATGTGCAGGATCATGATGGGCCAAAAAGTGGCGATATGATGGGTATGTGTAGGGTATGTGGCTAACAAATTTTTTTTTACCCAAAATTGATGAAATGAAAAGGGTTTTAAAGGGAGATTCTTGGCTTTTCCACAATATAAATTATGCTTTACTTTGAATTAAATAAATAATTATTATTCATTTTCTATTTGAATTCTGACTAAATTCTGATTGATGGTGGATTGAAAAACATCTATAGCTTTCAAATGGTATCACATTTTTGAATCTAAAACATGTGTCATTCTCTTCACATAATATAGGATTAAAAATGAATTTCATGAAGTTTTGACCAAGTTAAGGTGGTCGAGACATCGATTTTATATTTTTAAAGTTTGTAATAAAAAATCATAATTAATTATTTACTTGGAAAAAATTTACAAAAAATATGCATTACATAAAAATGAGTCTTCTACTTATATCTAAAATCTTAGAAAAAAATACTATCATTTTATTGTGGTTAGGGTGGTTAAACAGGCACCTACTTCTTATTTTTTCCATGAAATTTAAGTACTACTGCATTTAAATTTCAAATTTTCACCAAATAGATTTTTTATTTTAAAATAAACCTATTAGTTTAGAAACTACATTCAATTTTCTACAGATTCTATTCTTACATATTTTTGAAATAATATAGATAACTTATTCAAATTTTTACGTAAAGTTTCCTAACTCTAGTTTTTCTAAATTTTTCACCAATTAAGGGCCTAATTTTTCCATGATGATCCTACACATACCCTTACATTAGCTCCCACATTCATAGAAGATTGTAATCAAGAAGTTAACTCAGCTGAGGTTATGAATGCACAATTGACGATTGGATCTCCTTATATTATTGGACCTCTTAAATCACCTCTCATTATAGGACCTGTTAGCTCTCAAAAATGTAGGTAAAATACCTCAAGAGGTTGCCAATCTCTTGATACATTTCAGGGTAACAGACAAGGCCAAATGATTTGAACCTTCTTCTCTTTTGGTGCTGCTAGACCTAGGCGGGTATACCTATATGAATGAGGCAGACTTGGCTTGTGTTTGTTTCCTAAAATAATTCATCCACAATGGCAAATGGGAGTGGATATATAAATTTTATTTTGGTATAGATTGTATAAGAAATATCAAGGCTAAAATATAATATGTTCAATTTAACAGATGTAAAAAATGAGTGAAACTAAAATGGTGAAAATATAGAGACTAGTGCCTTATTGGGTATGCAGAGTCAAATGAGAAATCTAAAATGAATAACCTATTTCTGGCAGATACTCTAATTGTTCGACATATAAATTTGAGTTTATAACTTGTATAAACATGCAAGAATATAATTACCAAGTTCTTCTTAATGATCCAAATGAGATTCCCTAATTACTATGATCAACTAAAAGGATTTAATATTTTCTTGAAAGAACCAATTAATCAACCATATAGATACAACAAGTGTGCACCGATAAACTAAATATAAGATTGTTATATCAGTTTAAATAACTAGAAAACATCAACCTTGGAGACAACTTTAGTAATACTTTCAATTAACACAACAAACAACTAATACCAGAAATACGGCACCACATCAAAATATTTTCATTGATATCTCCATAGTTTCAAACATGCATCATAGTTTCATAATTGTAAAACATCGTAATCTATTGTATCTTTCTCCTATTCACTATTCGCTATCTCCTTTTTGCAACCAAAAATGGATATTTATACATCAATTACTCGAAAGGAGACATCCTTTCAAAATTTCTTATGTTAAAACAACAATAAATTTAAAAGGGTAATTAACCTCTGTTAAGCCATAAATGAGTCTTCGACAAATGGTGCAAGTAGTCTTGACACTCATGTGTATCTACATCTCCCAATGCATTCCAGATCATGATCTCCATTTTCACCATCTTTTCATTTTGTTCGCATGCTTCATCCAGTGTTGTATCTTTCGCGGTAGTTGTCTTCAGAATTTCTTGCAATATTAATTCACTTTCATCTTTCCACTTAGTCATTTCTTTTACTCTTCATTTATCATCAAAGAACACAGTCATCCCTTTTTTGGTGGCATTAATTAATCCCTGCGCATCCCCTCACAATTCTTCAAAGAAGTCTTGGTGCTTATTCATAAGATGATTCACAACCTCAATCACCACATTATTAGAAACATCCCTCTGGTTTATTTCTTGAAGCTTCTCCAGAATCCTACCATCCATTCTTTCATGTTCTTGCAATTTAGCAAAGTTATGTGAGTGTGTTCCCCAAAGCTTATTCAACCAAGTTGTTAGACTGGCTTGTCTTTTCTTAATTATTGCTACAAGTGCATCATATTTTCCTTGAGAGTATGCACTTGATCCTTCCCAATGATCTATTGCTTGTGAACTTTCACCATGAGTTAGCAGTTTGGTTGATTTCATTGTAACTCCTAACAAATCTTTCAGGCAGTCATTTTCTCTCAACATCCTCTCATTATTCATTTTGTACATTTCTCTTTCCTTGATTAACATCTGTATTTGAGCTTTGTTCAGTTTTGCTACATTGATTCCAATCTCTGTAGTTGCCATAGGATCAACCTCTCTAACCTTTAAATTCATAACATGCTCGAATGCCTTCTTAGTATCAATAACAACTGATTTCTTGTGAGGTGGATACAAGGCCCAAATCATTAATGACCCTTCATCTGGATTGTATTTTGACCCTGCATATAATTTTGTCACCTTTTATGGGCTGAGCTTGTGTGTAGCATTACTGTCTTTCAGAAAACTATCAAAGATTAATGCATAATTGAGCTCCAACCCTGGAAAAATCATAACACTAGCATTTTATAACATCTTCCTCCCCTTTTCAGGGGTTATACCCACCATCTCTCTATCCACACTCAATGTTAGATCATTCAGTAACTGTTCTTCATTACTTGGTGTAACATTATCAACCATTTCTCTTATCTCTTTTCCTTTTTGTTTATATAAGAATGCTTTGAATTCTGGAGAATTTATAAATTCATTATCTGCTACAAACGACTTATACTCTGCGTGCCTTGCATCTGTATCTATACTCTCTTCTACATTTAATTCCCTAGCAGGGCAGGTGTAACCCTGAGTTCTCAATCTTGACATCTTATTGGATTGACCTTGTGGCACATTACCCTTAGGTGCCTCTTCCCCAGAACATAACAACTCTGTATCTTGCAACCCTTGATTATATTTTTCTACTACCCTTTTTGCTTCTTCAACTTATAGGTTCCTGATCATATCATCAAACTGATAGGGTACATGTTGATATCCTCCAAAGTTTATCTTTTGTCTAACATAATTGATATACCCTTCTGGATAAAAAATATTTCTAGGTGGTCCTCTTTTCATGTTGTATTGCAATAACTTATCAAGGATCAAGTTGTACCCTTCCTTAGCTAGTACAGTAAAATATCCAAAGTATAATGTACTGGGAATAAAATCTTGTTTTCCAAAGGAGCTCAAATTCATAACACTGGAAAATTCCATTTGCCTAACAATTTCTGAGTATGCAATCCTGTCCAGGACTCTTTTAGGCAAAATGAATGGGGCATCTTCAAATCCGTAAACCCTAATCATGGTAGCATCATCCAAAGAATACCAGTTTCCCCAATTATGACTAATTGGCCCATTGAAGTCTTTAGGGATGATAAATCTCTTTATCTCATCAGATAGAGAATAAGCACATGGATGATTATAGAATTTGTACAATGGTTTTACAAAATACTCCACAAAATGTATGAAACAAGAATTAGCAAACCTGCTATCCCAAACAATAGTCCATAATTGAATAGGTAATGACATACTTTCCTTATCAAATTGGGAAATTATCATCTCCTGAGGCGACAACCCTAACTCATGTCCAAAATACAACACCATATGCATCAACAACGAATAATGCCTAAGATATAAGATAGAGGCTCCAGTTTTCACTGTCATCAACCCAAAATCGAGCCCCTTAAAAATGTATGAGGCATAATCAAAAGGTCTAGAGTTGTGATACAGAATATCTGCTAAAATTATCATAGGCACGATTGACATATATTCAGGGACTTCCATTCCCAATACTTGGCCTACTGAGAAATAAGTATACTTCACATAGGGTTCAAAAAGATCAACATGGAAGGGGGGTCCATCACTATCCTCTACTGGAATTGATTTTCCATCCTGTTTAATTCTTTGCAGTGGTAACCTCCAACCTTTATAAATTGTGTCCATCCTCCTGAATTCCCTTTCTAATTCTTCACATATGATTCTCTCATTGCAAACCCCTTCCAATTTGAAAACCTCGCCTATTGCATCTTCTGATATATGTATCAATGGTTTCTTGGATGGGTCACAGATGGCTTTGAGTTTTGAATTATAATGAGCAGCCAACAATCTCACCAATTCAACATTGAAAAATACATTAGGGTAGACCAGCTTTTCTAGATAAAACTTCCATGGATTACATACTAGTTCAAAACGATTTCTTCGATAGTAATGAAAACTAAAAAGTTCATAGCCTCTTATTGCTATCCAAATATATGCTATGAGCTTGCATTTGTCATCTAGTTTATCCACTTCTACCCTAAGTTGTGTAGATTGCCTGGCTTTAGGTCCAGAGCTAGGTAATTGGTCGATAAGATCTTGGCTTAGCTTTCACTCAGTCCCCTCTAGCTCAATTTCGGTTTTCTATTTTTTCCCTCTAGACTGACTACTTTCCCCATGTTTTCTCCCCTTCAATTTTCCTGAACTAGTGGCCTCCATTCTTCACAGATTGGAGAAGTCACAAATTATAGAAGTCGAGGTGCAAAGAGATTATTGTATTTCTCTTGAAACTTTTGAGTTGAAAAATGCCTTGGTTCTTCATTCGTCCTTCTACTTTCTCCGCTATCAATTCTGCAATAGTGTTTTGAATTGAATTTTCCTTAATTCATGAAGGTACTTATGCTCCGTGGTGCCATTAATGTTTTAGCTGAAACACGAGTGTAGTAGGTCTATTTTTAAAACTCTCACTGTCACATTATGTAATATTGTTAATGAGACATTTTCAAATCTTGGGCGATCCTTCTATTAGGGCTTTTACCAACATTCATTAACACATCCACTAAGACATCTTGTAGTTTTCCCAACACTTCGAGTCTCCTCGAGAATTATTTTGATTCACTTGTATGTTTGCTATCGATAGATCATATATCGCTAAGATGTCTCGTAGTTTCACCGGCGTTATGAGTCTCCCTGAGAGTTATCCCTTCAATATCAAGTATATCGCTATAACTCCCACCGATGTAAACTTGTCGTTGTGACTTTATAAGTCGGGAAAACATTCCTCTGCTTACTTCGTATCTTGCTGAGATATTTCCTTTGGTTTGTTTTCTGATCGCCGAGACATAATTATTTTCTTGCTAATGGAACAACACTCAGCATGACTCTCATACCTCTCTCAGATGAAATCTGTCTCGCCGATGATCAAAATGTATCACCAAGGCCTTACAAATGCAATTTTGTCAGTGTGACATATGGGGTCGGCAAGATTCATTGAACTCATATCGACAAAATCCTCCTATGCTTTACCAACAAGACCAAATGGATGCTACGAGACTTCACTCCGATGGCCCAAGTTTGGTTGTTATAGTTCTTTGTGCTTCGATCGGTAAGACACATATGTGCTCGATATGACTCACCCCGATGACTGTTGTCTTGTTGATAGGATCCTTTTTTCGTTGAGACTGTGAATTGCATCATGCCGATATGAATCCTCTGATGAAATCATATTGGTAAGACATTCACGACCTCTTGCTGATGCATTGAAAAAATATGTGTTAGTGTAAAATAACTTTTGGGTCGGGAAGACCTGTATCATCTCATGTCGATATGACTTTATATATTCAAATGCTTTCGGTTAGGTAAACTTTATGAAACCAAATGATAAATACTGACTAGAACATGGAGAGAAAGAAAATTACATCAATTTTATATTCATGATATGGGCTTCTTTGGAAAACTTTTGAGTATAGACAACTATAAAATTTTCAAATTTTATAGTTCTAACAATGGCTCCATCTAGGGATGAATGATTGTGAGATCATTGGAATGATTCAAATCTTTGGATGAGCAGACCAAACTTTCAGGGTTATGGATTAATGAGAAGGATGAAATGAAAAGAAGGGGAGATGAAAATGATCCTATACTACTATACATGGAAAGAATTTATTTTAAATGAAGGAATTTCAAGACTGTCCATGTACTAGAAATTCCTGTTCCTTTTATTTCCTAAACAACTGTGCATGGAGAAAATTCTGAGACTATTTGTGAAGATTTGTCCATGCACTAGCAACGCTTAATCCTCTATATTCTTCAAGAGAAAAAAATCTTTAAAAATTGCACATGTACAGGAAACTCCTATTCTTCACCAGTCATGTTTTGTAAATAATATGAGTCTTCACCTCCTTTACCAACAAAAACAAAGGGTCCCAACCACAAGGCTTAAAATTTCCTATGCTTTCCCTTCTCCTGACACCTTGCATTCCACATCAGCACCAGATCATTCTCTTTAAATTTTCTATCTTTTGCTTTTCTATCAAATAAATGCTTCATTTGTGCCTGCAACTTCACATTCTAGTTTTGAGCTACTCTTCTTATCTCATCAAGTTCAACCAGCTACTCCATTCTTTCCTCCATTGGTTCAGGAATGTCTATATCTTCCTGAAGGATAAATTTGTAAACGGGTAACAAATTTTGTAAAGGCATCCTAGCTTGTGTTCCATACACTAATTCAAATGGGGATTTTCCAATTTCCTTTTTCACAGTGATCCTATCATCCCACACAACTATTTTCAATTTTGAATCCCAAGCCTTTTTATTCCCACCTAGCATTCTCCTTATGATTTTATGAAGACTTTTGTTGTTGGACTCTGCCTGACCATTAGCTTGCAGATGGTAAGGAGCTGCATAAGAGATAGTAATTCCATATATACTGCAAAAAATTTTGAACTCATCAGATCTAAAACACATCCCATTATCTGTAATCAATCTTAATGGTGTACCAAATCTAGTAATAATGTTATCCATTAAAAAATTGATCACAACTTTACTTGTTGCTTGCTTGGTTGGGACTGCCTCTACCCATTTGGTGAAGTAATCAATAGCTACCAGTATCCACTTATGTCCTCCACTTGATTTCTCTTGTATCTCCCCAATAAAATCAATCCTCCACTAATGAAAAGGGGCTTTGACTTGCAAGGGTCTAAGTGGTAAAGCTCCCTGATACTTCATTTTCCTTGAGAACTTTTGGCATGCCTCACATCTTCTTAAGTATAAAAAGGAATCATTAAATACTTTTGGCCAGTAATAACTTGCCCTGAGAATCTTATGTGTAGTTGTCTTTGCAAAATAATGGCCTCCACAGACCCCTTCATGCATCTCTCCTAAGACATGCTTAGCTTGTGACTCATCTAGACATAATAACATCCCATCCTCGTTCTTCTAAAACAAATCACCTTCCATGAACACATATTTAGATGCTTGTAGCTTCAAATTTCTTCTTTGATTATCACTTAGTCCTTCAGGGCACTTCATGTATCTAAGGTAATGCATGATGTCTGCATACCAAGGAGTATGCTCAATACTCGCAATTGTATTTTTTTCTTCTTCTATATTACAAATTTGATTTGTTTCAATATTTGTTTCTACCATTAACCTAGCCAAACCCTGACCTCTCACTAATTTAGTGATTTGTATTTCCATATCAAATTCTTGAATTTTATTAATCCATCTGCATCTCTTTCCTTTTACTTTTGACTGCATCAAGATATCTTTAACAGCTGCATGAGGGACATAAGCAATCACCTTAGTGTTGGTGTAATTAATTATTAATTACACTCTGCATAAGTTACTTAGGCTTTATTAAATTCCTAAGTTATAGGTTTTATCCTTATCTTGTTGAGCTATCTTGTTGCTCAAGATAAGATTAGGTTTATGCATCTTTTCTTTTATAAAGCAAATTATCTCTTGTAATATTTGGTACTTTGAATATATCAATTTGCACATCTTTTGCAAATCTCTTCTTTTTCATTTTTTATCTTCTGTGCAAGGTGATTTTTATGGTTTGCAATCAGATCTTGGTTTCTAACATGGTATCAGAGCCTTGATTTGCAGCCCCTTCTCAGCTTTTTTGGAGGAACACATTGCAGAGCTCATTCGAAGTTCGTCGAGGGTTTCATTCCTTGAGCATCTTTATGTAGTGTCTTGGATTAGATCGGGGTTTTCCATTGGATTCAGAGCGCTGGAAAGAGTCAGAAATGACTCTTATTTCATTCATTTTCATCACCGTTTTCCAGATCTACGAGGCTTGTAAGCTCAGTGATTTTTTGGATAGATTTGGGGGTCGCCTAATTTTTAGAGCACTTTGGGCCCAAACAGACCTCGTCGTTGGATTCGTAGCACCCAAAAACCCCTATTTTCATATAAAGTTTGTTCGATTTGGACACAGTCATCCGGAGAGGCAAAAAAAATTTACCCGAGGGCCATACAGCTCCCAGGCATAGTCTTCGAGGCATCGTTTTTGAAAAAAAAAATCAAAAATCAAGGTTTAATTTTGTGCAGCGAGTTGAAAATGGCAGCATCGCCGCTGCACTGCCTAGCGGCCACCGGGCCACCACCGCCTCCGGCGGAATTCTCCAACCCATCGCCACTCTCCGTTTAAGCCCCCGCAGGCTCATTGCAGATCGCTGGAGGTCATATTGGGGATCGAGAGCTGGCTCCCAGCCCCCGTCGGTCGCTCCAACCCTTGCGGTGGTCACATGAGTGACCAGGGGCCGTGCCCAATGCCCAGCCGGTGATCTACAACCCCATCCTCGGTCACATGGGTGACCAGGGGTTCTGCCCCAGGAGCCAAACACCTCAGTCCCTTGTCCGCCCAGGTGACCAGGGGCCTTATTTTTTTAGCCCCTGAGGGCTTCTAGGGGCCAAATCAAACTTTTTTGGACAACTTTAACAAAAATGGGCGTAAATTTCACATACATCATTGTTTTTTTTGCAAACGAGATAACATCGAAAAGCTATTTCCGAGCTCTACGTAATGGTATAGGTGTGGTTTTTTGGTTTTTCCTTTTTTATGCTTTTTTCTGCCTCGGAAGTCAGATGTTGCCTTTTTCACTCCGAGAGACATATCTTGTGACTCACTTATCCGTTTTTCATGATTTTCACAGCGTTGGAAAGCTAGTTTCAGCCTCTATGAAGATCTAAGGTCATTTACAGAATATTTTTAACTTATTTTATGCATGCTTTCATTTTTGTTTTGTGTGCTAGGTTTGCTTTTTTGCTTATGTTTCTGTAGTCATGCATTCTCTCCTTCTGCAATCATTGGGTATTGTAATAACGAACTGATATAAAGTTTCATTAAGGGTGGTTCTTGCATCCATTATATGTATTGGTGACAACTTGCATGAGTTTTTCTGGTTTCATGTTGTCTCCTTTTAGCTTTCTTCTTGTTTAGCTGGACACATCCTTGGTTTGTTTCGGTTCACACTTTAGTTGGGATTTTATGGTTCTTGATCTGCATTGGTTCAGATCCATCTCAGTTTGAGGGCCATGTTTTTATGGTTAATGTTCCAGAGTCTTTATGGTACTCCTTCCCATGGAATATTTTTAGTCTCAGTTTGGCATCGGCATCGAGTTACACGACTTCCAGATTATGTCATCATTTCATCTACTGTTGCTTTACAAATTCCAAGGTTGTTCTAGTTTGTGAGTTTTCGAGTGTTATGTGGCATCGGGTCTACTGTCACATTATCATGATTCCAGTTTTGGTTTCAGTTGTAGACAAAAGTATCTTTCCTTGCTTGTCAGATTGCGGTTCCAGTGTTACTCCATAGTGTTCTTCCAGTGCTTCTTTGCAACAGTCATCTCATTGTAGGGGGGTTTTGTCCCACTGGGTTTTCCTTCTCTACTTCATCATTTCATTTGTAAATGAGTACCTGATCAGGCCTTGTTGTCGGGACTCATCTTTGCATAATAATTTGCTTCTCCCTAAGTTTTACTTATGGGGGGGTGTTGGTGTAATTAATTATTAATTACAATTTGCATAAGTTTACTTACGCTTTATTAAATTCCTAAGTTAAAGGTTTTATCCTTATCTTGTCACTGATACATTTTGATCAATTTTTCGACGACGGCTCGTCAGAATTTCGACGGCTGTTTGTCGCTGTTATTGCGTCAAAATTCTAACGGGCCATCATCGAAAAATTGATCAAAATGTATCAGTGTGTTGAGCTATCTTGTTGCTCAAGATAAGATTAGGTTTATGCATCTTTTCTTTTATAAAGAAAATTATCTCTTGTAATATTTGATACTTTGAATATATCAATTTGCACATCTTTTACAAATCTCTGCTTTTTCATTTTTTCTCTTCTGTGGGAGGTGATTTTTCTAGTTTGCAATCAAATCTTGGTTTCTAACACTTAGCTCCAACAAGATATGGTCTAAAATCCTTTGTGGCTTTCACCAATGCAAATGCTTTCTTTTCCATTATATCATATTTCAATTCTGACCCTTGCAATGACTTGCTGCAAAAAGACACAGACTGCTCATGACCTTCCTCATTCTTTTGTAACATAACAACAACTATAGTGTGCAATGAAGCAAATGAAAATATTTGAAAGGGTTTTGAAAAATATAGAGATTTAAGGATATGGGCTTCCTTGATGGCCTTTTTGATTGATATAAAATCTTCTAATGCTTCTGCAGTCCAATCTACTTTTTTTCCCTTCCTTAACATTTTTGATATGGGCTTATCAATTTCAGCAAAATTAGACACAAATCTCTTGACAAGGTTGATCTATCCAAAAAATGACTGGATGGCCATGATAGTTTTAGGAATAGGGACTTTATCTATGGCCTCAACCCTTTTAGGATCTATTTTAATTCCCTTCTTTGACACAATATGTCCTAAGAGTTTTCCCTCTGTGACTGTAAAATGAATTTTTTTAGGGTTCAGACTAATACCATATTCTAAAGCTTTAATAAATATTTTTTCCAGATGTTCTACATGATGTTTAGCCCTTTTTGAATAACTAGTAAGGTCATCTTGATATACCGCCATTATAGCATTAATCAAGTCTGCAAATGCTACGTCCATAGCTCTTTGAAAGGTTGCTCTTGCATTTGTGAGACCAAATGGCATTCGTACATAAACATATGTCCCCCATGGGGTTGTAAAAGTTGTCTTATATTGCTCAGATTCTTTGACTTTGACTTGATTGTAACTAGAAAACCCATCCATCATAGATAACAGCTCACACCCTGTTCCTTTATGTAGTATAGCTTCCATATTAGGTAAAGGGTAATTATCCTTGAGGGATGCTACATTTAGTTTTCTAAAATCAACACATAATCTGATATCCCCATTTTTCTTCCTTATCGAAACTAGGTTTGAAACCCATGTTGAATGCCTGATTGGTTTGATGATACCCCCATCTCTAAGCTTAGGCAATTCCTCCTGCATTTTTGGTTCCAATGTTGGGTTAATGGGTCTTTTCTTTTGCCTAAATGGATTTGCATCTAGTTTCAACGAGATTTCATGTTGGAACAAATCCTCCCTATATGCTTTGAGATCTTCATAAGACCATGCAAACACATGTTTATATTTTCTCAATAATGCAATCAACATTCTTTGAATTGTTGGGCTTATTTTCTTCCCTATATACACTTTTCTTGGTGCCAGCTCAGTCCCTAAATTGACCTCTTCAATATCCTCCCTCTTGACTGTTGTTTGCTTCATGGGGGACCAATCATTTCCATCATATACTCTCTCTAATGCTACTAGCCCTTTGGGAAGCTTATTAGTTTTAAGTTGTAAGATCTCCTTCCTGAATACCCTCTACTTTCCATCTACTTCTTCTACAAAGGCATTGAAGTCAATTTCTTGAGCTTCATATTGATCTATACAGTGAAGAAATTTCAAGAGGTTAGTATCATCATTAAAAACCTGCCAATTGTATATATTGTCAGACACAACGAGTCTTGTTTTGAACTTGATTTGAGACACTCCATCTAGTGTAATTTCATCTCTTCTTAGTGCTACATTGGCTAAAAAGTATGCCATTATGTTTTTTGACCTATCTATCCACTCAATGGAGAAAGCATCAAATAGCTCAATTGTATCCCATACAACATTCCTATATTGCTTCAGTCTCTTGTGTTTTGCTGCATATTTTGATTTAACTTGAGAAACAACTAACTCAGAATCTCCTAGAATAGCTATTAGCTTGATCTTATGTTTTACAACTATATTCAAACCTATTAATAAAGCTTCATACTCTGCCACGTTGTTTGTACATTCAAATGCTAGCAAAAATAAATATTTAAAGGTAACTCCTTTAGGTGAAACAAATACTATTCCTGCTCCATTACCGTCTTGGCTACACACTCCATCAAAGTACATTTTCCACACACCATCACAATTTTTTAGAACATGCTTATCAATTGGATCAACATTGACTAATTCTGGCTAGGCTAGTTCTATCTTAAAATTCCCAAGATCCACATCACAAAAACAATTGACTTGATCTTGAGGTACACAATCTACAATTTGGTTCATCCTTGGCTCACTGTACAACTTAACTTCCTGACCATTCACTAGAATTGTTGCATAAGACAAATCAAATTGGACATTTCCCCCAACCACTGCTGTCCACTATCTTGATAGAAGTATCCCAAACTAAGGAGGGGTATCAATTACTATTATATCTATATTATAGGCCACCTGAGGATAATCAACTAGTTTGACTTCAACATCTTTCATAACACCCACTATTGGAACAGGCCTACTATCCATTGCATAGCACTTCCCTCCATTAGTATCTGTATACATCCATAAAAATCTGCAAACAACTAAACTTCAAGCATGGGTTAGTG
Organism: Sequoia sempervirens; assembly: GCA_007258455.2. Classification (NCBI taxonomy): domain Eukaryota; kingdom Viridiplantae; phylum Streptophyta; class Pinopsida; order Cupressales; family Cupressaceae; genus Sequoia; species Sequoia sempervirens. The sequence continues at coordinate 948,361,713 of VDFB02271358.1, forward strand.
TTTTGCAAACTCTATTAAAACGCCCCTATGAAACAATGCAAAATGATCTCTAACATGATAACAAAACAAACCAAACTAAAATCAAGAGAAAACCATAGTGCATACCTATTCCATAGTGGATTGGTGTCACATGTGCAAGTGGCCCTTTCCCAATCCTTGATCCAAGCTTAAGATGATGCAAATGCAAATAGGATGAAGAACAAGATTATTTCTCAAACCAAGAGAGTAACCTTGCATGAAAGTTGTGGATGCAATGAATGAGGATTAAGCCTTCTTTTATAGATTTTCTTGGTGAGAGATTGGCCAAGATGGTGAATGTGAGACTAAAGATCCTCCAATGAGGAGATGACACTTGTCAAATGGTGAGTGGTCAATGGTTGTGCAAGATTTGGGAAGAGTGCCCATTTGAGGGAGAATTTGAATTCAAAATTTTCCATAAATTTTGAGAGGGGGACAAGAAAAACAGCAATAAATGCAATGTTGGACTTGTCATGTTGAGGGAAAATGAGGTTTTTTAATAAATCAATAAAATTGATTTATTGTGCAAGTGGAGATATCTAGAGAATGCAAGTGGGATGAGATTAGCATTTAATCATGGTTAGATTAAATTAATGATGATTAGGCTAGTTTAATGGTGTTTAGATGATTTTGACTTTTAGGACTTTGATATTTGATTTATTTAAATCAGAAAATGATGGAATATGATTTAGGATTCGATTTAAATGGATGTTTGATTTATTAAAAGGTTGATGATAATGTTTATTTGATTTTAAATAAATGATCCTGGGAGATGAAATTACCTAATGAATGGATGAAAGTGCACCTGATTAATTGATGAATGGTCCTAATGTGGAATATAGTTCAGTTGATGAATGAGCTTGATCAAATGCAGAATGTTAATTTTGCATGTCTACATTTTGCCCCTCTTTGAAGCAATGTGCTTGTTGCGTTGATTCAAAGAATAAACTTGCCGCAATCAAAAATAAAAAAAATCTGATTTTTCGAATGCCCCAGCGGAAATAAGTACACTGGTACATTGCCCCCTCGAGATATTGAGCGAAAAGATTCGATTTGAGGGTCGATCTCGTGTTAAAGAGGTTCAAAATGGGTGGTTATGGACAATGATGCAAATGAGATGATTTTAAGATGCTTAGAATAACAAATCCATATTATCCTAAACAACTTAAATGATGATATGATGTGATGAGATGGATGATGTGATGTGCTATGATTATGTGATGGATGATTTATGTAGATGCTCAGACTAATAGATCTATATTATGATGATGATTATGCAATGCATGTGAAATAATCGATGTTTCCTATGATGTATGATATGAATGATATGTGGTATGCTGACGGTTTGTTGATGCAAGATGTATGATGGATGCATGATGGATGAATTGGTGATGATGATTAACTATTCATGCTGTGATGTTAGTGCGGAAAATGAAGAAATTAGATGATGACAAGAGGATCCAACAAGCCAACATTATGAGAGATGATGATGAGAAATGATGATGAGAAATGATGATGATAGATGGATGATTTGCTTATCAAGGATTGGGGTTTTCAAAGGGTCACTTACTTTATGTTTGATAACATGCCTAAGCACGATGCATCAAGGTATAAAGGACTAGGATGGAGTTGTACTTAGTGTGATGGACTTTGACTCGACAAATAGATAGGGTATTCTTGTTCACGACATATGGAAACCTTGCTAGGATGCACTTTAGAAGTTTAAACACCTTGGACCAAAACCACAGAAGGTATAACCAATCAATGCAATAGTCAAGAAGCCATCCAAAACATCCTCTATACATATCTAACAAAGAAAGTATTCACCAAGTTATTTTACAAGAACGTCCAACAAGCACAGCAAAAAAAAACAATAATGATCGTTGCCCCATTCCTATCTCTCTAAATCCTTCGTTCAGATATCATCAAGAGCTCCTTGGATTGAGCGCAATAAGATAAGTCAAAAGAAAAAAGATAAAGCACACAAACAAGTTGATGTTCTTCAATACCGCTAACCAAAAGGGAATGTGTTTTTAAGGATAAGAACCGAAACTATTGCCAAAAGATAATGCCCATTGTAGGAAGGATTCATCCTAGGACATGTTAGTGGATGGTGGTACGTCATTTCGTTTATCAAAGTGTTCTTTAGATAAATAATGCCCCTTGTAGAAAGGATTCATCCTTGGGCATGATGTTATCAGATGATTGATATGGGATTGTTTGGATGATGGACTATCAACACAAAAAATTGATGAACTTGTTTATGTACTGACTTAGACTTGAGACTTGACGCTTTTGAGTTTTACTTTTAACTTGCTAGACTTGTTTCTAACTATTTCACCAAAGGTTGAGGATAACAATTAGTTTATTATGAGTGGTATTTATTGTGGGTGCAAGCGAGATGAGACAGACGGATTTTTTCAAATATTTGGATGTTTTGGAGTTTTGCAATGTTTTGAGGTACATTTTTGAGTATTTTTGAGATTTTCAAATGTTTTGATTTTTCAATTTTCTAATGTTTTGGGATTTTTCGAGATTTTGACCAAGAGAGACTAACCTAGAACCTATCCCTATGGGCCTCGGGGCTGATCAATAGATGAGCCTTGCACGTTATACAGAGACCAGTAGTTCGACTAGACGACCTTGTTTTTGGCTTTTTTGAATGGCTTTTTGACCTATTTTTGGATTTTTGGATTTTTTTGGGTTTTCTAATTTTCTGATGTTTTGATGTTTTTGGATTTTCTGATGTTTTGATGTTTTTGGATTTTTGGATTTTCTGATGTTTATGGATTTTCTAATTTTGAGGACTTTAAGATCATACACGAATCCGATCCGATGAGAACATTCCCCTAGCGTGATGCAATAGACTACTCCGATAAAGGCAGGACAAACTGACCTTGAGGATGGGCCGAGTAGTACTAAGAGGGATCATGATACGAACGCATGACCAAGCTATGGTGCATATGTGAGTGGATGAGTGATGAATGGAGATATGGATGAGATGGATGATGGAAGCGAAATGGAGGGAGAATGATTAACAAGTTGTAAAGGTCCTGGTGGATGGACAGTGCCTATTTACACAAGGCGCCTGTTTGCCAGGTTTTCACCGAGGTACTTGCCCAAAGTGCCACCGAAGTGGTTTTCACTAGAGGACGATTTTCTCTTTACTATTTTTTGATCATTTTTTTTGGATTTCTTGCTCTTTTTATTTTATTTTTTGTTGTTACCAAGATGCCTGTTTGCCAGGTTTTCGCCGAAGTAAACATTTTTTGAGGACTTTTTCTAATTTTCTTGGATTTTTTGGTTCTATACCTTGAAAGAATTAGGCATAAATTTTTTTTGAGATGGGAGCTATTCATGGGCTTCTGCAGAGGTTCCCCTTCGGGTGTTGATAGCTGATATGCCCCTGATTTATAGCTTGCTATGACAATGAAAGGCCCTAACCAATTGGGTTCGAACTTGCCTTTGCTGCTAGGATTTGGGACATTCTTCTGATTTTCTTTTAAGACTAGTTCTCCAACTTGGAAAGTCCTGCTTCTGATCTTCTTGTTGTAGCTTCGTTTGAGTCTATTTTGATAGACTTGTAAATGATTCAAAGCATCGATCCTTCTCTCATCCAGTAACTCCAGCTCGTTTAGTCTTGAAACCCGATATTCTTCATCAGTGATGAGATTTGTAGTGATATTCTGACGGATGGGAGCTCGATCTTAATAGGTAGTACAACTTCTGATCCGTAGACCAGGGAGAATGGGGTGGCACCAGTGGGTGTGCGGATGTTGGTTCGATAAGCCCAGAGGGTGGGATTAAGCTGCAAGTGCCAGTCACGACCTGCGTCATTGATTGTTTTCTTGAGGATTTTGAGGATGGTTTTGTTCGTGGCTTCTGCTTGGCCATTGCCTTGGGGATAGTATGGGGTGGAGAAGCGATGCTAGATTTTGAATTTCTCGCACAAGTCACGAACCTCCTGGTTCTTGAATGGTGTCCCATTATTTGAGATAATGGCTTGTGGGACACTGTAACGACAGATGAGATAGTTCTGGATGAATTTTGAGATTTGCTTCCTAGTGATATACATCACGGGTATGGCTTCCACCCACTTTGTTAAGTACTCAGTTGCAGTGATAATGAATTTATGGCCATTGGATGAGGTGGGTGAGATTTTTCCAATAAGATCGAGTCCCCATTGTGAGAAGGGCCATGGTGTGACGATCGGGTGAAGCTCTTGAGCTGGAGCATGGACGAGGTCCCCATGCTGTTGACATTGTAAGCACCTTTTAGCATGATCATGCGCTTCTCTTTCCATCATGGGCCAGTAATACCCCAGCCTCAGCAGTTTCTTGGCAATGGTCATTCCACTTGAGTGTGAGCCACAGATACCATTATGAACCTCAATTAGAGTGGGTTAATGCCTCCTCAACATTTAGACAGCGTAGTAAGGTACCTTCTATGCTTCTACGGTATAAGGTATCTCCTAGGATGACAAATCTAGATGCCTTTTTAATAAAGGTTTGTTTTAGGCTCGATGGTAGGTCAGCGGGTAAGACTCCTATTCGAAGATATGTATAGATGTCATGATACCAAGGATCGCCAGGACCAACGATTTCACACACATATTCTGATTCTGGTACCTCGAATGTGGGAACGAGAAGCTGCTCGATCAGAAATTCATATTTTGGCACGTTGTGAGGGATGTCTACTAGAGACCCAATTGTATCCATGGTGTCAGCGGCTCTGTTGTTGGTTCTTGGAATTTGCTCAAATGTTATGTCAATGAACGATTCTTTGAGAGTCTCCACCAATTTCTTGTATGGAGTTATTTTGTCATCCTTAGTCTGATATTCATCATTGACTTGATTTATGATCAACTGAGAGTCTCTGTAGACTTTGAGGGCTATGATATTCCATTGCACTGCTATCTTGAGACCTATAGTCAAAGCCTCGTATTCCACTATGTTGTTCATGCAAGGGAATGCTAGTTTGTATGACCGTGGTATGCAGTCCCCTTGGGGGGTGATGAAGAAGATACCAGCTCCTGATCCGTGTTGTGTATATGACCCATCGAAGTATAGTTTCCAGTGATCAGCAACGTTGAGGTTAAAAATAGACTCATCTGGAAACTCTGAGACAAGGGGATTCTCAGAATACATAGGTGCTTCTGCTAATTGGTCTGCAATAACTTGACCCTTGATGACTTTTCTCTCCACATACTCGATGTCATACTCTGACAGTATCATCACCCATTTTTCCATTCTGCCCGTGAGCATTGCCTTGGATAAGAGATACTTGAGGGGATCAATTTTCACAATGAGCTTTATCTTGTGTGCCAACATGTAGTGTCTGAATTTTTGGGATGCAAATACTACTGCGAGGCAAGATTTTCCAATGAAGGAGTAATTTAGTTCGTGACCAACCATTGTCCTACTGATATAGTAGATGGCCCTCTCTGTTCCATTTTCATCATGTTGAGCTAGGAGATCTCCAAGGGCTGCTGTTGTTGCTGACACATATAGGATCAATGGCTTCTTTGGGATAGGTGGCATTAAGACTGGTAGTGTCAGTAGATATTCCTTTATTTTGTTGAATGCCTCTTCGCACTTGGTATCCCATTTGTATACTACCCCCTTGTGGAGTAGGTGTGAATACGGATTCTGCTTGTCTGCCAGTTGTGCTATGAACCTTCTAATGGATTGGAGCCTTCCTTGGAGGCCTCTCAGTTGTTTTAGATTCCTTGGTGCTTCCATCTCAAGGATTTCTTTGACTTTTAGAGGATCCACCTCGATACCCCTCATGGAGACTATGTATCCTAGTAATTTGCCTGATTGTACACCCAAGATGCACTTCTTGGGATTTAGTCTAACCTTGTATTCCTCTAATCTGTCAAAGATAGCACTTAGGGTTGCTATTGCTATATGATCTTTTCTCTTTCTTGACTTAGCTAGGATGTCGTCAACATAGTCTTCGACGATTTTGTGAATCATGTCATGGAAGATCAATGTCATGGCCCTTTGATATGTTGCTCCTACATTCTTTAGGCTGAATGGCATCATGTTCCAGCAGTAGGTCCCCCACGAACAAGTGAATCCATCTTGTGTTGGTCTTCTTTTACTATCATGATCTGGTTATATCCTAAAAATCCATCCATTAACAATAGCATCTCGTGCCCTGCTGTCATGTCTACTATCATGTCGATGTTGGGAACTGGGAAATCATCCTTGGGACATGCCTTGTTCAAATCTCTAAAGTCCGTACAGATTCTAATGGCTCCGTCAGGTTTTGACACGGGTACCAAGTTCGATACCCATTCTGGTTAATCAATTGGTCGAATGAATCCAGCATCTAATAGCTTTTTGAGCTCCATTTTGACTAACAAATCAATTTGAGGATGCATTTTTCGAAGCTTTTGTCTAACAGGTTTTGCATCTGGATACACTGCTAGGTGGTGGACCACAGTATTTGGATCAAGTCTTGGCATATCAGCATAACTCCATGCAAAGTTTATTTGTCTTTCCCTTAGGAATGCTGCTAGAAGTTCTTGCTCTTCTGATAATAGTGATTCCGCATAGAATGTGATATGCGGGGTCTCCTCTGTTCCTAGGTTGACTAGGTTGCATTTTTCGGCCAAGACTACTGACTTCTCTTGATGAATAGCTCTTAGGGGAAGATTGAATCCTTCATCCTCAGGTGCCTCAGAGAAGTTTTCACCATTGGATGCATCCTTTCTTTTTACTATTTTCTTGTCAGAGAGTGCCGCAGTGTGGTTTTCACTCAAAGACTTGGATATGATTCTTAGTTTCTCACTTTTGCGACTGAAGGATTCAATCGTTTCCCCGTAATAGGCGTGTGTGTCCAACTCCATTATAAATCCTACTTTATGATCTCCATCTGTAATGTTATCCCTCAATCCCATGAATTCTGAGAGTGCTTCATCATTTTTGAATGTATTGAGAACTGGTGGTCCTTGTTGGTCATACTCGATCAATTGGGGGTAGACTAAGCGGATCTCATGATTTTGACTATCTGGTTCAAAGGATATGGTACTAATCATACATAGGGTGGTATCTTCAAATAACCTTGGTAGATTAGATATGGGATCTTCGTCATCGCTACTAATGTAGGGCTCAGTTATGAAATTATGTGTGTCTCTACCTGTGACTATTGGTGAGTGTACTTGTACTAGTACTGGCTGAGGAGAAACATTAGCGGCTCTAATTGGAGGACTTCGTCCACGTATGGTTATTCTCAGAGTGGGACATCCAAGACCAAGATTTGTTATGGGTCGCGTCTCTGGCATAATAGGTATTATGAGCCCATTTTCATTTTGTCCCAATCTCTGGTTTCTGTCGTAACCCATCGCAAACATCATTTGTAGGCCCCTTCTTCTTTCATCCATTGGTAATTCAGGTGTCGGCCTTTCATCTCGATACAACATGTTTGATGGATTTGCTTCAATTACCTCATGGCCAAGGTCTCCCCATCTTGTGAATTCAGGATAATTTTGAGGATAAGTTTGTGATGTGGGAGCTTGATTTTCTTGTGGGCATCCTCGTGATCTTGGAGATTGTGGTAACTCTCCTATCACAAAAGCATTGTTAGGGAGCCTATAACTTCCACAACCGTCCTCCTAGGATGATGAGCTTGATATCGGATATGGTGGGAATGGCGGGTGTCTCTGTCGCAAAAGTGGACGGAGAGTGGTGGGATCGATGTATGATGTGGATGGGCCCTCATCATTTTTCGCACTTGGGGATTTTGTAATATTTGGCTTCAAGGTTCTTGCAGATGAAAACGGCTCGTGATCTCCATGGACAGTAACCTCTTGTCCATTATGTGTGAATTTCACACATTGGTGGAAGGTTGATGCTACGGCTTTCATCGCATGAATCCATGGGCGTCCCAGGAGGATATTGTATGGCAATTCGAGGTCCAAGACTTGACATGTGGTTTCCATGAGTGTTGGCCCTACTTGGATAGGGAGCTTAATTGTGCCTTGAGACACTCTTTCTCAGTCATCATATGCTCTGATTGTGATGCCCTTCCCTTTGTCGATGGAATCTTCTGATATTTTCAACTTCTTAATGAGGCTAAAAGAACAGATGTTCAAACCTGCACCTCCATCCACCAAGAACCTTTTGATTTTGCTTTTGTTCACAATGACCTCTAAGTGAAGTGTATGATTGTGAGATGGTTGGGCGGGAAAATTTTGGTCAGAAAACATAAGGAGATTAGGTGTTATGATGTTTCCGACCATAGCTTGGAATTGTTCCGCATCGAGGTCTACGGGGACGGTAGATGAGGCTAATGCTTCCTCAAGGATCTTTTTATGGGCCGATGATATTTTTAACAACTCCATGATGGAGATGTGTGCTGGTGTTCTTTTGAGTTGGTCTACGACATTGTAGCTATACAGAACGACTCTTGATGTAGGGACTCTATTGGGTTGGGATGACCCTACAATGGTGACTTTGCCGCCTCTTGTGGTGACTCCAAAATCTTCGGCATGGGCGCCCTTGATGGTGATGACCATGCAGTTTTCATTGAGGTTGGTAACAACTATTTCATATACATGATTTACACTACCTTTTCCTTTGTCCTTGTTATTCCATTTGTTGCCATGATTCGGCATCGGATTCGTGTAGATTTTAAGGTCCTGATTCCCTGTAGGTGGTTCCATGTTTATGATTCTTTTGTCGATGAGATCTTGTATGATGTTCTTGAGTCTCATGCAATTGTTTGTGGTGTGGCCTTTGATTTTTTGGAACTCACATAGTTGATTTTCATTGTACCAAGGAGGTTTGACATCAGGTTCTTGATAATTCTCAAATGTAGGAGCTTGGATGAGTTTTTCGTCGATTAGCTTTTTCATGATGTCCTCAAGTGGTTCTCCCAAAGTAGTGTATTTTCGTTTGGGATAAGTCTTATGTTGAGGTGGTCCTCTTTGGTCATTGAGATTATTGATGGTGGGATTATTGTTGGATTGATGCATTGTGTGATGAATGTTTTGATTTGGTGTTTGGATTTGTTGTGTGGGTGTGTTTTGACGCGGACCACTAATGACCACCTTGGCATTGACGATGCCATCATTAGTGATGTTCTTGTTTCTCGCCCATGTACGAGGTTTATCATTGTAGTTTGATGATGGGTGGTTGTTTTGCAGTTCATGATATGATGTTGATTCGATGGGTTGAGTCACGAGGGCTCTTTCGATGCTAAGTGCCTTGGAGATCAATTGATCGTATGTGGTGATACCTTGAACTTTGAGATGGAATGATAGGTGACTTTCAAGGTTGGCTATGATTGTGCAGACTTGTTGTTCTTCTGGCATGGTCCATTTGCTCTGATTGGCCTTGGATCACCATCGTTGAAGGAATGAAGCGAAAGATTCATTCTTTCCTTGTTTCAGAGCATATAGTTCTTCAAGACTAACATCCATTGTAATGTTACATGCGTAGTTTCTAATGAATTCATCTCTGATTTCCTGGAATGTTCTGATGCCTGAGGGTAAGCGAGAGAACCATTCTATAGCGTTTCCTGCCAAGCTCCTAGGGAATAGCCGCATCAGATAAGTATCGTCATATGCAACCTCCATACAATGAACTTGGAATTCCCTGATGTGATCTTCAGGGTTTCCCGTCCCTCGATATTTGTCAAATTTGGGGATTTCAAATCCCTTAGGGAATGGTTTCATGTCTAGGCTCCTATCAAATGGATAGGGACACAAGTTTCTTTGCGTTTTGGTTGTTCGCCCTGATTAAGGTCGAGCACTTGTTGTGAGAGCAACTTGAGTTGTGTCGTTACATTGCTTTGCAGATTAGGGGGTGGGATGAATGTGTTTTGAGGTGTTGCAATCGTGGTTTGGATGGATGGATTAGTCGATGCATTGTTCGATGGTATCGGTATGTTGTGGCGGGCGAAGTAGGCTTCTACTTGCTTTTGGATGAACAATGCTTGTTGTTGCTCTTGTTGTTGTTGCGCTAGGATTTTTGCTTGTTGTTGCACTTTTTGTTGTTCTAACAACGCTTGTTGTTCTGCTTGCTACTACGCTTGTTGCTGTTCTAACAATTCTTGTTGTTCTACTTGTTCTTGTTCCCACAACGCTTGTTGTTGGGCTGCCAATTCTGCTACTTCTTGCTGCTCTTGGTATTGCTTTAGTGCTTGCTGATATGCTTGTATTTGCACTGCTTGTGCAAGAGGTTGTGCTTGTTGTGCTTGAGCTTGCACTTGCGCTTGTGCTTGCGCTGCTTGTTGTTGTAATAAAAGTTGTGCTTGAGCGATTCTTTGTGCTTGCAATGCTTGTGTGGCTTGGGCGGCTTGTTGTTGTTGCTATTGCAATAAATCTTTGGCTTGTTGTCCTTGTTGTGCTTGTAATGCAGCTTGTGCAGTTTTGGTAGCTTGCGCAGCTTGAGTGGCTTGTTGCACGGCTTTTGTTTCTGCACTTGTTGGTGTCCTCTTTGAAAAGTGGCTTGTAATGTTGCATCGAATTGGTTTGATGTGGTGAACGTTGGTGGTGGTGGAGGTGGTGGTGGATTTGGAATGGTGGTAGATGATGATGTTGTGTTGATTATTTGGTTGGTGGATGGTGTTGTCATGTTGATTACGTGATTGGTGGATGGTGTTGTTGATGCGGTAAGTGGTGTTGTTGATGTGATTGACCCTTGAGAGACCATGCTTTGCAATGTTGTGGGGGTGTTTGATGATGTTGCCATTGCTTACGTATTTATCATTTGTGATGTCAACAATAAGTTTTGAGCATTTGGAAAAATGTTTTGATTGATGGTTGGGATGTTGTTTTGATTGATACTCGATAGAGGGGGAAGCCCTAAACCAAGGAGTGGTGTAGATGACAATGGTGATGGTGGGAGAGGTGGAAATGTAAGGGGGGTGAATCCTTGCGAGAGTGTTGTGGTGTTGAAAATGCCCCTTGGTCCAAATATGTCTCCCTCCTCTTGTGAATTTGTGAGGAGAGGTGTTTGTGGTGCTCCGTAAAAAGATGTTGATGATTGGTCATAATGTAAAGTGAGAGGAACATTTTGGTGTAATGGATTATGGAGGATTTTTTGTTCCATTGTGGTGTTTGAATCCAAGTTTTGGTTATTCACAAGGGGATGTGATTGAAGAGCATTGAGAAATGTGTTTCCCTTGTTGACATTTGGTTGAGTTGGAGCAATCGATGTCATGATTTTTGGAATGTTTTGCGTGACGTTTTTGGATGGAGGTGTAGATGAAATGGGGATGGTGGATGAGATTGGTGGAAAAGATGTCTCTACTATAGTGCTCACATCAAAATCCGAAGGCAACTTGGCCCCTTGTTTTGCTAGTTCAAGCATGTACAACGAAGGGTTAAGTCTCATCATGATGTTGATGATTCTATGGTTGTCCGAATTTTGGAGCATTTCAGCTATTTCTTTGTGAGACATTCCCAAGGTAAGATCCTCCCCTTGGGTTTCTTCTTGTGGGTTTTGCGATGATGTTGGAATGCTAATTGTGAGATTTCCATCCCCAATGGGATTCATTTCAGGAGTGGTTTGGCTAAGATCACTTGAAGCAGGTGTTTCTTTGTTAGCTTCCATACTCTTCTTGTATTGAGATCTAGTTAGAACCGTAAAACAGGGATCAATCTTCGATAATATGGGAGATGAATCTCTTGATTCTTTGGATTAATCTCTATTTTATGTCCCAAAGTGAAAGTTTTTAGGATGTTTTTAGGATCAAATGTGATGATGATATGATGGTGATGTTTAAGGATGTTATGGATGTTTTAGGCTTTTGATAGATCTTGAATGAAATACTAGGCTTTGGATTTTTTATTGGTTTGATTTTTGGATTTTGAGATTTTGTCCTTGATCTTGATTTGGATTTTGATTTTGATTTTGAACAAAAAGACCCTAAGATGTTTGATAATGATCTAAAGGATAGTTGTGTTCAAAGGATGATGATTCAAATATGTGTGAGGAGAAGGATGCATCTACCCACACCTACCCAAATAAGATGATTTTTTCACTAAGTATATGGAGAAGGATTCATCTACATACACTAAGCTAGACAAGATGATTTTTGATAACTTTGACTAAGTATATGCAAAAGGATGCATCTACACATGCCTAGCCAAAGGTGTTTTGATAAATGTTTTCAAGGACTTGGTCACAATTTTTTTGGATGATTTTGATTTTTTTGCCACAAAGCCTAGTATCAAAGATGATTTCAAGATTTTTCAAAAGATGATTTGTGAGATGGATTTGATGTTTTGAAAGATGGATGAAAGAGGTTTGATTTGTTTTGATCCTTATGTGAACCTAAAAGGACACTTTGTGTTTTCCTAGACCTAGGTATTGAAGAGCATGCATATGCTTCCTAAAGACCTTTGTAACCAAGAAATGATTTGAACATTTTGGATTTCCAATCAATGATTTGTGCTTTTGGGATTTGGAGTCTTCAACACACATGAAAGTTCATTTTTGTTTACCTTTGCTTAATGTCTTTATTTTACCAAAAACACTTTCTTCAATTAGGTTTTCAAACTAAGATGTCCAATGTCTCAATTTCTTCAAACTCCACAAGATATGTTTATGTGGAAATTTAATGAACTTAAGGCAAGGGTTTCCTATTGTTTACTTAAGAAGACAAATTGAGGTATAATCCAATGCTTAGGAACCTCTAAGGATGTGAATCCCAAGGGAAAGCAATAACATATGGATTGAGTCAATGATATTTGTCTTCAAAAGGGTTTGAAATTTTGAAAATCATGTTGAATGTTTGTTTGCAAAATGTTTTCGATAAACGCACTTGTGTTTTCAAACAAGCAATGTAACATCCTAGCTTAATGGGTACGTTTTTCTTAGTGGGCTTGCCTCATGCCCTTCATAGAAGAGATGATTTTACATGCAACCAAGGAAAAATATAGAGGTATGATGAAATCCTAACCTCTATATTTCAACCAAGATCGGACATGGCAAGTAACTTCTTGGAATCTAAGTTCTAATACACCACTTTGATAAACTCGCTCAATGGATAAATAGGCCACTACAAAACAAGGGTTCTAGTTCGTACTTTCTATTCTTGGAGATTGACCCATATGGCAAGATTCCCCTTTCGGATCCATCTTGTCAGAGCCAACCGCGTGATAATGGCGTTTAACCAATACCCACATTTATATCCCGGCTAGAAATACTCTTGGCTTTAGAGTGTTACCGGTTGAGTCGTTCCCTTGGGTGAGTACTTTTTCCCCATGACAGGCCCTCTAAGATAAAAAAAAGCAAGCAAAGACACAATCTGTAACTCGATTGATCTTTGATGGCACAAAGAAAGAGAATGTACACGAAAATGCCCCTACTCACACTCGCACAAGATGTTCAATTTTTAAGCCCAAATCGAAGTGTTTCAAAGCAATAAAATGAATTTTGAGTGTTTCTCTTGTACCCTAGATCACACAAAGCACAAGGGGAGAGGATACGCATTCAAAATGCACCCAAGACAAAATCACAATTCAAGCACTTGTTCGTTTTATAGCCTTCAAAGCAATTGTGTGATTCGTTTTAAGCACCAAATGAAATATGAAGATTGCTTGTCCAAATTTTAACCCAAAACGAACTCTAGTAAGTGTCTAAGCTTGAATTTTAACCTTTTGCGAATGGAAAAAATCAAATTGTTCTTTTTAGACCCAAATGAAAATTAGTGCCCTAGGAGTGAAAAGGTAACAATTTCATAAATAAGTGTTGAACAAACACTTAAAGTGTTAAAAAACACTCTGAGTTTTTTAAAAAAATCCTCCTCCTTTCATTTTCATTTGCTAGCCTTCTCCTTCGCTTTGTACCTTTTCCTTTCGCTTTTCCTTTGTACCTATTAACATAAATAAAAGTTAGGCATGTATGGAAAATGATAAAAGTATACACAAGAAATGTCAAAATTGACAATAACTTTTATACTTATTTCCCTAAAAGAATAATTGATTTTAAAATCTCCCTATGTGACATATAAAAGATCAATTGATTTCAATATTTCCACTTTTGATATACCAAGGCCATAAAAGATTAGTTGATTTCAAAATCTCCATTTTTTGATATACAAAGCTATACATAGAAACCCTTCCTTTTAAGAAGCTTTGAATCAAAGAGACATATTTGACATTTATAATACATATCGTAATGGAAGTCAAATAATTTGAATATTCCCTTCAACCTGCAAAACCAACAATATTTTAGCAATGATAAGTCTTATTGAAAATAAAGCTCATTCTTTCAAAAAAAACATGCACACAGTTTGTACAGAAAGACAAATAATGCAAATGGTCAAATCCTATGAAAAGGCCTTTCCTAAAGAGACTTTTTGATCCAAATGCTTATATATCATTCAACATGTGTACCAAGAAAACAAATTCAGGCAAGTGGAGGATAAAACCAAGAGGTAGACAGCTTAAAGATGCACATATAAGTTTGGTAAAAAGTTTGACGTGTTGAATATGTCAAAGCAATTTTAAAAAACCTTTAATGACTTTGACTGTCAGACCAAATGCAAGCCTACGCAGGCACCTTGTAAATTAATTTTGTATAGTGCATTTGGTCATAAGGGATAGATCGGACAATCTTTCCATTAAATTGTAGATCATCCCTTTAGATATGAGGCATTTATGCATTAAATGATCTATTTGAAATTGATCGATATTGAGCCTACAGTCCAATCAAAGAGCAATACAGATTTCAAAAGGAGATTACGCGCAATTTTTAGTTATGGGCAGTTGGAAACAGCTATTAAATCATGTAAAACTTTGGGGAGACACTTAAAGTCAATTAACAACTGCTACAACTTAAAGAATGGCGGCCCTATGAAATACCAACAATCGATCCAATGTCACGGGCGGGTGTGCTATCAAATTCCACAAATTATGTGCCACCTACTCTCAGCACGCATGAGAGAAAAATTCAAACTTGGGTTTCAGAATTCTACGTATGATAAATGTATCTACCACTCCCTAGCTGTAACAATTCCAAAAAGTAATGAATGCGGCTGGTAGATGAAATTTCTGTGTCAATTGTCAGCATTTATACAGATTTTCCTATCCTACAAAGAATCCCAGTCAGCACACAAAGGACCATCATTCAATGACGTGAGGATTTATGAGGAAGGCGACAGGAGCAACAAATGACAGTAGCAGCGTTTATATATAAAATGTGAAGAGTTCATGAAGTTTATAATATCTTCATTGCTTTATGAGAGTGATCTTAATAGAGGCAGTACCACATAAATGGTATCATGATTTGAGGAACAAAACACGGCTTCACCTAGGCAATGATGCAACTACTCCCTATCGTCATTTATCTCAGTAGTTATGCTACGCGTTAATGTTTCATGATAGGATATCTGAGTTCCTTTATTTTCCATACTTCCATCGTGGGCTAAGGAATTAAATCTTACACCCACAGCTGGAATTATGTTAAATGCGTAGTTTAAAGAATTATGTAGTTTGAAGACTTTGTGAGACAAACACTCAACCTAAGGTTTTGTAAGACTAATGTCATCGTCCTTTATCAATGCCTCAGCCAATCTTTTTCTTTTGGAGAAGAACACACAGCTGACTAATACGCCTAGTATGAGCAGGAATAAAAGATTCTCTAGTGGGGGACTACTAACCTTGCATGTTGTGCTAAGAAAGAACATGAAAGATTTATCAAATCTGCAAAACTTCTTATTCAAGATAGATCTAGGCTTGACACGAGATCTAGAAATAGTCAGTCCATATGAATGCATAAACCTGCTGAAGGAGATCTAATAAACCAAGCATGTTAGAAAAAGTTGCAGCCTTTGTACAACATTGATCAATATTCAGGTTAAGCTTCTTTGCTTACGCAGATTCACAACATCCAGAAACAATTTTAAAATTACGAAAGACATGCGTAAGTTTGAAAAAGGTATTTCAAATTAATGCAAGATTTAGCGAATGCTAAGAACATCAATTTGCAAAAGGCTTGATTAGTGAAGTGAAATGCATATATATTTTTTTTCTCTTTAAAACAATGATCTAAAAAGATCTAAGATATAGCATTTTAAGCAATGAGATATTGTGAAATTTATTAAGATAACAAACAAGCTGGTGTGAGGTGCCCTCCTTCTAGTGCCAAATGTAGGCATCCATAAAAATCTGCAAACAACTAAACTTCAAGCATGGGTTAGTGTTTTGCAAACTCTATTAAAATGCCCCTCTGAAACAATGCAAAATGATCTCTAACATGATAACAAAACAAACCAAACTAAAATCAAGAGAAAACCATAGTGCATACCTATTCCATAGTGGATTGGTGTCACATGTGCAAGTGGCCCTTTCCCAATCCTTGATCCAAGCTTAAGATGATGCAAATGCAAATAGGATGAAGAACAAGATTATTTCTCAAACCAAGAGAGTAACCTTGCATGAAAGTTGTGGATGCAATGAATGAGGATTAAGCCTTCTTTTATAGATTTTCTTGGTGAGAGATTGGCCAAGATGGTGAATGTGAGACTAAAGATCCTCCAATGAGGAGATGACACTTGTCAAGTGGTGAGTGGTCAATGGTTGTGCAAGATTTGGGAAGAGTGCCCATGAGAGGGAGAATTTGAATTCAAAATTTTCCATAAATTTTGAGAGGGGGACAAGAAAAACAATAATAAATGCAATGTTGGACTTGTCATGTTGAGGGAAAATGAGGTTTTTTTAATAAATCAATAAAATTGATTTATTGTGCAAGTGGAGATATCTAGAGAATGCAAGTGGGATGAGATTAGCATTTAATCATGGTTAGATTAAATTAATGATGATTAGGCTAGTTTAATGGTGTTTAGATGATTTTGACTTTTAGGACTTTGATATTTGATTTATTTAAACCAGAAAATGATGGAATATGATTTAGGGTTTGATTTAAATGGATGTTTGATTTATTAAAAGGTTGATGATAATGTTTATTTGATTTTAAATAAATGATCCTGGGAGATGAAATTACCTAATGAATGGATGAAAGTGCACCTGATTAATTGATGAATGGTCCTAATGCGGAATATAGTTCAGTTGATGAATGAGCTTGATCAAATGCAAAATGTTAATTTTGCATGTCTACAGTATCCACCCACATGCCAAGTTGTTTCATAACTCCAATTGGCATAATATTGATAGCGGCACCAAAGTCTATCATGCAATTCCTTAACAGTTTGTTGTTTATAAGTAACGTGGTGAAAAATGGATGAACTTATGGGGGATTTATCAATACATTATTTAGGAAAACTTCTAGTACGCTTACCTTCTCTTGCTTATTAACCATTTTAGTGGCTATCTTAATTTTAGAACTTGTATTTTTCTCATTTCCATTTGATATCAATTAAATAGCATTATCCGTATATTCCTTAATTTTCATCATCTCAAGCAATGGGATATACATTTTTACCTAAGATAAAGCTTGAGTGAAATCAAAAGAGGAACCCTCTGCCTTCATCATTTTATTTTTCTCTAATGTTTCTCCTTTGCCTTCTTCCTTTTCCCTTTTATTCAATTGATCAGTCTTCTTCTTTTCTTTGTATAACTCTTTATCTTCCTCCTTTTGAACAAGATTCTATTTGTTCTTATCATGTTGCTTATTTTCTATTTTCTTCAAAACCCCTTGTGTTTCGTTTCTATCTTTCATACATATTCCCCTAGGGACGCCTTCTTTTTCATTCACTTTCCTATTTCTTAACCAATAATTTCTCTTTGCTTTTTCAACTGTAGCAATCGTTAACCTCTTTATTTCCTCTTCAGTGGGTCTCCTCATATTGCATTGAGTAGGCACCTCAACAAGGTGTTGTTCTTCATTATTTTCTTTAGAATTGAAAAAGACATGTTGTTCAGCCATGTGGAAATTGCACCTTTGATTTGAAACATCATACTCATAGCCTTCATCTTCTGAAGATGAGTATTTATCCTCAATAGGGTGAAAAGTATTTGAAGTCAAATACACTATGCGATCCTCTCCACTATTACCCACTAACATTCCTTCTTCCTGCATTTTTTGGGCTACAACACAGTGATCTGGGGAATGTATCCCATCACATCCTTCACACAAACAACTATTATTGACCATATACACTCCCTTATTCCTTAATGGATCAGGTGTTTCTTTGTTCTTGGGTCTATCTATTACAGGTGTTCCATCCTTCCAATTTGTACTATAAGGCATGTCATGTAACCTAGGCCTCTCATTTTTGTATGTGTTCTCCTGTTTGTATTGATAATTACTGACTTGCTGAGGAACCCGAGGATTGTCTCTCTTATTGATTATCCCAATAGCTTTCTCATTGTTTTCAATGGTTAGTGCTATCTTTTGGGCTTCAGCCAAATCTCTTGGAAACCTATTCCTCAGTTCATACCCTATTTTTGGATTGAATGCTTGCAAATAAACACTCAATGCTATTGGGTCTGTCAATTTTGACCCAAGTGGTATCTTATTCTATAATTTATTGAATCTTCGGTTAAAATCATAAATTGACTTGTTCTAATTTTTTTGAATCTTTACTAACTCATGGAAAGCACAATCTGGTGCACTTAGATTCCCATATTGCTCGAGAAATTGATCCTGAAATTATTGGATAGAATCAATAGAAGCTATTGGTAGGCTATTGAACCAATCCCTAGCTTCTTCAATGAGGATCATGAATAACCTCATATGTAAATCCTCATAAGGCATATCCAAATCTTGGATGAACACATTAAAACTCCTTAAATGATCTTCAGTAGTAATTGCACTACTCCTTGTAAACTTAGGAACAAGACTTCTCCAATTGCCATCCATAGGGTAAGGGTATAATTGAAACCCTGTTAAATCAAATTGTCTTATAATTGTCGTGTATTGCTGAGAGGGAGGGTTAGGTAGGTGCTGATACTGGTACAGTGGATTATTGTATTATGTATGAGGATGTGGCACATAATGTTGACCATGAGGTGGTTGTGTATTTGTATATTGTGAGGAAATATGTGGTGGATGGTTTGGTTGCTTGTATTGATTTCCTATTTGATTTTGAGTAGCCTTTGATGGATCTGAAGGCCCTGCACTATTATTCCCCTACCTATGAGGTGGTATATACTTTGAACGACTAGCTATCTAAGCATCAATTTGGGCTTTCTGCAATTTGAAGTCTTGGATTGCCTTTATCATTCGGAGCTTCTTTTGTTCATGTTTTGCTTTTTCTCTTTCTACTTCTTGTTTATGAAACTCCAACTATTTTTCTATTTCTTTATGAGTCAAGAACTCGTAATTTTCTTGAGGGGTTGATGGAACTTCATAAATTTTTGCTTGTTATGTTCTATTCCTGCCCTGCCTTATGTCACTGGTCTTTCATGGTGTTGGAAATTTCTTAGGGTTGGGGTTTTAGCTTTGCCTACATGTAAAGCCCTTGTGTTTATTTTATGCCTTGGTTGGGATCTATTTCGATGTTACTTTTTGAGGGGTTTTAAAACATATTATGTCTTATCATTTCATCTAGGCTTGGTCCCTTTGGTCTTAAATTTTATTTCCTCTGCGGGTTTTATTTTCCTAGGCCTTGGTTGGCCCCGTGTTGCATCATTTAAAAACAACTTATGTCATTGTTTATCGTTGGCCTAGTGATGTCCCCTTTTCCTTTTAATAAATGTTTTGTTTTGCAGAAAGATAAAATTTGCGCTACCGTTGATCAATTTCCTTCAGATATCAATGGTTGCTCGCCATCACGTGATCAAGAATTATAGGATCTTTATTGATTGTGATATCACAGGAGGGCGCCGCATGTCCTTTTTTGGTGTGGCCAAAGGAGATAGGTTTGTGTGTCATTGATCAATTATTTTCAGATATCAACGGTTGCCTGCCATCACATGATCGGGAGTTACAAGGTTGTTATTGATTGTAATATCACAGGCGGGTGCCACGTGTCTCATCTGATGAGGCCGAAAGCATAAAGGAAATTAATCCCACCTTAAATAAATTAGAAGGTAGGTTACTAAAGTGCTCTTAAGGTGCACGTGTTTTAAATTGACGGATCTATTATAATATTGATGGGATAGTTGCTTGATGGTTGCTGATGAGGTTGGTGACTGTGTTGAACGAACAAGATCAATGATGCTCAAGATCTATGGTTGCCCACCATCGCGTGATCAAAAGTTGCAGGATCTTTACTGATCGTGATATTGTGGGTGGTTGCCACATGGACTTCCTTGGTAGCGTATGGTATGGTGGGCCCCTTATTTCCGCGTTGACGATTGTGTTAGCTTGTTTTGAAGGGTGTCATTCGATGATTTGATCTAACTGAAAGATCGACGACTCAAATTTAAATCTGTATCAAATATGGTTGGAGTTGTTCATGCAGTGTGCGAGTGAGCTTTAATGGTGGATGAGACACTTACTGGCACAATTTGATCGAAATAAAATCAATTCTCCTACTTTATTTTTATTACAAAGCATTCAAGTATTTTGCAGAGCAGTTTCAGAGCCGAAGGTGGAATTGTGAGTCTCTGCAGCCAGAATTTGGGATTTCTATGAACAAAGGCATGAGTTAATTTATGTGTCTCCTGGTCATTCTACACTTGAATTTGGAAAAATATTTTCTTTGCTTGTAACTAAACTTGTTGATAAATGTGTTAGGGCTATAGTTTAATTATAGTTGTGAGAAATTGCAGTATTTTTTTATGTAATTTCCTATCTCTGGTTAGTCCTAGCTATTTGAAGTGTAACGTTGTAAAGAGGCCCTAGTTTGTCTGAGATGGTACCACCTAAGCAAAATTCTAGCCAAATTGACTATTTGAAAAGAAACCTGCACAATGATTTCCTAGATTAGTTTCCCTTGTCAACGAATGATAGAAATAAGGGATTGGTTCTAATGTGAGGTAAAATCTTGGGGGAAGGGTTAGTATACAATTTCTCTAACATATTCGATGCTAGGGTTCCTCTCACAGGCTTGGAAATGTTCAGATTGTGGTATGGACAGAGGAATTTTCCTCACCCCTTTTCAAACGATTGGATGTATGATTTGGGAAAGCTGGTGGTACCAAATGTGTTCCCTAATGTAGACCTGCTTAGGGCAGTGGCTGCAAGATATGACCCTATCACACGGGTAATCAAGGATAATGATGGAATTTTTTTGTTGAGCATTAATAAAGATGATATCCAACATATTTTTTACTTGAGTGAACTGAGTGAGGACTTGGTTCCTATCAATCTTGAGGAAATGAAGCAGGAATATGCAAAGTTGAAGTCTCTTTTTAGAGCTAAGTTGCTTCCACCTCATCTGGCTAGGGCAGGAGGTTCAAGATTTCATATCAGCCCTAGTGACCAAGAACCTTTTAGATTAAATTGTTTTGCAAATCATTTCCTGGCTACTTTCTATTCATTGTGTTAGACTTTGGGTTTCATTCCTAGTGCGGTGATGCCCATTGCATACATGTTCATGGGGATGCAAATACAACACCCCAACTTCTCTGTGACATATGACTTTTCTTCTTTCTTAGCTAAGAGGATAAATGAAGGGTTGTCAAAGTTGTAGAAAAATGATACCGACACTCAATTATGTTGGTATTCTATGCTGATGCATATGTTCTTGTTCAAGAATGCTGATTTTTTCTTTGAAAGGATGAAATTAAGGCAATCGGTTGATGGAGAAAGATTGCCAATATAGATATGGGCTGCAAATTTATCTTGCAATAAGGAAAGCACCAATTACATGCAATTTGATAATTTCTTTGCTTCCAGATTGAGGGCTAGATTGATGGTGAATATACCTAGGATCCCTAAGGAATTACATGATTTCCTCAAGCCAAAGGGGAGGAAGCCATAATTAAAAGTCTGCCATAACTGGGGTAACATTATCCCATACCCAGTCAACACTATTTTGAGGGTATATGGTTTTTAGGGAGCCCCTCATATACTACCATACAATGTGCCACCAAGAATGGGGTTTGCAGAAGTTATGTGGCAAATAGGTTGTATTCATGAGGACAACCTCACTAGAAGAGGTAAGGGAACATTTTTCCCTGATTATATAGTGGTGTTTGATTTTTCCTTTTCACAGGAAGGCTAGATGCATTTTGAGAAATTCTTTGATGATTACCATTTGAGGTGTGGTCCAAAGTGGTAGCATGATCTTGAAGGTTTCTTTGCTCTTTTCAAAAAAAGAATAAAGGTTGGCAAGTTTGTGCATGAGTTCAACTTTCCTGAGGACCTGATTAGAAATGAGTTCAACCTAAATAAGTAGGACTTGAACAAGGAGAAATGGATAACTTATGATAATCTATTAGATATTGTGCACAAAATGGATCCCAAGTATGATCCATTGTTGGAGTTCAGTCCATACCATAAGAAAATTGATCTTCTGATGGAGAACTTCAAAGAGATTATGGGCACTTTGAGAACCAAAAAGGTAAACTTAGAAATGAATCTAGGTGTACAAGAACAAGGTGCCAGACCAATTGAAACAAGGCCAACATATCAGCCTATAGAAAGGTGGCCCATTTACAGGAGGAAAAATGATAGCATCAGTGATGAAGAAGAAGTGGAAAGAAAAGGAAAGAAAATTATGAAGTTGCCTTCACAACTAGGTCCAAAATTCAAAATGCCTGGGGCAATCAAAATCATTGATTTAGAATCATCGCCAAAAGATAGTCCCTTATCACCACCATCTGATCCAAGCCCTAAAATACAAAGGATCGATCAATCACAAGAGGACTTGATGGATGAAATTATTGTTACTGATCAGGACATGTAGTTTGGTATGCCTTCCCCTCCTAGGCCAACTGAATTGGTTTTATCTGATTTAGATATGAAAGGAAAAAGTGTACAAGATGCAAGAATGGAAGCATATAAGGAGTTTCTAGATGACAATACATTTGTAAAAACTCCTGTATTCTTACAATTGGTATGGAGGATGAAATTTGAAGAATATCAAGCTAAATGTAAGAAGAGAAGGGAATTAAGACCTGATAGGTCAGACCAGGAGAATGATGAGGAGGTAAAAGTTGAATTAATGGAATAATTCAAGAATATCACTCCTGAAGAAGGAAGGAAATTGGTGAGTCAGGCTGGAGTATTGATTATACCTAAATGGGACATTGCAGATGTTGTAGCATTTAATGCTATTCTAAAGTCCAAGCATCCCTTGAAAGTCTGTGAAGAAGAAGTCAAGGCAACACTTCAAGACTACTTTCAGTGAAGAGTATGAAACCTTGGCAATTTGGGCATTGGCCCCACAAGGGAGAAAACCAAATGTTTCTAATATTAATCCAAATTTCATAGGAGGATTAATAATAAAGAGAGCTTCAGAGACTTCAACCACTGAGGCCACTAATTTGACTGTGAATGTGGCCAAATTGGCCCAAAAGACTGCTGAAAGGGAGGAGGCTGAAAAGAAAAGCCTAATGGAGAAGTATAACCTTTTGATTGAGGAATACAACAAGATGCAACAGAAAAATGTTGAGTTGCAGACTAAGGTGGAAAGGCTTAGGTATAAACACATTGGGGAGACATCAAGTGCTCCAAGAACCAGTACATTACCTTCCACGATAGGGTCAGTGCCTCTTATTTCTCCAATTGTTTCCACACCAAGGTCTCCCAGTCAGAATCCTTCCCTCACCCCTTCTTTATAGGAAATTGATGAAGAAACAGAGTGCTCTGTGGATCCTACAAGGAAGCAGCTCATGCAAAGAATTGATGAATTGCATACATCATTAAAGGTAAGTGAGGAGGGATCTCTTTTAAAGAAAATGAGATTGTTACTACTATCTTGAGGCATTTAAATAAAAAGGTTAATAGTAAATTGCTATCTATACATTCTTTATATTCTTTTTTGTTAGACGCAATAAAGAATATTGATGGGGATCAGGAGGTAGTGATACCATTGATTGAAAATTGGATCCCTAGGGCCAGTGATTTGGATGTCATGTATAAGGCCTCAAGGTTTGATATAAATAATAGGCCCCAATAATTAAAGCCTACTCAATTATTAGTTAAGTCATTGCAAGGTTTTTAGACCCTACCAGATGATTTGAGTAGGAAGATTAGGGAGTTGGTGAAGAATTTCAAAGATTGGGGTAACATATTGTTGCCTGATATAATTGATGAGCAAGGGAAAATTAGGTCACTCCAACAATGGCAGGATCAAGCAAGTGAGGTCATCAACGATCAAATTAAATTAATTTTTGATGAATCAGATTATGATTTGTTGGTGAGTTGTATGGATAAGATTATTAGTACCCGCTCATTTTTGGAATCTTTTGAAAGGGATGCAAATTAGGTAGCAGTAAAA
This sequence comes from Sequoia sempervirens, assembly GCA_007258455.2. Taxonomy (NCBI): domain Eukaryota; kingdom Viridiplantae; phylum Streptophyta; class Pinopsida; order Cupressales; family Cupressaceae; genus Sequoia; species Sequoia sempervirens. The sequence continues at coordinate 948,385,986 of VDFB02271358.1, forward strand.
TACACACCTTATAGCTCCAAGGTGAATGAGGTAATTAATTTTGACTGGCCGACTGATGAAGAATACCAAAATTGGGTAACTAAATATTTGACTGAGGAAGAGTAAAAGAATGGATTACTATAAGGTGGCAAATCAGATGTTGCGGTTACAACGGTTTCCAATTTTTCTTTTGTGGTAGTCTTGGTGTGGAATTCTTATGATTTTTGTTGTTGCATCAACTTTCCTCAGCTAACATGATGAAAAAGAATATTCTCCAAGGTGATGGTTGTTGTAACAAATTTTGGAATATCACCAGGTGCTCCAATTGGCTGGTGACATGTGTACTTTCTGGCCCGATGCTTGTTTGCTCCTTCATTTTCTATAAGAAGGATTTCAAGGCCAGAAGTATGGGTTAGCAAGTTAGATAATTTTTGTCGAGTCTAGGTGAAGTTGCAGAGAAAATTGTAAAGTTCAGTGGTTTTAGAGAAAAATGAAATTTAGGTTTTGAGTCATTCTGTAATAGGTTTTGAGTTCATGGGGATTTAATGTTGTATAATAGTACTAGCATTTGAGTTGAAATGATAGATTCAAGCTCATGTCTCTCCATTATACATGCATAGCTGAACTTTGAATAAAATAACTAAGGGTTGTTTTATCCATCTCACTGTTGAGGTGTGTATGATTCTATTTTAGCTTTAATTCAAGGAATTAATTAAAATTCTTGAATGGGTTTGTCGGTAGATGTGTTCTGTATAAGGATTTGATAAGTAGTATTGAGTTAGAATACATATTGATGAGATTACAATGCAATGTCATCAAGGATTTCATATGTTATGTGTTAAACCCATCATATACCCTTAGATGCTTATGAATTTGTCTCCTGCAATGGATATATGGCACTGATCTAAGTTTTACTTATTCGTGTAGTTCAATAATTGTTTGTCTTTTCCTAGAGCTTGCTACAAATTGTAAATCAATGACTATCTTATGTTGTGGATTGTGTTGTAGCTATCTCATGCTCTAGATAGTTGATATTATCAATGAATAGCCAATTCTATTCGATATTATCCTATCGTGTTGAGCTACTTAGTGATATTATCTGTTATTTTTAATGTTGTTTATAATAATGGTGCAGAGGTTGTAAACACATTAAGGGATCACCCTCCTGGGTCTTGCAAAGCCTGAAGTGTAGGAGGCTTTTTAAAGTCCTCGTCAGTTGGTCCAGGCCCTTCAAGCTTCCCTTGATTGGAATTAGAATTCCATAGGTAGATTAGAAGGAAAACATGGTTACATTGTAAAACAAAACCAACATGGGTTACATTATCTATGAACTCATTTTGGTTACCCTCCATTCTTTGATCATTTTCTTGTTGATATCTGATTCTTCAGCTTCAAGTTTAGCATTGAATTCTGCCTATTTTTGAGGATTATAAAAAGGATTTCTTTTTTCTTCAGGGGTACAAGGTTCTCCTCCTGAACTATCTCTCCATGTATCATAACGGTCATATGTCTCACAATGTGGTCTTGATGAATTGTCTTTTTTTTTATGCACATGTCATCAGATATCTTCTTACCCTTATCATCCTTTTGTGGCCACTTACTATTTCCAGTGGGACCTCCTTTGTATTGAGATCTTCTACCATTCATATTTAATTGATGCAATGTTCTTGTTAGAGTCGCCACTCACTTTCTTAAAAGTGAGAAAGTGTTTGTTGTTTCTTATTCCTAGCGGAGTCTATACCGTATTTCTGACTCTATGACTAAGGCCCTAACTCTAAGTCGACTCCCCAGTAGAGTCACCAATTTTTTAGCTCTCAATAGTGTAGGTAAAATACCTTAAGAGGTTGCCAATCTCTTCATACATTTTAGGGTAATAGACAAGGCCAAATGATTTGAACCTTCTTCTCTTTTGGTGTTGCTAGACCTAGGCGGGTATACCTATATGAATGAGGCAGACTTGGCTTGTGTTTGTTTCCTTAAATAATTCATCCACAATGGAAAATGGGAGTGGATAAATAAATTCTATTTTGGTATAGATTATATAAGCAATATCAAGGCTAAAATATAATATGTTTAATTTAACAGATGTAAAAAATGAGTGAAACTAAAATGGTGAAAATATAGAGACTAGTGCCTTATTGGGTATGCAGAGTCAAATGAGAAATCTAAAATGAATAACCTCTTTCTAGTAGATACTCTAATTTTTCAACATATAAATTTGAGTTTATAACTTGAATAATTACCAAGTTCTTCTTAATGATCCAAATGAGATTCCCTAATTACTATGATCAACTAAAAGGATTTAATATTTTCTTGAAAGAACCAATTAATTAGCCATATAGATACAACAAGTGTGCACTGATAAACTAAATATAAGCTTGTTATATCAGTTTAAATAACTAGAAAAAATCAACCTTGGAGACAACTTCAATAATACTTTCAATTAACACAACAAACAACTGATACTAGAAATACGCCGCCACATCAAAAGATTTTCATTGATATCTCCATAGTTTCAAACATGCATCATAGTCTCATAATTTTAAAACATCGTAATCAAATGTATCTTTCTCCTATTTACTCTTCGCTATCTCCTTTTTGCTACCAAAAATGGATATTTATACATCAATTGCTCGAAAGGACACGTCCTTTCAAAATGTCTTATTTTAAAAAAACAATAAATTTAAAAGGGTAATTAATCTTTGTTAAGCCATAAATGAGTCTTCGAAAAATGGTCCAAGTAGTCCTGACACTCATGCGTATTTGCATCTCCCAATGCATTTCAGATCATGATCTCCATTTTCACCATCTTTTCATTCTGTTCGCATGCTTCATCCAGTGTTGTATCTTTCACAGTAGCTGTCTTCAAAATTTCTTGCAATATTAATTCACTTTCATCTTTCCACTTAGTCATTTCTTTTAATCTTCCTTTATCATCAAAGAACGTAGTCAACCCTTTTTTGGTGGCATTAATTAATCCCTGTGCATCCCCTCGTAATTCTTCAAAGAACTCTCGGTGGTTATTCATAAGATGATTCACAGCCTCAATCACCACATTATCAGAAGCATCCCTCTGGTTTATTTCTTGAAGTTTCTCCATAATCCTACCATCCATTCTTTTATGTTCTTGCAATGTAGCAAAGTTATGTGAGTGTGTTCCCTAGCGCTTATTAAATCAAGTTGTTAGACTGGCTTGTCTTTTCTTAATTATTGCTTGTGAACTATCACCATGAGTGAGCAGCTTGGTTGATTTCATTGTAACTCCTAAAAAATATTTTAGGCAGTCATTTTCTCTCAAGATCCTCTCACTATTCATTATGTACATTTCTCTTTCCTTGATTAACATTTGTATTTGAGCTTTGTTCAGTTTTGCTGCATTGATTCCAAACTCTGCAGTTGCCATAGGATCAACCTTTCCAACCTTTAAATTCATAACATGTCTAAATTCCTTCTCAGTATCAATAACAACTGAGGTGGATACAAGGCCAAAATCATTAATGACCCTTCATTTGGATTGTATTTTGACCCTGCATATACTTTTGTCACCTTTTTTGGGCTGAGCTTGTGTGTAGCATTACTATCTTTCATAAAACTATCAAAGATTAATGCAGAATTGAGATCCAACCCTGGAAAAATCATAACACCAGCACTTTCTAACATCTTCCTCCCCTTTTCAGGGGTCATACTTGCCATCTCTTTGTCCACACTCATCTTTAGATCATTCAATAATTGTTCTTCATTACTTGGTGTAACATTATCAACCATTTCTCTTATCTCTTTTCCTTTTTGTTTATATAGGAATGCTTTGAATTATGGAGAATTTATAAATTCATTATCTACTACAAATGACTTATACTCCATGTGCCTTGCATCTGTATCTATACTCTCTTCTACATTTAATTCCCTGGCAGGGCAGGTGTAATCCTGAGTTCTCAATCTTGAAATCTTATTGGATTGACCTTGTGGCACATTACCCTCAAATGCCTCTTCCCCAGAAGATAACAATTCTGTATCTTGCAACCCTTGATTATATTTTTCTACCACCATTTCTGCTTCTTCAACTTCCAAGTTCCTGATCATATCGTCCAACTGACAGGGTACATGTTGATATCCTCTAAATTTTATCTTTTCTCTAGCATAATTGATATACCCTTCTGGATCAAAATTCTTTCTAGGTGGTCCTGTTTTCTTGTTGTATTGAAATAACTTATCAAGGATCAAGTTGTACCCTTCCTTAGCTAGTACGGTAAAATCTCCAAAGAACAATGTATTGGGCATAAAAGCTTGTTTTCCAAAGGAGCTCAAATTCATAACACTGGAAAAGTCCATTTGCCTAACAATTTCTGAGTATGCAATCCTATCTAGGACTGTTTTAGGCAAAATGAATGGGGCATCTTCAAATCCGTAAACCCTAATCATGGTAGCATCATCCAAAGAATACCAGTCCCCCCAATTGTGACTAATTGGCCCATTGAAGTCTTTAGGTCTAAGAAACCTCTTTATCTCATCAAATAGAGAATAAGCACATGAATGATTATCTATTGAAATTATCATAGGCACAATTGACATATATTCAGGGACTTCCATTCCCAATACTTGGCCTACCAAGAAATAAGTATACTTCATATAGGGTTCAAAAAGATCAACATGGAAGGGGGGTCCATCACTATCCTCTAGTGGAATTGATTTTCCATCTTGTTTAGTTATGTGAAGTTGCAACCTCCAACCTTTATAAACTGTGTCCATCCTATTGAATTCCCTTTATAATTCTTCACATATGATTTTCTCATTGTAAAATCCTTCCAATTTGAAAACCTCGCCTATTGCATCTTCTGATATATGTATCAATGGTTTCCCAAATGGGTCACAGATGGATTTGAGTTTTGAATTATAATGAGCAACCAACAATCTCACCAATTCAACATTGACAAATACATTAGGGCAGACTAGCTTTCCCAGATTAAAATTCCATGGATTAGATACTGGTTCAAAACAATTTCTCCAATTGTAATGAAAACTAAAAAGTTCATAGCCTCTTATTAGTGTCCAAATATCTCCTATGAGCTTACATTTGTCATCTATTTTATCCACTTCTACCCTAAGTTGTGCAAATCACCTGGCTTTAGGTCCAGAGCCAGGTAATTGGATGATAAGATTTTGGGTTAGCTTTCGCTCAGTGCCCTCTGGCTCAATTTCGGTTTTCTATTTTTTCCCTCTAGACTGACTACTTTCCCCATGTTTTCTCCCCTTCAATTTTCCTAAACTAGTGGCTTCCATTCTTCACAGATTATAGAAGTCAAAAATTACAAAAGTCAAGGCGCAAAGAGCTTATTGTATTTTGATTGAAACTTTTGAGTCAAAAAATGCCCTGGTTCTTTGTTCATCCTTTTGCTTTCTCCGCTATCAATTCTACAATAGTGTTTTCAATTGAATTTTCCTTAATTCATGAAGTTACTTATGCTCCATGGCACCATTAATGTTTTAGCTGAAACACGAGTGTAGCAGGTCTTTTTTTGAAACTCTCACTGTCACATCATGTAATATTGTCTGCGAGATAGTTTCAAATCTTGGGTGATCCTTCTATTAGGGCTTTTACCAACATTCATTAAAACATCCACTAAGACATCTTGTAGTTTCCCCGACACTTCGAGTCTTGCCGAGAACTAGTTTGATTCACTTGTATCTTTTCTATTGATAGATCATATATCGCTAAGATTTCTCCTAGTTTCACTGGTGTTATGAGTCTCCTTGAGAGTTATCCCTTCAATCTCAAGTATATCGCTATAACTCCCATCAATGCAAACCTGTCGCTGTGACTTTATAAGTCAGGCAGACTTTCCTCTGCTTACTTTGTATCTTGCTGAGATATTTCCTTTGGTACGTTTTCTGATCGCTAAGACATAATTATTTTCTTGTCGATGGAACAACACTCGACATGACTCTCATACTTCTCTCTGATGAAATCTATCTCGTTGATGATCAAAACGTATCACCAAGGCCTTACAAATGCAATTATGTCGGTGTGACATAGGGGGTCGGCAGGATTCATTGAACTCATATTGACAAAATCCTGCTTCGCTTTATCTGCAAGACCAGATGGATGCTACAAGACTTCACTCGGATGGCCCAAGTCTGTCTGATATAGTTCTTTGTGCTTCGATCGGTAAGACACATATATGCTCGATATGACTCACCCCGAATGACTATTGTCTTTCTGATAGGATCCTTTTTGTCGTTGATTCTATGAACTACATCATGCTGATATGAATCCTCAAATGAAATCATGTCGATAAGACATTCATGACCTCTTGTCGATGCACTGAAAAAATATGTGTTAGTATAAAATAACTTATGGGTCGGGAAGACCTATATCATCTCATGTCGATATGACTTTATATATTCAAATTCTTGGGGTCAGGTGAAGTTTATGGGACCAAATGATAAATACTGAATAGAACATGGCGATAAAGAAAATTACATCAATTTTATATTCATGATGTGGGCTTCTTTGGAAAAAATTTATGAGTATAGACAACTATAAAATTTTCAAATTTTATAGTTCTAACAAGACCTTCAAAACTCCATGGCCATATCCTAAACATTGTAAAATAACTGAGTAGTGATCATGTAAAATAAATTGTGTTGAAGCAACCAACTTGCCATGCACTTTCTCAAATATATAACTCTAAAAATAATAAGCAACTAAAACAAACACCAATATCCATCCCATTACCTCAACCATATCTCCCACCCCCACCTAATCTTTCATAACAGATTGTTAAATAATATGATCTTGTTGAGCAACTTTATAATACTCCAACAAAGATTCCTCTTTGGGATTGATTCAACCATCACCTATATACCACAAGATGCTCCAATAGGCTTTACAAAAGATTGGTGTCTCAACTTCTGTCAAATGAAATGATGTAGCTACCTTGTTTTATTGTATGCAAGTGATAAATTTGGATATTCCAGTCCCTCAACATGAATTAACCTCACTTGAGATCCGAAACAAACATGAAGCTTTAATGATAATTGTGGTCATTAATAAAGTTGGGGTTATATGTACTCCTACTGATAATGGATTAGCTCTTAATATCTATAGCATTGATCTTATAGATAAAACTAGTGTCTATAAGAATATTATAGAACCTAATGGTGTTTATAATATCCATGTCTTTAATAATATTAGTAGGAAACCATGAGGGTTGATAACAATACCCATTAAGGTAGGGCATACGGTTTTTCCTACTCCTATACATATCATGTTAGGACCTCTTTCATATAATCTTCTCCTAGGTAGATCATGGATTCATTCCATGAAAGTATTCGTATCTAATCTTCACTGTGAGATAATGTATGAATATAATAACAAGATATATATGGTTGAAGAATATTAAAAATTTTATAATTCACAAGTTGAAGTTGAATATAACACTTCCAACTCTCTTAATACTTTGATCCCAACTTCAATGGTAGAACCAATACATATTGAAGATAATCATGATTTTATTTCATCTATAACAAAAATATTAGATGATTATTAGGGTTGGTTATATTTTACACCCTCCTTTGTAGGAGAGTAAAAAATATCACAATCTAATCCTAAGGAGTCTTGTCTTTCATTTTATCAATCTTGTTCTAAAAATAAATAAATCTAAAAACATCACCTAATGATGGTAATGGGGGCTCTTTAACTTCTATCCCTCATGTGTGGGTGATGAATAACCTTATTGAACTTAAAAAGGATTTGTGTTCTTGCGAAAGAATCATATATTCTCACGAGTATTTAGATAATACTTCTTCATTTGAGTTGGAAAATCTTTATGATCTTGGATCTAAAATTCCTTCTAAAAATGGATATAATGAAAACATGAAACAAGGAGTTAAGGATCAAGTGAATTCTATACTATACTTTTCTAAAAAAGCTTTAGGTTTCCAATCGTCATCCCCATATTCATCTCATGCTCTATCATCTACAATATTTATGACTTCATGTGGTAAGAAAGAAATATTTTCTTCACAAGAGAAATTAATGTATCCTACTACTTATCCTATATCTAAGAAAGAGTATATTTTATCGAGGCTCCTAAAATACCTTTGGATTACTCTTTGTCCTCCAATGTGTAAGAGGTTTTTAAACAATAAATAATTGTGTTCATATCATTAAATGCATGGTTATTCCATAAATGAATGTCAAGCCTTGAGTAATAAAATATAACAACTTAATGATTGTGATTCTCTCCCATGTATTGATACACCTAATACTTATAAGTAATAATGATCTTTATTCTATGGTGTTTCTCCCAACTATGTGGTATTTTTGCTCATTTTCATTCATGGTGATATAATATTAGGTACAACAATATCTCCCTTTTATGGTAGCAACATGATAGTCTCTTGTGTGCCCTTTTATGGTAGCAACATGATAGTCTCTTGTGTGTTTGTCTTTTTCCCTACACTTGGGTGGCAAGGATAACTAGTGTTGGGAGGTGTGAATTCCTTTCAGGGATCCTGGCTTCCCCTTTTCTTCCTTAAAATACTAACATAGCAAGTATCTTAACATTTAAAGGGGGGCATAATATCCCTATCCATTTAATAGACATTTTGTGAGATTTGACATATTGATGTACCCCTTTTGGTGGTGGTGTTGTTTATAATGCCTCCTGAGGTGTGGTTATCAATTCATCCACTTTGATGCTAAACATTTGTTCATCCCTTGTGATGTTAAATTGTATGCATCCTTTTAGGTTATTTTTGTTTGTTCTTTGTGTACCACCTGAGATTATTTTTATACACTCCCTAAAGCATGGTTTATATAGTCATAGCATAACATGGACTTTTCTAGTCTACAAGTTTAGAGATTTTTTAACATGGCCACCTAGCATAAAACACCTTGCTTGCTAGTGGATCCATGTGTGTTATGAGTTTCCTACCATAACATAGCTTGATAGACTTGTGGAACCCATCATATTACATGGACACCTAGTATAACACCACTTTCTAGCTAGTGGATTATATCTTTGTAAATTTTCACCCATGAAAATTTCATTTTATTTTGTCCCCCCCTTAAATTATTGGACCTAATTGAGTATTTAATTTCCTAAAGTATGCATTCTATGGCCATTTTTAACAATTACCAATGAAATACAAGCATGAATCAATTGCATTTATCTTATACATTACCCCCAAACACTAACTATCCTAGAAAATAGGTCCAAGAAACTCATTCCTTGGGTGTGTGTGTCCTCCAAATTTCCCTCCAAATATAAATATGTTGGTTGTGTCTCTTTAATATTTTCAATTCAACTACCTAAAGTCAGCCATCAAGATTTAATTTTTAGGAAATTGAATACATGCCTATAAATATTTTGTTATTACATCATTTCAAACCTAACAAAAAATTGTTTGAGAAATTATTTTCAAGAGAAAGTCAAGAGAAATCAAGAGAAGCATTTTCAATGATTCATTGCAACAATTCAAGATCCAAGAATTCATAATGTTGTTATGTAAGTTAATTCATGTTATGTTGTCATATTATTTTTGAAAGCTAACCTTGTGTAGGTCTCCAAGGAATTCAATAATTCAAGCAATAAAATAAAGAAAAATCTAAGACCTTGAAATGATGTGCATGAATTTTATCCTTCAAGGAAGCCATTGAATGGTGGTGAGTTGTATAACTTTGTGATTTTATCATTCATTCCTATCCATTATCATTTTATCATTGGTATTTCCATTGTGGAAGTGGAAACACTTACACGAGGTTTGACTGAGGCAAGCCCCTAAATGTCGCAACCCTTCCTCTCTCTTTGAATGTGCAAGTTTCAAGTTTGGAAGAGATTGAAGGAAATTTGAAGACCCATTTTTCATTGTTGCAATTGAGATCCTACATCATGAAAACTCACCCAAAAAATTATATGACAATGATCTGATAGATTTACATGAAGTAATCTAAAGCTTAGATACACCATCAAAGGACTACAATAATAGAGCTAGAAAAAACTAAAAGGACACTCATGCCATAGGAATGAGTGTAATTAAATACTACAAAGTAACTAAATAAGAGAAGTAATTAAATAAAATAATTAAAGATAAACTACTTAATTAAAAACTTTTCTAATGTTATACATTTAATAGCAATAATGATGAATTCTTGTATGATCCAAAAAAATATTTTTCAAGTTAGATACTTTCTCTACTAATCGAACAATTAAAAAATAAGAGGTAATGATTAATAATAATACAAATATTAATAATAATGTCACTAAAGAATTTTCTAATCATTACTTTATGATTATTTCGATAATGTATACACCCAATGTTGATTCAAACAAAATGAATGACTTTCACTTTTAAAATAAAACATTACTATTCCAACATTACATTAATTGTCAACATCATTTCTATTCATTTAAACTACACATAAACATGAAACATATTTTGATAAGGTTAGTATTAAATCTTCACAATAACATTAAGTTAACCCCCAAAAGATATTTTTTACCATTAAATCATAATCAAATAGGAAATCTAAAATTGTTAGAAAAGGTAAAATCAAGATTACATAAAGATTGAGATGTGTAATAGATTATCAAATAATAAAGATGCATCCTAAGTGGTGAATCAATCTCAATCTATTCATCTTTCCAAGTGAGCTATTTAATGCCTAATCATTAGAAATGAAGAAAATAATTTAAACAATACTTTTAACCAATATTACAAGCATAAAACTACAAGAAATAAGCTAACAAGAACTATACCATCCAATATTGAACACACTAACATCATAGGACGAATAATTCAACAACTTGAGATTGATTATGTATATTTGTAGTATACACACAACTAAATACACACACATAATTCATGACTATTTAGTTCATTAACATTTGTTACTAACTATACTTTAATGGATTTCGAAGCTTTAACGTTATAATTCACAAATTAAACCTTCTTTCTTTACTTCATAATTCTTAGGTGATCTCAATTACCAACTTTTCTTACTATACCTAGACTCTTCTAATGATAAGTTGTTTGAATCACTTTGATATAAATTATAATATTCTTATTATTGGATTAAATGGAGATATTGTTCATCCACTAATGAGAACATAATCCTAAAAATAAGAGGATAAATAAAACCAACAATTTGGAGTCAATATTTCTATGCACTATACAATTAATGCTCTTAATGGATAACTAGAAACTAATTTCTAATTTAAAAACTAACTTAAGAATCCATGCAATGATTTTTTCTCATGTTTCTATCTTTCTCATTTAAAATTTATTTCATATATTTCTCTTGCCTATATGATACCCTAACTTGGTTTAACTAAATTTATTTTTGTTTTCAGTTTATTGTTTTAGTTTCAAAATAGCAGACGATAATGTTTAATCATAAATTCTATTTGGTTTACCGGGTTTCTCTTATTTTTGGATATATTTTTAAAATATTGTATTTATAGAAACCCTTTAAATTTTATCATCTAACTCTTTGTCTTTCATTTTCTGTGAATAGATTTGTAGGAGTGTTTAATGACATATTTTTACTGTGAATAATGATGCCAATGTTTTCTTAATATACCATAATTGGTGATCTGGGTTAATACAATTTCTGAATACATTAAATTTTGATATTAGTAATAGAAAAACCCATTAATTTATATTTTTTAATCACATGTTTATCAGCAAGGAAAAATAATAATATGGGCCAATGGACTTTCCACCCAACCATAGGATTGAGATTCAATCCACCCCTGAACTAGGGTCACATAGCACTTCCACAAAATTACTTTCCACATAGGATCCACAACCAAATTGCAACATATAACATCCACATAAATAAGCTTAACACCTTACAACCACTAATCACAAGGATTCCTAGATAAGTGTACACTTTACATGCTTTGCATATCACAACATCTTGCATCCATATTTCTTTATTTTAACACATAAAAATGGTATTAATAAAATTAAACTAAGCAAGGTGGAAGACTCAATCAATGCAAACCCAAACACATTACTTGCAGTCAAGCAAGAGATTCAACATCAAATTTCACATAATTTTTTTTATAATAAATATCAGTATGACAACAAACTCATCACAAATCATTAAAGATAGATAACTAAAAGGTTAGACCTCACCAAGAAAGATTTCTATCCAACTTGAAGAAAAATATCTCCAAGAAAATCTCTTTCATTGCTCCTTCCTCTTCAAAAACATGACAAGAACTCAAAAATAAAAAATGAAAACCAAACATGAAATCAAGAACAATCCAAAAAGCCAAAAGAGAGAACCCCCTCCTGTAGAAAAATAAAGAGAATAAATGGAAGGGGAAAAGGAAACCTCCTTTTCAACTTCCAAACAACCCTTTCAACTCCAATTTTCGTCACTTTTCTTAAGTGAGTAATTAGTGTGGGTTTTAGACTTTATTAAAGGGGTTTTATGGAATAAAAATACCCCTACCCCACAAACCTATCACCTAAGAAACTTTTTAAACAACTAATACCACATAAGGACTTCATAAAACATGAAATAAGTGACCATAATAATAAAGTGACTTTCACATACACACAACCCAAACCACACAAAACAAGGTTAAATCACATGCCCATGACAAGACTAATATTTTACGAGGATACAATAAAGGAAGTTAGATATGTGATCCCCTTATCAACATTGGCCAATTTTTACCTGTTTACTTAACCAAGAATGTGTGTTAGTATTACCCATGGTTAATAACAATTAAAACAAATGACATATGAATTAAAAATTTTGAGAATAATAATCAACTAGAAAATTATATCCACTAATCTACACAAGTAACATACAATTTAACACTCCTTACTCGCATGATACCTATTATGGAGTCAAGGAACAATTGAGTGAATACTATTTGTTATCAAAATATCACCACTTATGTCAATAAAATATTTAACCTATTATGCATACTACTATAAGTAACATTAAATATTAATAATTGTCTTCATAATCACACCTAGTCACATTTATAATATGTAATTACCTAATATAATGTAATCCACTTAATATACATAGTAATATTACCAATAACTAAGAATATTGATCATTGCATAATTACGTAGACAAAGAATGGAACTTATCTGACTATCACAAGAATTCACAACAATCGTTAGATAGGATTAGTTAAGAATATGAACAACTTCATAGTGTAGCAACAACCATAACTCATGTGTACTATCCAACATGAAAGAACATAGAATATAACATATAAATCATCAAAAAATAATAGGATAAAAAAGGCCACAAGGGACAAGATTGTTTATTCTCCCCCCCAAGATTGGGCTTCCTCCTAGAAGTCCCTAAAAGTGAAGGTAAACACAAAGAACATGCACTTGTGAATAATATCTTTTGCAAAATCTCCCAAGTATGACAATATAAAATTTTATCTTCCAAAGTATTCTAAAATATTAGGCAACTTTACAATTTAACTATCTACTCAAAGGATGATCCTTCCATGATACAAAACAATATTATAGATATCAATTTCACATTACCTCATCTATAACTTATAAGGTTGATAAGCACTAAAATTGTTATCACCTTAATGTGCACCCTGATGAATATGTAATTCAATAATCTAGTGAAAACATGGGAATGATCCCAAGGTGTGTGTTACTTATATGAGATCAAATCTCTAGAGAAGGTCAGATTCCTTTGGTACTCACCTAAAACTACTCCACTGAACTTGTAGAGGAAAAGGGGAGAAGGAGATAACATAAACTAAAAACTACTAAGGTGATGCACCTACATGATTGTCCAAACCTGTACAACTACCTAACACACATAGTTTTAAATCAATCAAAAAAATTTACCATACACAACTCAATACTCATATGCTATTGCATAAATATTTCATAAGAATGATACGATACATAAAGTCCTAGAAGGATGATAAATTCTTTCACAACTAAAATCTGTTTGCATCACCAACATATCCTATAACCTACAACATGCATATCTCCTCTACTTAAAGGTGCTATTAATGAGACATATCAACAAGGAATATGAAAAATCACATGTAAATTCATCAATCATCCACCACACTCAATGAAACGGAGAACTAAGAAAGAAAATTTTGATTTTTTCATTGATCTCCAAAGGTGAAACTCTACCATACCATGTTTGTAAATGAGTTACAAAAACTCTATCTTTTTCCTCCAAGGAATCCAAAAGATCACAAAATAGAAAAGAGCCAAGTCAAAACTAATTCAAAATGAGTCCAAAAGATGACTATATCCTCCATCCTCCATCTCCCACCAAAAAAGGATCTAGAAACTATTGGGGTCTAATGCAACAAAAAAGCCCCAAATTTAGCATGTAAATCCACTCCCAAAAGGCTCACAAATGTGGAAAAATTCAAACTTGACTATGTCCACAATAAAAGCACTCCAAACTACCCCTATATGATTTCAAAAGATTTAACTTCCAGTCAAAACAATCTCCTATATCATTGGCACTTGTTCCCAAACCTCCCTCAACTCCCTCCAAGATGCTTGGAATTTCATAAATTCTCAACCAAATCTCCTTCATGACTTGATCTTATAAACATGTACTCTCAACCGTACCTTGAAGGTATAATCCACCTCATTTTTCATTTAAAAATAGAAAATTGATTAAATGGTTTATAATTACACCACTTAAACAAATACTTTACATTTGTAATTTATGCAAAATCGAAAGGTCATGTTTCGACCATGTTGAGGAAATGAAGCAAAAAGGCATAAATTAGGGAAAACCCCTAATTTCTAAGTGCATTTACAAGGTTGAGGGATTAATTTATTTGCAAAGTTATAAACATAAGGAAAAAATTCCTTAAACCTATGCTGGGAAAAATTAGGGTAGAAACCCTAAAAGAAAAATGAGCCCAAAGAAAGGAGAACTCATTCATTTGCATTCCATCCTTTCTGGAAATCTTATGGGCCGCTGACAGAGGGTTTTCTTGAAGGTTCTTTTAGACACCATATGGTGATTTTGGAATACATAGTGACATTTCTAACTCATTCTCTTTCATGATGTCAAGGCCGAGCTACTAGGTAAGTCTCTCTCACTGTGAAAAATGAGGCCTCGAGCTCTATTTATGCAAAAAATAGTGAGAATGTTGTTTCTCTATGTATTTTTCATATGCTTTTCATGGTCGTGGCCTCATCTAGTTGCAAGTGTTTAGCTCTTTGATTCTATGAAAGAAAAACTATTTTTTCACTCTCTTGTTCAGAAAATGCTTAAGATATTTTGAATCCTTTAGTAAAATAGAGAAAAGGCTCTTTATCCCTGTATTTTTACTTTGGAATTTCTTGAAATCTTGAGGGGTTCATTCTTTTTGCAGGACAAAATGGATAAAAAACCCCTATTTCAAAATGAAATAGCTCCACACCAAGGGATTTCCCTTTCTATAGCTTGAGCTCTCTATCAGATAAAATGATAAGGGTTTTTCACTTTACTATAGCTTCTGGGCATTTGGAAGTTTCTAGGTTTCAAAACCCACTCATTTTTACAGGATGAGGTTCTAATTTTTTTGCTTCTCATTACTTTGTGTGTTGGCCTTCCTGTGCCTACACATGAATTAAGGGATTTTGTAACCAATGATTTGATATGTCTCTATGGTTTGTACGTCCAAGGCTCTCTAGGTTTACCCAGAATTTTCATCCTACTTTGCAATCTTTACAAATATCTGCACTTTTGGTTTAAAGATCACTATCTTTTACTAAGCTTGATTCTTCATAATTGACTTCTGTCATTAATGGTTTTGCTACTCTTCCCCTCCATAGACTTGTCCACACAACAAACATCTGTAATCTTTCCTATGCATACAATACACTAACTTTGTTTCACAATATCACACTCTAAATTAATCGCAACAGTTGTAGCTCCCCATAATTCTTCACTATCATCAAAAATCTTCTTAACAACTGGGCACCTAATCTCCAACTTATTCAATGAATCTTTGCTAACATTATGTGTATCACTTGTAGAAAAAACCACGCATTATTTCTATGCTTTATCATGCTCCCTGAGACCTTTTGCTGATGTGTAAGGATCTTCACTTGACTTATATGATCTTTGAATACAATCAACAAGTGGCTTTCCCAATAGATCTTAACAATTACTCATAAAAATTGAAACAAGAAACTGAAATTTTTTTGTTTATCTTGCATTTCCTTTTAGACTACCCTAGAACTACCAAATTTTGGTGCTGACATGACTATTTGTCAAACAGTGCTATGTTAAGTTTCACTCACATATTCTAAATTACTCATGTCAACTCTTTGGTAGCGTATTTAGCTTCTCCATTGATCATCTTGCTTTATGACAGTCCTATTGTATTGATTGTCCAATATCCTCTTGAGTGTCACTTTATGATTCCTAGAAACTTCACCAAGTGTTTTCCTCATTGACTAATATAATTCTTCGTCTTGACTATCAATAACATTGTCAATGTTGCCCCTAGAAAAATTATTAGCCTATACTAGCTTGGAAGACATTGTCCTTCAATAGATGGCTTCATAACCTACTTGAGTCATGTATTTACTCTACTCTTGGCCTCTAATATGCACCTTTTTCATAAGATGTGGACACTTGCTTTAATCAAAGGTCTGCCTCTTGTCTCTATTTAAAAGACTTTTCCTTGATTGTTTGTTGATGCTTTGGACTACCTATTTCTCTCTTATTGATAGTCACCAATCTCTTTTTTTCCGCTATCCAACATGGAATTCCCACTACCCCTTGATGCTTCAAGCCTTTATAATATTCAAGATCATTCCTTCACTTCCTTGTGCACTAGAATCACGGTTAGTGATGTAGTTTTCTTTTAATAGTGTTGATCTTTAAAGCATAGGGTCATTTCACTATTTTAAGTATCCTTATTACTTATTCTCTTCATTGTAAACATATTGAATAGACATCTATTGTTTGTGACAGTGAACCAATTAACTCATTTCTATGAATGATACATACATACTCTATAGGACTACAAGTATGGAGACCCCCTTGATGTATAGTGATGCAAATAAACCTTTAGTTGTCTCTTGTAATTGAGAGGAGAGCATGTTGGGCTCAACCCTTGTGGGAGCCACATTTTATCCCACATGACTTAATTAGATGAACCAAAACAACAACATGAATTTTCCTATACCTGTACAATTAGCAAACACGTTAGAAAAATATGTGCATATGGTGGATATGTTTGATAACTCTTGCTTCCTTGGACATTTATGATGTGCAAACTATTTTAATACAAATGAAGGTCAAGTTACATGTTTTCATATGTTTGTACATATATTGATTTGTGATACTTCATTGCTTTAAAAAACTCTCTCTCTTAGATGCAGGCAACTAGGAGCAGAAAGTAGCAATAGTTGGATGCAAGACAAGTGGGAGGACCAAAGATGACACAAGGAAAATGAACCAAGACTCACCATTCAGTAAATGGCAGGTCACCTTTCCTTATATGGGAATTTCTTAATATGCAAATGTATAGTTTTTCTTTTATTTTCATTAGAAGAGTTAGTCTCACGGCTTGTGTGAGACATTATAAATTTACATTATCAATAAAGATTAATTTTCTTGAAAAGATTGCACAATCTTGTCCTATGTTATATGCATCTACATAAATTTAATATAGTAATGTAATCTTCTAATTTTGTTTATGCACAAGAATGTAATGTAGCATAAATAAAAATGTACCTTACTTTGTCTTGTAAAATCATAAAACTCTACCTGATTGAGCTATTAGAAAAATTAGGTAACATTTTTTGGCGGCATCTTCTCTATATTTTCCTGCTAATCATCTTGACCAATTTCCTAAGCCTATCCATTGGGCACTTAGTCACCTAAAAGTTGACACAACTTGAAAAAAGTCCTCAAAACAATACTATAACTTAGTAGATCAGTGCAAAAGACCTTGGAGACTTATTCAAACACCAAAACCTCAAAAAGAAAACTACCTTACTGTACTAAACAACACTTAGGGAATTAAAAACTGCATCATGAAACCTATTCTAAGCTACCCTAACCAGAAAATAAGTTGGTCAGAGAAAACCATTGAATTGCTTTACAAAATAACACCCCTTTCTAAACAACAATTGATGCATTACATGATTATGTATTGCGGAAAGAATATGAAACACATGTAGATATTCAATAGACTGTTGCAATGTTTCATGAAAGATGCAAAAAAAATCACACCCTAATTTTGATCATACATTTTGATTTCCTAAAGTGGACAAGTGATTTAAATTTTCTCTTTTCTAGTTGTAACCTCATGCTTGGGTGCAAGCATGACCGATTTCTCTTTGTTGGTTTCAACTCTAGCTAGGTGCCTCATTGGCCACCCTCTTGAGAAGAAAAACTTGGAACTCTCTTTGCTGGTCTCAACCTTATGAGATGATTCTTCAAGTACCATCTCATGCTGGTTAGAATGAGTTAACTCATAATATTCCAATACAATAATGCCCAATTTTCCCATTTTGTTAAGTTGTTCACAACTTTCAAATTTGAGAAAAACTTATTTATCATCCAGATTTGAGCAAAAATCTTCAATAATGCTTGAAAACATGTCAACATAAAACCTTTAATTAGATTTCTCAAGCATAACATGTCCTATTTCATGATTTTCTTCTTGGATATTTGTAGGAATATCAACAACCATACCTTGGAAAAATTGCTCTAGATTCTAACCATGCTTAAGTTTACTAACATCTTCATACAAGCTAAATTATTCACTTCTGGAAACAAGGCTTTCCTCATGTGTTCTTTCATGGAACAACACCTTGTTCAAATGTATCTCATCCTCTTCCTATCTAAAACTTGATAATGGTGTTAGTACAAGCATGGTGTCTTCAACCTCATCAACAAAACCAAGAAGCTCATCAAGTAAATCAGGAAGGGTTTGAGGTTCATGCTCTATTTCACTTAACATACTGATATTTACCTGATGCTCTTCACTAGAAGACTATTTATTATCCAAGCTTGAAATGAAAAACCTCCAAGTCATCGCAGAACAAATCCTCATCATTTTTCTCAGTACTTTTAAAGATAAGAGGATTATTATTTTCCTCAGGAAAACACTCTTGAGGAAAGAAAAAATCATGTTCTTTTGCATCTATATGTTGTTTTGCACCTACAAGTTCTATGATCAAAATCTGATCTTCCTAACTATCCACCTCTGTACATGAAAATTCATCAGTTGTATAAGCAATGACTTGGGGATTCTTAGGTTCTAAAATTTGCTATCTTACATGACTAGGCTCCTCAACATCATTTATTGATTCTTGCTTTTCAATTTGAAGGTCTAGTTTCTCAAGTTTGATGTCATATACAGGTGCATCCTAAACATAGGCCTTTTTTTCCACATCCAAATATTTCACTAAAGACTGTTCATGAGTAACAATAGACTCATTGAACATACATGTTATCTCTTCCTTAGAATGAAAAATTTTGAAACTTGGAATTTCAATTCTTGGATACTCATTTGGAATGTGAAAAATCTCAGTAGGCCTGAAACTTTGAATTTTGTACTTAGAACCTTCCTTTACAGGAAAACTCATCTAAGTATGAGCTTTTTTGAAACTAGGAATGGAAAAAGTTGCCTAAGCTTCTATCCTCTGGGTTTGAGCAAGCGAAAGCCTCAGTTGCTCCTCCTTTGTAGCTATCTGGTTTGCATGAAATTCCTCATGTTGTCTCCTTTTCCACTCCATTTTCCACCCCTCAACTTGGTCTAACCTATCATTCTTGGTAGGAAGTTTAACGTGCTTAACTTTCTCTTCATAAAATAGATTTGCAAAAGTGATTGGTTGTTTCTCCACCTTTTGAACGTGAGCAAGCATTATCTTCATTCTTTCTTCCCTTGTAGCAATCTATCTTGCAAGGTATTCTTCATGTCATCTTCTTTGAACCTCCATCTCCTGATCTTGAATGTATACCTGGTAGGAAAACTCCTCTTGATGCTTGTCCACCTCCTATTGTTGCATTTGATACTCTTGTTCTCTATTGATTTCATCAAACTATTCTTGGAATTACAAAGACATATCCTCTATGAACTCATGTTATTAAAACTTTAAGGCTCATTAGAAAAGAAACTTTGCTGGTTGGAAATCAGATAACTTTCCTAGGGTTGTTGATGAGCATAGGCATATTGTTGCAAAGCTTGAGCAAGGGTGGGTGGGTGGTGAGAATATTGGATTGACTAGTTTTTTTGTGATGTAATGGGATTAAGAATATAACTAGCTGCATCATGAGTTTGATATGAATGATAATAAGACACCGAGACAACATTTTCATGATATGGGGGTGAATACACATGTTGTCCATGAAAACCTGACATTTATTTTCATTTAAATCAGATTTCTTTCAAAGAAACTAAAACATATCAGCATTTGAACTATTGAAACCAAAAAATTTGCACTTAGAGTTGCTAGATGTGTAAAGAACTTTCTTGCAAAGGCATAAACAACCATTGTACACATCAAACAACAATGTCGTAAGGGAAAATTTTAAACTAAAATAGTTCAAACTGTCCCATCGGGCATGCCAAAATTGTTATCGCTTGAATGTGCACCATGTTGAATATGAAATTCAACAATCTAGTGAAAACATGGGAATGATCCCAAGGTGTGGGTTACTTATATGAGATCAAACCTATAGAGAAGGACGACTTCCTTTGGTACTCACCTAAAACTACTCCACTGAACCTGTAGAGGAAAAGGGGAGAAGGAGATAACATAAACTAAAAACTACTCCTATGGTGATGCACCTAAATGATTGTCCAAACCTGTATAGTTGCCTAATACACACAGTTTTCAATCAATCAACAAAAGCTGCCATGCACAACTCAATACTCATATGCTATTACATAAATAGTTCATAAGAAAGCTATGATACATACAGTCCTAGAAGGATGATAAATTCTCTTCACAACTAAAATCTGTTTGTATCACCAACATATCCTATAACCTACAACATGCACATCCCCTCTACTTAAAGGTGCTATTAATGAGACATATCAACAAGGAATAAGAAAACCCACATGTAAATTCATCAATCATCCAACACACTCAATGAAACAAATAACTAAGAAGGAAAAAAAAAATTGTTTTCATTGATCTCCAAAGGTGAAACTCTACCATACCATGTCTGTAAATGAGTTACAAAAAAATCTATCTTTTTCCTCTAAGGACTCCAAAAAGTCACAAAACAAAAAAGAGCCAAATCAGAACTAACTCAAAATGATTCCAAAAGATGACTATATCCTCCATCCTCCATCTCCCACCAAAAAAGGTTCTAGAAACTATTGGGGTCAGATTCAACGAAAAATCCCCAAATTTAGCATACAAATCCACTCCCAAAAGGCTCACAAATGTGGACAAAGTCAAATTTGACTATGTCCACCATAAAAGATCTCTAAACTACCCCTATATGCTCTGAAAAGCTTTAACTTCCAGTCAAAACAATCTCCTATATCCTTGGCACTTGTTCCCAAACCTCCCTCAACTCCCTTCAAGATGCTTGGCATTTCATAAATTCTCAACCAAATCTCCTTCATGTCTTGGTCTTATCAAAAAATGCTCTCAACCATACCTTGAAGGAATAATCCACCTCATTTTGAATTTAAAAAAAGGAAAATTGATTAAATGGTTTATAATTACTCCACTTAAACAAATGATTTACACTTGTAATTTATGCAAAATCAAAAGGTCATGTTTCGACCATGTTGAGGAAATGAAGCAAAAAGGCATAAATTAGGGAAAACCCCTAATTGCTAAGTGCATTTATAAGGTTGAGGGATTAATTTATTTGTAAAGTTATAAACATAAGGAAAAAACACCTTAAACCTATGGCGACCAAAATTAGTGTAGAAACCCTAAAACAAAAAATGAGCCTAAAGAAAGGAAAACTCATTAAGTTGCATTCGAGCCTTTCTGGAAATATTATGGGCCACCAATAGAGGGTTTGATTGAAGGTTCTTTTAGAAACCATATGGTGAATTCTAGAGCACACAGTGGTGTTTCTAACTCATTCTCTTTCATGAAGTCAAGGATGAGTTGTTGGGTAAGTCTCTCTCACTGTGAAAAATGAGGCCTCAAGCTCTATTTATGTAAAAAATAGTGAGAATGTTCTTGTTTCTTTGTGTATTTTCCATATGCTCTTCATGGTCATGGCCTCATCTAGTTGTAGGTGTTTAGATCTTTGGTTAATGAAAGAAAAACTATTTTTTCACTCTCTTCTTTAGAAAATGCTTAAGATATTTTGATTTTTCTACAAATTTGGTGTGATGCTTTGAATCCTTTAGCAAAATAGTGAAAAGGCTCTTTATCCCTATATTTTTACTTTGATATTTTTGGAAATCTTGAGGGTTTCATTCTTTTTCTAGGCTAAAATGGATAAAAAAACCCTATTTCAAAATGAAATAACTCCACACAAATGGTTTTCCCTTTCTATAGCTAGAGTTCTTTGTCAGAGAAAATGATAAGGGTTTTTCATTTTACTATAGATTCTGAGCATTTGCTAGTTTCTAGGTTTCAAAACACACTCATTTTCATAGGCTGAGGTTCTAATTTTTGTGCTTCTCATTCCTCTGTGTGTTGGTCTTCATGTTCTTGCACATGAGTTAAGGGATTTTCTAACCAATGATTTGATATGTCTCTACAGTTTGTATGTCCAAGGCTCCATAGGTTTACCCAGAATTTTAATCCTACTTTGCAATCTTTATAGATATCTACACTTT
The DNA here is from genome assembly GCA_007258455.2 of Sequoia sempervirens. NCBI lineage: Eukaryota > Viridiplantae > Streptophyta > Pinopsida > Cupressales > Cupressaceae > Sequoia > Sequoia sempervirens. Next base: position 948,408,725 of record VDFB02271358.1, read on the forward strand.
TGGTTTAAAGATCACTATCTTTTACTAATCTTGATTGTTCATAATTGACTTTTTCCAATAATGGTTTTGCTACTATTCCTTGCCATGGACTTGTCCACACACCAAATATCTGTAAAATGTCCCATGCATACATTACACTAACTTTGTTTCACAATATAACACTCTGAATTAATAGCAGTAGTTGTAGCTCCCCATAATTCTTCACTATCATCAAAAATATTGTTAACAACTGGGCACCTAATCTCCAACTTATTCAATGAATCTTTGTTAACAATATGTGTATCACTTGTAGAAAAAACCACACTTTATTTCTATGCTTTATCATGCTCCCTGAGACCTTTTGTAGATGTGTAAGGATATTCACTTGACTTATATGATCTTTGATTAAAAGATCAACAAGTGACTTTCCCAATAGAGCTTAACAATTACTCATAAAAATTGAAACAAGAAAGTTAGAAATTTCTTTTTATCTTGCATTTCCTTTTAGACTGCCCTAGAACTACCAAATTTTGGTGCTGACACAACTACCTATCAAATAGTGCGATGTTAAGTTTCACTGTCACATATTCTGAATTAATCATGTCAAATCTCTGGTAGAGTATCTACATTCTCCATTGATCATCTTGCTTTATGACAGTCCTATTTTATTGATTGTCCAATATCCTCTTGAGTGTCACTTTATGATTCCTAGAACTTTCACCAAGTGTTTTCCTCATTGACTAATATAATGCTTAGTCTTTAATATCAATAAGATTCTCAATGCTACCCTTGGAAAACTTCTTAGCCTATACTAGCTTGGAAGACAATGTCCTTCATTAGATGGCTTCATAACCTTCTCTAGTCATGTATTTACTCTACTCTTGGCCTTAATATGCACATTTTTCATAGGATGTGGACACTTTCTTTCATCAAAGGTCTTCCACTTGTCTCTATTTAAAAAAAATTCCTTTATTGTTTGTTGATGATGTGGATTACCTATTTCTCTCTTATTGACAACCACCAATCTCTTTTTTGTCGCTATCCACATGGAATTCCCACTATCCCCTGATGCTTCATGCCTTCACTTCCTTGTGCATTAGAATCACTATTATTGATGTAGTTTTCTTTTAATAGTGTTGATCTTTGAAGCATATGGTCATTTCATTGTTTTAAGTATCCTTCTTACTTATTCTCTTCATTGTAATCCTATTGAATAAACATCTTTTATTTGTGACAGTGAACTAGTTAACTTACTATTATGAATGATACATACCTAATCTATAGGACTACAAGCATGGAGACCCCCTTGATGTGCAATGATGCAAATACACCTTTAATTCTCTCTTGTAACTAGGAGGAGAGCATGTTGGGATCAACCCTTGCAGGAGCCACATTTTATCCCACATGCCTTAATCAGATGAAACAAAACAACAACATAGTTTTTCCTATACCTGCACAATTAGCAAATATGTTAGAAAAACATGTGCATATGGTGGATGTGTTTGGACATTTATGATGTGGAAACTATTTTAATGCAAATGAAGGTCAAGTTATATGTTTCCATATGTTTTTACATATACTAATTTGTGATCCTTCGTTGCTCTAACAAAGCTCTCTCTCTCTCAGATGTAGGCAACTAGGAGCAACAAGTAGTAGCAACTGGATGCAAGACAAGCAGGAGGACCAAAGATGACACAAGGAAACTCAACCATGACTCATCATTCAAGAAATTATGGGTCACCTTTCCTTATATGTGCATTTCTTAATCTACAAATGTATATTTTTTCATTTATTTGCATTAGAAGAGTTAGTCTCACAGGTTGTATGAGACATTATACATTTACATTATCAATAAACATTAATTTTCTTGAAAAGATTGTGCAATCTTATCCTATGTTATATGCATCTACATAAATGTAATCTAGTAAAGTAATCTTCTGATTTTTCTTATGCACATGAATGTAATGTAGCAGAAATAAAAATGTACCTTACTCTTTTTTTCAAAATCATAAGAACTCTACCTAATTGAGCTATTAGAAAAATTAGGTAACAACAATATACACATATATATGTTCAATTCAATCATCATTACTTTGAAAATTTGGTCAATCATTTCACAACCTAATGAATTTACATATTAAGCAATCATTATTTTCCTTTTATCATGACAATGCCAACAGTTAATGCATAACATCACAAATATTGGTTTACATCACTCACACCGCCAACACAATACTGTCATATCTGACGATTTAGGGAATGGGATTTATGAGGAGGAACAATTCCAAATTCTATATCACTGATCATACACTAGGGGAGAATGGACTATCACTATCCTATACCGGTCCCATTCACTAGCGATAACTTTAAGAAACTTCCCTCAAAACTAAATATAAAATCCTGGTGAATCTTTCATTAATTTAGGAAAAAATATTAATTTATATTCATGAATCTTTCCTTTTTTTGGAAAAAATATATATTTTATTGGCATTTTTTTTGCATCACTAAAATATTGTAGAAAATTTTGGTGAATCTTGAAAAATACTAGGAAAATGCATTAATAATGATGGTGAATCTATCCAATCTAAAAATAATTCTCATGGAAAAGTAAGGGCTTGAGGGTGGAAATTATTTATGTGTTGAAGGGGTAGACTATAATATTTACTTTCCACCATTTTTAAAAAATATAATATAATGGCTCTCATTGTATTCTACAAGGTAAAATGTACCCATGATTTGTAATTCTCATGGCACTCAAAATTTCTTTTAGATAATTGATCTAATGACCCTCGTTGTACTCTATAAGGTAAAACTTACCCACAATCTATAATGCTCATGAGACCTAAAATTGTGGGGCCCATGAGCATTACATATCATGGGTACATTTTACCTAATGGAATACATCAAGGGCCATTAGATTATATTATAAATAAATGGTGGAAACTACAGATTAGAAATATGGTCCTAAAGCAACCAATAATTATGATATACTATTGGTGAATTAATATAGATTTCTACTATAATTTACAAAATTTATGCAAATCTAATATAATTGTGTATCTGATATTGTGGAAAATTTTTGAGTTAAATTTTTTAATAAAATAAATTATTTGGTGATTTAAATAAGAATATAATAAAATTTTCTAAAAATGTGGTGATTCAAGTCACATTGTAGCTCAAACTATTAGCCAATTTTGGATTCCCAAATTTCAACTATTAGTGAATTGGCGAATATTAGCCACTAAAAATATCACTATTAATAGTTTAGGAGTTTTTCCTTTATATATATATATATATATATATATATATATATATATATATATATATATATATATATATATTACCATACACACACACACACACACACACATATATATATATATACATATATATATATATATTACCATACACACACATATATATATATACATATATATATATATATACACATATACATATATATATATACATATATATATACATATATATATATATATATATATATATATATATATATATATATATATATATGTATATATACATATATATATACATATATATGTATATATACATACATATATATATATATATATATATATATATATATATATATATATATATATATATATATATATATATATATATATATATATATATATATATATATGGTAATCCATGAAGCATACATGATATAGTTGAACACACTTATTCTAGATTTACAATATATTATTTCTACCATAAATTTTAAATTATTCATTGACTTAGACTAGGAATTAGACTCTTGGAGCTCCGTCTACTTTGTTCACAACTAAATTTTATGAAGAATTAAAAGAGTTTAGAATAAAATTTGGACATGATGCTTAATTTTTTTTCACAAATTCAATCAAGAATTTATTTAAGACAAAGAGAATACCAACATATTCATAAAAAACCCCAATAAGGAAGCCAAAATATTTGACAACCTTGAAGATAGTGGGGTTGTAATTTCTTTCATTCTAACAACATATTGCTATTTTTTAAAATATCAAAGAAGATATAATGATTGCCTCATATGTTGATGTTGAAAAAAAACTCATCCCCAACAAAGAGAACACCCTATGGATACATTTCACTCTAGAACATCATAAGGTTAAGGTTTCATTAAGACATATAGTCTATCAATTGACTCTCCAACCTATAGAAGTAAAGATAACTAGTTATAGGAAGAAATATTTATTTTATTAAAAGGTTTGGGCATGATGAAACTTTTAAAATGAGCTTCCACTAGAAAGGTTTTCTTATTATTTTAATTCAAAACCTCAAAAATAAATTTTAACAAATGTATCATTTTGTAACCATGATAAATTATGGAAACATCATATTTTTGAATGATGAGATTATTTTTCGCCTTGATGTGGTGTCCTTTTTCACTAAAGTTTTAATAAGTAATAGAATTGATATTGTCAATAAATATGTCAAGAAGGAGAGTTATGATCTATTATGATACACAAAACAAGCTTCCTATGTTATTTCCAAGACTATTCTCATGTCTTGTGGTAGTTATGTGTAATGATAGAAAATGTATCCCTCTACATTTTCACACTTATTTGGGCCCTCCTTGTTAAATCAAGCTTAATGTTGCCTTGATTTTGCGTTGTAATGTGTTTAACACATTCACATTAGGTTTTGGGCCCTTGTAAACTAAATGAACCTAGTTGTGCCTTATTTAGGGTGTTGTAAAGTGTACCTTTACACTTTCACACTAATCTAGGGTTCTATTAATAAATTAGGCTTCTTTATGCCTTATTTGGCCTAATTTTGCATCCACAATCCTTAATTAATGTATCTTTCCAAGATTAATCCTGAAATTTACCAACATCCAATCATAATTCATGTTTCTTTAGATTGTATGGCCTATATTTAGTGATTTGGGACTCATATGCCACCTTGGGTGTATGGGTCCCACCTAAGTTTTGGGGCCCTAATATGGATTTCACATCAATCTAAGCCTTTCTTGAAAAATGTGTCCCAAAGCTTAGCCTAATGGGACTCAAATGCCACATATTGTGTATGAGTTCTGCTTAGCCTAGACCTAAATTAAATTCAAATTCTTGGTGGGATTTTATTCTCTTAGATATGATGTCAGTTTGTAGTGTTGTAATCTTGGGAAATTTAGCATAAACAAGTATAAATACAAGGCTATTTCACTCATTTTCACCTAATACTTTCATGAGAGCATTCCTTATAGTAAATTTGAGTTCACTAGAGCATTCAATTGGTTACAGGAGCATTCAGGAGCCTTTAAGAGTTGATTATCAAGTGATTTAGATCTTTATTCAAGTATCAAGCATCATGTTTATTCTTGAACTAACATTTGTGATGTAGGGTTTCATGATTAAAGCAAGCATTCAAGTCAAGATCCATATCATTCAAGCAAAAGTCAAGATACACATTCATTGGAGCCATTTCATACATGTTTGTATCAATTCCCAGGGTTTGGTGAGTTACAACATATAATTTTTTTCATTCATCATTCCTCATTTATATTTTATTTCATTTCAAGGTTTGATTACCAAAATGGGGTTTGACCAAGGAAAACCCCTTTCTAGTAAGAAAACAACATTTTTCCCACTCTCTAGTGTGTGATTTGTAGATCTAGGTTAAAGACACATTGAAGAGAAAGATTAGAAGTTGTCAAGCTTAAAATTTTTTCAAAGTTGTTACCTTGTTTACAATTCCAGTAAAGGACACCTAGAGAGCATAATTTAGCAGCTCAAATATAAAAAAATAGGTCTAGAAGAAAGAGCAAAGATTGAATAGAAAATTCAAACCTTGATCCTCTAAAAAAATTGAGTAGGACTGATACGCCACTTTTGGCATATGAGTCCCAGTATAGTGACTTTTTCATATTTCAGGAGTTCCACACTTATCATTGCCAGATTCAAGTTCCTTCCCACAAACCCTAATCTAGGACTAAATTACCTAGCCTAGCATACGAGTCCCAGTGTGCATTAAATTCAAAAAAATTAGCATTCCAGATGTTGTTATGGGCTACTACAGGTTTCTAGTTGCATCTCTCTGATTTCTCAATTTTTTGTTCTTATTTGCATTCATTTCTAGGTCATTTATTCAAGTCTTACACATCATTAGTTTTGATCATTAGTTTTTGCATGTTAGTTTTCTTTTCAAGCCCTAGATTGGTGTGGTGAACCCTCTTTTAGTCTTTAATCATACCCTAGTACACCCTATTTTAGATATATTTCTCTCATTTTATCATTGGATTGAGATCTCTAAGGTATCCTTGAGTGAAATTTGAGTGAAATAGGTCCCTACCCTTGTGCTCCATCTCCTAAAAGGTGGGGATACCTATTTCCATTATTTCATTTTGGTGAAGCTGCATTTAAAACATCTTATTTCTGATTTGGAGTGCATCATAATTCTAGATCTAGTTTGCATTAACTTTTCATTAGGTCTTGCATTAGTTAATTTGCATCTAGGGTTTCTAAATCTTGCATTAGTGAAAGTGCATATAGGTTACATTTTTACCTCTTACATCATTGAATTTCATTTGAAATCTACATTTTCACTTAGCCTAGATATCATCAAAAACATAAAACATATTACTCACATAGACTTTGCTAAAAATGGTTTAAAAACCCTAATTTGGGACTCATATGCCCCTCTAGGTGATTTAGTCCCAGTACTGGTGGTTTTTCCTAATTTTTGGGTATTCTATGGTGACTGTCATTCAGTATTCAAATCACTAAAAGCCTGTAATTGGGACTCATATGCCCCTCTGGGCTATTTAGTCCCATTTCAGATTTTAAACTACATTTTCTAGCATTAGAAGCTCTATTTCTATATTTCTATTTGCTTTTGTTAGTTATATGTTTCAGTTTGCAGATTATCTATCACATTTCTTTCATTGCATCTAGTTTAATTTCATTTGAATCAAAATTAGAAAAAAAATATTTATCTTGTATCCATTGCATCTTAAATTTCATTGATCATCCCTTGCATGAGCTTTACAACTTGGTGTCCTATTGCTAATACTATAGTGAGATGAAGCTCGAGACTCATGTCATCCTACCATGGCACAATCATCATGGATCCTGGGTTATCTAGATCTTTCACTACTAGTGTTGACACTAGTTCACTAGGTATGGACCGTACCCTTAACAACTCTTTTCCTTCAAGTATTGTGACAAATGTTGAGATAATGGTTGCTAGTATTCCACAAGAAAACATAATCCAAATCCATGAAGACTTAGAAATCCTACAAAATCAAGTACTAAAAAAATTTCAACCATTGTTATCCCTACTATAGATAACATACATTGCATGATTGAAACTATAGAAGGAGTTGAACTTGTGTTTAACCTAGCTCAAATTTTTTTGGTAAACTTACTAGTGGCAATCAACCTTCAAAAACTATCCAAATCAAAGGAGGAACCCAAATTCATCCTCTCACAACTATTGCCTCTATTCCTACCTGTAACAACACTCAAGTTACAAAAACAATGCAACCTACTAGTAATGTCATTCCTACCTTGGGTAGTTTTTTCTAGTATTCCTAGTACCTTTGTGGCATCACATGTCATATCTCCTACCACTTTACCTCCGATTAGAATTCCACTCACTTGTCCTTTGAAAACATATACACCTCCACCATATTCACCTCCATCTCAAAATGCAAACAATGATGTCATCATAAATCAACTCTTGCAAACTGTTTCATCCCTCCAAAAGAAAGTTTCCACCATAAACCAAAATCAAAGTGGCCAAATGACATACTATGTCAAAAGCAATCCCTTATCCTTGGAGATATTAACAACACCGATACCACAATGTCTAGAGATTCCTAGATTTGGGAAATATTGGCACAAAGGAGATCCTTCTAATCATGTTTCTACTTATACCACCTTATGTAGTGATTTTGTTCTTGAGGATAAGCTCTTGGCTAAGATTTTCTCTAAATCCTTGAGGGATACCACCTTAGAATGGTTTTCCTCGTTACCGATCAACTCAATTCATTCATTGAATGAACTTGTTTAGGCCTTTATAAACCATTTCCAAGTGCATATGACTCCTAAGATAACCTTATCTGATTTGATGAGATGTAAGCAAAAAAAAATTATGAAAAATTTATTGACTTCATTTCGTGTTATCAATCAGTTTATTCCCAAATCAATATAAAGATTCCCAATCCTCACCTTCAATGGATGTTCATTGAGAACCTGCAAACTAAGATACAAGATAAGATTACCATGATGAATTTTCCTTCCTTTGCACACTGTACTACTCTTTGTGATCATCTAAACTTGGTTAGTAGTCATGACACAAACCCCACCTCTAGCCAACTCGAGAAGTACTAATCCGAAAACCAAAAAAATTAGAAAACTTTTAGAAAATAGAATAAAGGCTTCTTTCAACTTAATCATCCTCAACATATAATTCAACATGTCGATGTCCAAGTGGCAGCTACAAGGAAGACAACTCCTTTCACATTTGGGTATCCAACTAGGAAAATTACTCCCTTACTCGATACCCTTCGTAACACAATGTCACAACTTTTAGAACATAAAATGATCACTTTTCCTCCAATTAAAACTCCCGATCCTAATAACCCTTTACCTCCAAATTTTAGATCGAATTCCTATTTTCCATTATTGCTAACAAAATGGACATGACATGGAACATTGTAAGTGTCATAAACATCTTGAGCAAGACCTCATTGATTCCAAACGGCTTTCAATGGAGGTGTTAATAATCAAGGAAATAATTCCATTGCCCCCAACCCTATGCCTAATAATAATATTTCATTTTTCAAAGCTAGTGAGACTACAAAGAATGATGTGATGAATTTTGAAACGGATGATGACAACATGGATACTATTGAACAAGGTCCTATGGATACTATTGAAAGATGTTTGATTGCATTGATCGAAACTCAACCTCATAAGGGCCAAACTGAAAGGACTTTTGAGATCGCTTTCTCATTTAAAGACATTAATAGAAATGCACCCAATGGTCCTCTTTACATAGCTGACCGAATTAATGACAAGCCCACTAATGGGATATTAATTTACCTCATTCATGGAGAGAATGTGATCACCAAGCAAATATTACTCATGCATGAACTCTTTCAAGAATCATATGATAAACCAAAAGCATGGATCAAAATGCATAATGGTTTCGTTTGCCCTACGATGAGATCAATTACCATTCCTTTACAAATAGGATCGAAAAAAGATAGATGTCTCATTCTCCATCATCTTGATGTTGGATCAATTCCATATGAAGCTTGGTTACCCATGGCTATGGTCCATGGAATTTGTCCCATCGGTTGTGCATAAATGCTTAAATTTTCCCTTTGAAAATGAAATATTTTCTAAACACCTTAGTGCCTTTAATCATCTATCTTCCCTTAGTAATTTTTCGTTGGATTTCTTTTCGCCCAAGCCTATGGAACCTATTAAACCTCAAGAAGACTTATTTTTCAAATCCAATCAAAATTTCAAAGTGAATGCATAGTAAAACTATCCCTTACAAACATGCCTCATCCTATGATGGAGCCTACCAGCCTTGATGAAACCATGATTGAACCTAAATACATTAAAAATAACCAAGACCAACCTAAGATAGATTCCTTTCCTATCTCCTATAAAATACCAAGAGATAATGAAAACAATCCTATCATAGCTCCTAAGATAAAACAAGTTTACAAAGCTAAAGAGAAAGTGGTTGAGCAACCTTCCATTGCTCCTTCCATTTCTCCCCGTAGGGAAGAAAAGAAGCCCATGGTTGATAAAATCACTCCTATGTGAACGTAACTTGAAAATCAAAGTAAAAGAAATAGAAATGTTAGATTGTATAGGTGTAGATGTCATGCTCTTGCTCAAAGGTTAAATGAAGAAAACAACAAAGAAAATCAACATCCAAACTTGACTGAAGCAATACATGATTAGTCTCCCTCTTCATTGCAACATAAAGATCCTATATCACAACCACAATATGTGCTAAATCCTTCTTTGGACATTATCATTTGACCTCTCATTATGATTAACTTGGATGATGATGATGAGGTTGCTAAAGTTGATGAAGAAGTGCATAAAGAATTGAATACATTTTTTTCCTCTTATATGAGCTTAAATGATAATTCCCCTAAGAAGAGTGTTGAACTTGGTAACAACCCTAGTTCAACACTTGCTATTGTCCCTTTGGTTAGTTGTCTTCCTTCCATATATTATGAACAAGATTGGGATGCGAATCACCTACTAATAGTTTGACTCGCATGTTCCTTACTAGTATTTATTTTGTTTTCTTTTGCATATTTCTTTATATGATTGCATGTGCATAATGTGATTACCCATGATGTTTCATTTGATGTATCTCTCTCTTTGTGACATTCTTCTCTATGTCGTAAAGCTTTTCCTTTATCTTTTCTTTGTCTTGTGTTTTCCTTTTGGGGATGACACAAGGTATCGAGACATTTAGGTCTCTTCCATGTTGACCTGAAAGGTTTTTCTTTGTTTTCACTCTCTTTATGTCATTCTTCCTGTTCCATGAGTATTCAGGGAATGATGACAATTTTTGAGCTATATAAAAACATTGTAGCAAGAACATACTAATCCCGAATCCATGGATCCCTCATGTGTTTGGGAGTTTCATTTTTGGGGAAACTCCTTCTTTTCATGATATGGCTTCATTTGGAAACATATGACTTGGCATAGGGCTGTCCAAATAAGCTTTGATTTCCTCTTTATGTTTAACATTTATCATTTTCTACTTTAAAGTAATTTCTCACAACATGGTGTTTAGCAATTTCTTTAAAATGGGGGCATACATTTTCATTGTTCTTTTTCAACTCATGTTTCATAGTGTAGTTTTCTTACTTCATGCGATGCACCTTTCACTTTGTGGTAACATTGGGTAGGATGTCCCTCAAGAGCATGATATCTCTTAGAATATTATATTCCTCTTAGTGGCTTGATGCATCACACAACATCCAATAAGTTGTGAATCTTCTATTCTTCGATTGGTCCTCTCTTGGAGACATTAGGCATGGTGTTCCCTAAGTTAAGACCTTACATGAACTAAGAAAAACTCCTTTGAACACAACTTAAATTCTTTTTACATTTTCGGTTATATGGCCACCTTGCATACCACTTTTTTGTGGTGTCCTTTTTCCTATCTGGTTCTAAGTTGATTGGAGGTCAAAGGCTTTGGGTCTCTTCTCCCACCCAATGGCTTTCTGCAATAGGATTACCTTGAAGTACCTACATCCGCCAATCACATTCATGTCCAAAAATCTATATCTTAGTTTTAATATTAAGTATCCAAATCAAACATAATCATAACTGGATTTTTCCAAACATGAGAGGAGTGCCATGGGGGGATCCACCCTGAAGCCTTCATTCCAAGTTCAAGATATTGTTCATCACAACCCTCCTTTCCTATCAGCTTAGTACCTACATACTCCCCTCATGGAAACACCTTAGAAAACACTCATACTATTAGGGGAGAGAAACCATAGATTCCAAGTGGCCTAAGGCCTACCACCTCCTATTTCCCAACCCTTGCTTCAGGCCAGTGGGGCTGAATCTTGGGTGGAACCCCCACCCCTCCATGGCCCAACCCTTGCCTTTGGCCTGTGGGGCAGAATCTTGGGTGGGGTTTTTAGGAAAACCAACTCACTCATGATTCACTCTTCCTGATATGTTTACAAGCACATAGAAAATGATCTTTATGCAATCACATATATAAATGCATTTACTATTGATTCATCTATTTTCATCCATTATGCCTTGAGAGTATCATATGAGTGTATAACCAAATGATCCATGTCATGGAGAAAGTATCATAATAAAAAGAGTACCTGTAGCCATATTAATACATCAGTATCAATTCTTATCAGATTTTGTTTTATCTATGATAAAGCATTCTATCTAAGAAAAAGTCAGTATTGATGAAATCTAGATGTAGTAATTTCATTCATATTCTATTGTATCAATAATAATGCATTTCTATCAAATAAAATTCCCAACATTGATGAAATATAAATGTAGACATAGTCATTATTGAATGCCTAATATTATCAGTCCTATCTATTTCCCATCGGTAATGTACTAAATAGATCCTAAAGTTTATTTACACTGATTTTTCCTAAGCAATGGTAGAGATGATGCTTGAAAAATATCTTACTGAGGTCAGCTAAGGTTATGTTGTGTACAAGTCATACAAGTGGAGTGAGTTCACATATGCACCAGAGTTCAATCACTTATGCAAAGTATATGTGATCATTTGTGCGATGGGATAAATGCAAAGAGAAATTACAACAGGATTAAATAGGTCGAATGAATGTTCTCAGATTGATTCCTAAAAGATAAAGAAGAGATTGAAACAATGTATTGGACAACAGATTTATGTTTCTGCAAAAATACCATTATGTCAAATCTGGGATAGATGAAATATTAAAACTAAGTGAAGAGATCACCTTTGATCACTGCCTGTGCACTCTTTCCCTTTTCCTCTTTTTGTAATTTGTTGTCTTATTCTCTCTTCCATCAATCTCATACCTCCCTTATTTATTTTAAGGAGGAGGAGGAGGATGTTCCCCTTTAATGGTACATGGTTCTTGGTTGAGTCACACCTCTATAGAAGGGTGCTATTTGAGAGGTGTGTTTATTTTAAAGATTAGTTAACTCATATAATATGTAACTAGTTAACTCATATAATATGTAACTAGTGATATGAAAATTATAATTTTTAATGTTTTTCTTTTTGTAATTGAAACATATTTAATTTTGTGTTCCTCTGTAAATGAAATGTATGACATATATGTATATTTACAAGGTATATGAAATAAAAGATGTTTGTATATTAAAAAATGTCATTCTTCAGGGTTATGAAAGTTCTCCCCTCCTAAATTGCTTTCCCTCAAGCAACTTGGAGGTTTGGGTGATTGAGAATTTCTTTTCTTTCCCATGTAGCATCTTCCTCTGGTAGTTCCCTCCATTTTACCAAGAATTCTGGAATGCTTTTGTTCCTTAGTTGCTTCTCCCTCATATTGAGGATAACATTAGGTTCAAGGACTAATTTTCCCTCATCATCAAGTGGAGGTAACTCCACACAAGGGGTCACTTGTTTGCTGAGCATCTTCTTCAATCTTGACACATGGAAAACATTATGAATGCAACTGTCTTTGGGAAGTTCTATCTCATAGGCTACCTCACCAATCTTTCTCAGAACCCTATAAGGCCCATAAAACTAGGGCTTAATATTTTCTACTTCATTGGAATTGTGGGATGATTGTTTATATGGTTTCAACCATAGGAACACTAGGTATCCCACCTCAAAGGTAATTTCTGTGCAGTTCCTATCAACATACATATTTTGTTGATTCTGAGCTTGGTGTAAATTATCTCAAAGCTTTTTCATGATGTCCATACTTTGTTGTATAAAGTCTTTGGCTCTGGGCATTTGGATCTCTTGTGTAATCATAATCCCAAAGCTGGTAGGTTCATACCCGTATAGTGTTTTGAATGGGATCATTTTAATGGAAATGTGGTGTGTTGTGTTGTAGTAGTATTCTCCTAAATGCAACCACTTTTCCCAAGCACTTTGTTGGCTGGTGACAGTTTCTTCGATAACATTCTATCCACTTGTTGACTATCTCAATTTTCTCATCTATCTGGGGATGATAATTGGTACTTGGTGTGATATTAGTCCCTGACAATCAGAAAAATTCTTTCCAAAATTGACTTAGGAATCAACTATCCCAATCACTGACTATGTTCTTTGGGAGACCATGGAGCCTGAAAATCTCTTTAAAGATTAGTTCAGCCACTTGCGGTGCCTTATAATCTATGGATATGGTAAAGAAGTGGGCGTACTTGGTGAGCCTATCGACCACCATGTATATGCAATCCTATCCTTGAGTTTTGGGAAATCCAGTAATAAAATCCATAGAGATACTTTCCCACTTTTGATTGGGAATGGGTAGGGGATATAGGAGTATGGCTTGCTAACTTTGTTTAGGTTTATTTCTTTGGAAAGTCATACACTCTTGTACATATTTTAGCACATCCTTCTTGATCCATTTCCATGAGTACTTCTCCCTCACATGTTTGTATGTTTTGTAGTACCCATGGTGCCCGACTAGTGGGTTATCATGATATTATTTAAGAACCTTCCCTTTAACCTTGGAATTGGGCACTAGAAAGATTCTACCCTTATATAAGATGGGTTCCTCTATCACTTTGTATTCTTCATTGGGGGGATCTCCTTTGAATATTTCATTGGGTTGGGGATCTTTGGCATACTCTGAAATAATGTCATATTTCCAATATGTAAATATACTAGTTATAGTTTTCAAGCATGGTTGTCTAGATAGTGCATCCACTACCACATTTTGGGTCCCCTTCACATAATCGATGTCAAAGTCATAGACTTGTATTGGCTAACTCATTTTTTCTGACAATCATTCAAGTCCTTTTGATGCATGAAGTATTTCAAGTTTTTATGATTGGTTTTCACATGGAACTTTATGCAAACCAAGTATTAGTGGAATTTTTCCAAGGCATGTATTATAGCTAACATCTCTTTGTCATAAATAAAGTAGTGTATTTATTCTTGGGTAATTTTTTGGCTTTCAAAATCTATAGGATGCTTATTTTTCATAAAAAATGTGTCAATCCCCTCTTTGGATGCATCGCACTGCAGTTTAAAGGGTAAGGTGAAGTCGTGGATGGCCAACATTGGGCATGAACTCATGGCTTCCTTTAATATTTCAAAGGATTTTTGGGCTATTTAATTCCATGAAAAGGGCCCCTTCTTGGTTAAGTCTGTGAGTGGGGCTGCAATATTTGAAAATACCTTCACAAAGTGCTTTTAATAACTGTACAGTCCTGCAAAGCCCCTCAGTTGTGTAAGAGTTTTGGGTTTAGGCCACTCCTTGATGGTTGCTATTTTTTGTTCATCCACACTTACCCATTGGGTGTTGATTTTATGGCCCAAGTAAAGTATTTCCTCCATTGTAAATTCATATTTTGATGCTTTAGCATACAATGATTCCTACTCTAAAATATTGAGGGTCTCATCAGTATGTTTTACTATATGTAAGAATGTCATCAAAGAAGATTAGGGGAATTTTTTTGAGTTTATTATGAAAGTTGTGGTTCATGCATGATTGAAAGGTAGCTAGGGCATTGGTGAGCACAAAAGGCATGACTAAGAACTCAAAATGCCCATAGTGGCAACAAAAAGCTATTTTAGGAACATCTTCTTCCCTCATTCTTATTTGGTGACAATAACTAAAGATCAATCTTGGAAAAGAACCTTGCTCCATGGAGATCATCAATCCAAGGGATGGGGTATTGGTTCTCAATGGTATTTTTATTTAGAGCTCTATAATCTATGCATGTTCTAAAAATGCCATCTTTCTTTTTAACAAGGACTATGAATGGTACAAATGGGTTAGAGTTGGGTTGAATATGTGCCATCTCAAGAAGTTCTTTAATGGTTTTCTCTATCTCCTCTTTGTACATATGGGTTGATGGCATGGAGTCATTATGACCAGTTTTACCCCTTCTTCCAATTCTATGGTGTGCTCAAATCCTCTCTTAGGTGGTAGTCTTGGAGGAATTTCTTCAAACACCTTCCTACATTTTCTTGTAATAGGTTGGATGTCTATGTGGATGGCCTTCCCTTGTGTGGTGCTTTCGTCAAGTATCATAGATTGAGTGGCCCATTCTACCTGCCCTCATCTAAAAATCCTCCCCATTTTCTTACATGATACCACCTTTGGGGGCCCATCAAGTAAAACTTTTAGAGTGACTTCCTACCCTTCACGTCAAAAATGGATGGTTTGGTTTGGAAGATCAAACATAAAGAAACCTAAGGAGTATATCCATGAGGTTCCCCAGATAATGTTGACATCTAAGCGGACCACATAGAATTCTTCTATGATCAGGTGGTTCCCTAGGAGTATTTCCAATTGGGGCACTAGTGTTGTACATTATAGCCTAGCTCATGTGGCTATTGTTGCCTCAAACCCCTCAAAATTTATGGTTCTTAGTTTCCTTTGGGTTACTATTCTTTGGTTGATGAATTTATGGGATTCCCCACTATCTACAAGGGTGATAACTTTATGCCCTTTGAGTGTGCTCTTAATGCAGAAAGGGCTATGCTTAGAGGCCTGGGAGATGGTGGATAACATTGCTTGAATCTAACTTTCAAATTTGGCCTTCTTTTTGGGATACTCATTATTTGGATGTGCTTCAAGCTGGTGGGATTTTCCACTACATCTATGATCTTTCCCCCATGGTTGTTGGCATCTAAAACACAGTCCCTTTCTCTTCATCTCTTCCATTTTCTTACACCAGCGATCTTTGTCCCTCTATTTCTTGCACTAGGGGCATGTTATGGTTATTTCCTCCTTTCTTCCTCTTTCTTCTCTCCGAGGGGGTTTGGATGATGATGTAAATTTATTAGGATTGTACCTTGGCCAATTTTCTTCATATTTCATATCCTTTTGAATAGCCTCATCTAGGAAGGTGGCTTCTAGTGCACCTACCATGCTTCTGACCAACCCTCTTAGGCCCTATATGAACAAATATGTGAGTCTCTCTCAGAATATTTCAGGAACCATGACCGCTAACTTCTAAAACTTGGTGGCATAATTTTCTATGGTGCCTTGTTGGCTTAATTGTGTTAGTTCCCTAAAGTACCATTTTGGGTGCCTTTGGTCAAATATTTTTATCAATCGTTGGGTAAAGTCATCATAGGTGGTAACTTGTTGATGGCCTTGAGTAATGAGACCATGATGCCACCAATCATGGCCCATCCTGGTTAACAAAAAACTTGATGGAATTTTCTTATGCCATTGGGCTTAAGGATAGATAGGTATCAAATTTTTGAACCCATGATCGAGTGGTGGTCTTGCCTTCTCCGTCAAAGTTGGGGAGGGTTAATTTTCTTACCCTATTCTTGAGTTCTCTATTAGTTGGGTCCCTTCTCTCCCCTCTAGGGATGGCTCTTTGTTTTGCTTCACAATAGTCTTTAAAATGCACAATATCCCTCATTTATGGTGCCTATAATAGGTTGCAACTATCTCATCAACATCCTCCATGGGGGGTCTATTGATATTACTTTCTTTCCTAGCTTCTTCACTTGGAAAGAAAAGGGGTTGGGTGAGTCTAGAGCTCATGTCCCATGAGGGTGTGTGATGATTTTTCTTGGAGTGGTTAGAGATTGATTCTTTTGCATTATTGTTGCTCAGGTTTTGGAGGGCTTGAAGTAAAGCTTGGATAGTTTTTTCATTTTGTTTCATTAGGGCTTGGCTAGTTTTTTCATTTTTTTCCATTAGGGCTTGCGTTTTCTTATCACTATTCTCCATGAAGGCCCTAATTTCATCTCTTAATGGGTCACCTATGAGGTTGTTTCCTAGGGTGTTATTCCTAGGGTTCCTTCGGTGGTAGGTTTGCATTATTTCCCATGGGATGGTAGGAAAGGGGCTCTAATACCCCTGTGATGTCCCTTTTCCTATTCGGTTCTAAGTTGATTGGAGGTTAAAGGCTTTGGGTCTCTTCTCCCACCCAATGGATTTCTACAATAAGATAACCTCAAAGTACCTACATTCACCAATCACATTCATGTCCACAAATCTATATCTTAGCTTTAATATTAAGTATCCAAATAAGACATAATCATAAATGCAGTTTTCCAAACATGAGAGGAGTGCCATGGGGGGATACGCCTTGAATCCTTCATCCCAAGTTCAAGAGATTTTTCATCACAACCCTCCTTTCCTATCAGCTTAGTACCTACATGCTCCCCTCATGGAAACACCTCAAAAGACACTCGTCCTATCAGGGGAGAGGAATAATAGAGTCCAAGTGGCCTAAGGCCTACCACTTTGTATTTCCCAACCCTTGCTTTGAGCCTATGGGGTGAAATCTTGGGTGGGACCCCCACCCCTCCATGGCCCAACCCTTGCCTCGGGCTTGTGGGGAGAAATCTTGGGTGGGACCCCCACCCCTCCATGGACCAACCCTTGCCTCTGGCTTGTGGGGTAAAATATTGGGTGGGGTTTTTAGGAAAACCAACTCACTCATGATTCACCCTTCCTAATAGGTTTACAAGCATATAACAAATAATCGTTATGCAATCACATATATAAATGCACTTACTATTGATTCATCTATTTTCATCCATTATGCCTTAAGAGTATCAAATGAGTGTATAACCAAATGAGCCATGTCATGGAAAAAGTATCATAATACAAAGAGTACCTGTAGCCATATTAATACAATAGTATCAATTCTTATTAGATTTTGTTCTATTTATGACAAAGCATTCTATCCAATAGAAAATTACTATTGATGAAATCTAGATGCAGTCATTTCATTCATATTTTGTTCTATCAGTAATAATGCATTTCTATCAACCAAAATTGATGAAATCTAAATGCATTCATAGTCATTATTGAATGCCTAATATTATCAACCATGTCTATTTCCTAGTGGTAATGTAGTAAACAGATCCCAATCATTTATTTAAATTTGTCTTTCCTAAGCAATGGCAGAGATGATGCTTGAAAAAGCTCTTACTGAGGTCGGCTAAGGGTATGTTGTGTACATGGCATACAAGGGGAGTGAGTTCACTTATGCAGTAGAGTTTGAAAACTTATGCAAAGTATATTTAATCATTTGTGACACACGATGGGCTCAATGTAGAGAGCACTTACAATAGGATAAAAGAGGTCGAATGAATGTTCTCAGATTACTTCCTAAAAGATAAAGAAGAGATCAAAACAATGTATTGGATAAATTTTTTATGTTTCTGCTGAAATACCATTATGTTGAATCTCAGATAGACATAATATTAAAACTAAGTGAAGAGATCACCTTTGATCATTGCTTGTGCACTCTTTCCCTTGTTTTCTTTTAGTCTATTGTCTTATTCTCTCTTTCATCGATCGTAGACCTCCATTATTTATTTTAAGGAGGAGGAGGATGTGCCCCTTTAATGGGATGTGGTTCTTGGTTGAGTCACACCTCTATAGAAGGGAACTATTTAAGAGGTGTGTTTATTTTAAAGATTAGCTAACTCATATAATATGTAACTAGTGATATGAAAATTATAATTTTTAATGTTTTTCATTTTGTAATTGAAATGTATTTAATTGTGTGCTCCTCTGTAAATGAAATGTATGGCATATAAGTATATGTACAAGGTATATGAAATAAGAGATGTTTGTATATTAAAAAATGTCTTTCTTTGGGGTTATGACAGTTTTGCTTGTCTATGGAGCCATCTTGTTTGTTCATATTTTCAAACATACAAAAAATTTCTTGTCTCATGAAGCTCAAAGTTAATTTTTTTGTGGCACCTTGTCAAAGTTATTAGGAGGTATAGCTTTGGTATGGTTGTACATATGGGAGTTGAACTTAGGTGTGACTTTCCCATAGCCACTTTTTTGTTTGTGTGAGCACATACTAGTCGCGTGCATATGTGTCTCACAGGGGGCTCACCTAGTGGATGGCCTAAGGTTCCACTAGCCCTTGTGAGCATGCATTTTTGGACAAAAAACATAGATTTGATCCACAACATGTGGGATGAACGGTCGAAGCTTCAGCCACCCATTTTTTTATTTTTCTTTTCTTTATGTCTTTGGTAGTGTATGCTTGTTCCTTGATGTTGCTCCTTATATAATTTACATGTGTGTTCTTTTGTGCTTGTGTTGGTTTTCCATAGGATCTTGATCCTGGGGGCTTGATCACTCCTCTTGATCATTGTCATCCTATCTTACTAGCATTGGTACATTTGAACCCCTCTTGATGTAAGTTTGTCTACTTTAGTATGAGTTTGAAGCAAGTTCCTCCTCTCACTAAACTGGGGCCTGAATGTAATGAAAAAAAATGTATCCCTCTACATTTTCACACTTATTAGGGCCCTTCTTGTTAAATTAAGCTTAATGTTGCCTTGATTTAGTGTTGTAATGTGTTTAACACATTCATAGTAGGTCTAGGGCCCTTGTAAACTAAATGAATCTAGTTTTTCCTTATTTAGTGTGTTGTAAAGTGTACCTTTACACTTTCACACTAATCTATGGTTTTATTAATAAATTGGGCTTCTTTATTCCTTAATTGCCCTAATTTTGCATCCATAAGCCTTAACTAATGCATCTTTCTGAGATTAATCCTGACATTTACCAACATATAATCATAATTCATGTTATTTTTTATTGTATGGCCTAGATTTAATGATCTAGGACTCATACACCACCTTGGGCACATGGGTCCCACCTAAGTTTTAGAGCCCCAATCTAGACTTCACATCAATCTAAGCCTTTCTTGAAAAATGTGTGGCAAAGCTTAGCCTAATGGGATTCATATGCCACCTCTGGTGTATGATTCCTACTTATCTTATACCTAAACTAAATTCAAATTATTGGCAGGATTTAATTCTCCTATATTTGATGTTCGCTTGTAGTGTTGTAATTTCAAGAAATATGGAATAAAGAAGTATAAGTACAAGGTTATTTCACTCATTTTCACCTAAGACTTTCATGAGAGCATTCCTTATAGAAAATTTCAGTTCACAAGAGAATTCAAGTGTTTACATGAGAATTCAAGAGCCTTCAAGATTTGATTATCAAGTGATTTAGAGCATTATTCAAGTATCAAGCATCATGTCAAAGTCATCATGCATCATGTTTTTTTTTTTATCTAACATTTGTGATGTAGGGTTTCATGATTAAAGTGAGCGTTCAAGTCAAGATCCATATCATTCAAGCAAGGGTCAAGATCCACATCCATTGGAGCCATTTCGTACATGTTTGCAACACTTTATTCCTAGGGTTTGGTGAGTTGGAACATAGCATTTTGTTCATTCATCATTCCTCCTTTATATTTTATTTTATTTCAAGGTTTGATTACCAAAATGGGGTTTGACCAAGGAAAACCCATTTCTACTAACAAAACAACATTTTCCCCTCTCTCTAGTGTGTGATTTGTAGATCTAGGTTGAAGACACATTGAAAAGAAAGATTGGAAGAAGTTGTCAAGATTAAAAAGTTGTCAAAGTCATTACCTTGTTTACAAGACCACTGAAGGACACCTATAGAGTAGAATTTAGTAGTTCATATCTGGAAATCAATTTGAGAAGAAAGAGAAGAGATTGAAGAGAAGATTCAGACCTTTACCCTCTAAAAAATTTAAGCAGAACTGATAGACCACTTCTGGCATATGAGTCCTAGTATAGTGAATTTTCTAGATTTCAAGAGTTCTAGACTTGTCATTGATAGATGCATGTTCATGCATATGCTTAGAAACCCTAATCTGGTACTAAATCACCCATCTTGGCGTATGAGTCCCAGTGTACATTAAATTCAACATTTTTAGCATTCTAGACCTTGTTTCCAGCTACTACAGGTTTCCAAGTGTACCTCTTTGATTTCTTAGTTTTCTATTCCGATTTGCATTAATTTCTAGGTTATTTATTCAAGTCTTGCACATCATTAGGTTTTGCATGTTACTTGTCTTTCCAATCCCTAGCTTGGTGGTGAACCCCCTTTTAGTCTCTTATCATACCCTAGGACACCCTATTGTAGATCTCTTTCTCTCATTTTATCATTCGATTGAGATATCTAAGGTATGCTTCAGTGAAACTTGAGTTAAATAGGACCCTACCCTTGTGCTCCATCTCTTAAAAGGTGGGTATACCTATTTCCATTATTTCACTATGAAAATATTTCTAGCATTTACAACACACCAAATCACCTACCTAATTATTTTTATAATACAAGAACCATCCATCCATCCTTTTCAAGTGTTACACACACACAAAAAGTGACACAAAATAATTCACCTAGGATAAAACACTGTTGTAGTAACCATATCTGAGCCAAACCTTATGCAATTTTTACCACAAATTTATAAGGTTAAAATACACCATAATCTAAAAGAAAATATATAAATCACATAGACTCAAGTATTGCATTATTCTTCAATTCACATAAAAGACTTTGGATAATATAATGAATGTTGCAATCTAGTGTATTGGCATAATCAATCATTGCATAAACTACTATTATTGAAAAATTACAACTACCAACATCAAAAAATTGTAGCCTCATAATTTATCTACTTGAAAATTTCGTACTAGAGTTTGCTCCCTCATATGTGCTTGGACCTAATTATGCACCTAATTTCCTAAATTATGAATTTCATGGTCATTTTAAAAAATTAAAATTAAAAAATAAAATATGTAAGATCAATGTATGCATTTAATATTTTTCCTCAAACACTTTTGATCCAAGAAAAATGAGATCTTGTCTAGGGAACTATGCGCCCTAGACCTCCTAATTTGGCTCTAAATTTAAGTATTTCAATGTCGGTAATTTATTATTTGTAATTTAAATTTTCATTGTCAAGTTCTATCATGATTTATTTTTTTGTAAATTAGAATAATTGCATATAAATACATAGTATTTTAACCATTTTAATCCTAAGGTAAATTATTGAGAAAATTGAAGATCTTGAAATTAGTTAATGGCGATCAAGAGCATACTTATTAGTGTTATTGCACCATTATTTTCAATCAAGTAGAATGTTAATCCTATTGGAAGAATGAAGAAGAATGGATATCTCTACAATTTTGTGTTGTCATTGATGTCACCATGTTGTGATTACAAGTATAAATTAGTATTTGATCCAGTATTTTGGTCTGGTATCTAAACTGGTATTTAGGTTGCACCATCTAGTATTTTAGTTTGCAATCCTCCATGGTTGATAGTTACTGCTTGACGTTTTGGGAAATTTTTTATGTATATTCAGAATCTCTCATGCTCTGGTGCTCATACGGTGTACTAGCATTATCCTATTAATTAATTTTGCAATGAAGTTTATTTCTAGTTGACTTCATGGATAAGTTGTGATATGGTGAATCATTTTTTGTTATACGAAAATATGTGTGACTTATCTTAGGTCTATGCTAACATGATGTAGCATGTTGAGAACTTTGGATTGTTTTTGGGAAGAGTTTTGTGAAAGCTTGTAGTCAACAGTTGGTATGTTTTGAATAAGGAATGCTTCTAATTAGGCTGACCAAATTGAAGCTTGCAGATAGATCGAGTATATATATATATATATATATATATATATATATATGTTGAATATTTTTTGGAGTGAGTGAAATATTGAGATTTAGGTGAGATTAATGATGAGGCAGTTGTGAATACAAAGGTGAAGAAGAGAAAAAATGATGAAGTGTGTTAAGTCTGTCTATTGAGCATCATCGAAACTGCATCAACACTTGTGAGGTGCACTATTTTCAGTTCATTTTGGCTATGAAGCCCAACTTTGTTTTGTAAATGCTTTTTGTAGGTAGTGAGCCTCCTTGTAAGTAGTGAGCCTTTGTATCTAGATAGTGAGTCCTATTTAGAGTGGTGAGCCTTATACATTCTGTTTTGGAACTTTATATTGTGAGCTAATCCTCACCATGGTTTTTCCCTTATTGGGTTTTCCATGTAAACATCTGGTGTTCATTGTGTTGATTTTACTTTCTATTATTTTCATTTCATGTTCATACTTAATAACATAGTAATGCAATTGTGGAATTTATAAGTGTTGAAGTTTTAAGTTTGAATTTTTGTGGCAACTGATTAACCCCCCCTCTTAGTTATCCTATGCCTTTTAACAATTGGTATCAAAGCTTTGCTTCCTTGGTGTAGATCCTAACCACTTGAGGAAGATCCTAAAGGTTGATCGAATGGATGATAAAGGAGAGATCCAGACTACACTTGAAGATATTGATAAAGTTGAAAGTGAAAATAAAGATTTGAAAGAAAATATTGAGGAAGCAAATGAATGTATCCGAAAACTGAAAGAACAATTAAAGAAATTCAAGGAAAGACATAGAGAAGTAAGTGAGCAACAAAAACAAGAGATCATCAGATTGAAGGTGCTGGTAGAAGAAAAGAAGAGAATAGAAGAATTTCTGAATATAATGGTACATAACAAGTTTGATGAATGCTCTAGACTTGAACAAGAGGTAGTAAACTTAAGAGTAGAACTAGAGAAGGCTAAACTCTATGATAAAAATTTAAGATCTAGCTCTAACAATCTTGAATAAATACTTGTAGGAAAAAAAGAAAATAAAGACAAAGGTGGTCTAGGAAATGATACTAGTGAAATTTCCAAGATTGGGAAGAATGCAACAAACAATTAGAAGACTCAAGACAAAGGAAAGAATAAAATAAATTCAAGGGATTTTGTAAAGAGACTGCCTATGAGACAACCTAATGCACAAATGTATCCATCCTTTAATGGTATCTATTTTTCCTATAATAAATATAGTCACAAGGAAACTGAATGCATTGATAAGATGAATCGGTTTCTTGATTCCTTCTCTGGACAATGTTTCTCATGTAAGAAAATTGGACACAAAGCTATTGAATGTAGATCTCAAGTGAGAATGATCAATGAAGTGATGGTGAATAGGTTTAATAGAGGTAGAATGAATCCATTATTTAATGGCTACTGCTATACATGTAACAAATTTGGACACAGAGAAAATCAATGTAGATCGAGAAGTATCAGAGGTCAGACTAATCAGAAAAATGTTGTTTGCTATAATTGTAATAAACCTGGACATATCTCAAAGTTTTGCAGAAGTAAGAAAGGAAAGTAGTATGTTTCAATAGAGAAGAATGAATTGGTAAAGAAGATTGACAAAGAAAAAATGAAGCAAGAGATGAATAAGATATTGAAGAAGAAAGAAGAAGTAGAACCTGAAGTTGTTGATGTGTTTGTACCCTCATCTCATATGGACAATTCCTCTGGGAATTGGACCTACCATGGTCTTAGGGGAGCATTATCAGAAAACTATAAAAACCCCCTGAATGAATAGTGTGTCAGTGGCTGGCACAAGGATATAATGTGAAGAAAGAGTAAATAGAGGTTTTGGAAAAGGAACCAGAAGAAACATGCTGACATGTTGATTTGTGAACCGAATTAGGGTTTTTTGTGTTGAAGAGAATTTTTTTAGCAACCTTTTTAAGTCTGCCACATTTAATGTGATTTAGGGAAAATCGATTATGTGTAAGATAAAATTTGTAAGCCTCTTTTGATCATTTGAACACTTGATGATTTTGAAGGGAATCTTGGAGTGATCTCAAAGCAATCTGAAGTGATTCTTAGGTGATCGAAGAAATTAATACAGTTACTTGAGAATCATTTCTCAGCTTGCGAAAGAAAATGAAGACGTCTTGATTGAACAATAACAAAATTAAGAAAGTTAGGCATGGAAATGGGTAGAGGAACAAGTGGAAAAATTCCACTGAAGTTGAAAGGAGTTGAATTGGAAGAATTTGACCATAGGAAGATGAAAGAAATGGAAGCATGGATGAAGAAAAATGAGTTGCAAAACATAAAACCCTAGGTATGAATTTATGGGGAGAATTTCCTTGGTTTGTTGATAAATAGTTCATCTTGTTCTTGTTGAGTTGATTCAAGAACAACAGTATTGTGTTGGACAAACCCTATCTAATCACAAAGGATGTGACATAAGTGATTATTGGTTTATGTAGTATTGGGGATCTTCCTGGAAAGAAAACTGTGAAATACAAAGATGTGGAAGAAATTATTGTTATTGAAAAATGTACCGTAGAAAAAAGGAACTTTTGCTTGACATGGGATTAATTCATGATAAATTGATTTAATGAGGCCTTAATTGAAGTGTTGTGAGGCATTTTATGCATCCACACTAGGTCTTGGACCCTTGCAAATTGAATAACATGCTTTTAATGACATCTTGTAAAGGACTTTCATGCTTTTCTAGAATTAATTAACCTATTTCTCCCTAATTCAACATTATAAAATGTGTTTAATAACATTATTACATCAATCTAGAAGCTTCTTAACTAAAACTTAATGTTAAACTAGTGTTGTAATGTGTCTTGCATATTCACATTGGTTTTTGTGCCTTTCTAGGCTATGTGGACCTCATTTTAGTGTTGTAAAGTGTATTTAATCAAACTTTCACATTGATTTTTGTGTTCCAAGCCCTATTTAACATGTACATCATCACTAATAGACCCCTATTAACCCACAGTGTGCATCTTGGGGCTTAAATTGATAAAATACCTAACAAGGTTGTATTTTAGACCTTATTTCCTTATCTCTTGGCATTTGAGCTATCAAATTGGCCCCTGTGGGACCCATTTTCCATGCATGGTGAATCAGTCCCATCCAAGTGGGATTCATTCACCATGTTTGGTGAATGAGTCCCATTTGGCTCAATTTTGATCTTTGAGCAGGAAAAAGAGTGAAATTTGAGTTTAATTTTGCTTCATGTCAGCCTATGATGAGGTATTAATGGGAGAAATAGGTGAATTGCCTATAAATATAGATATTTTAACTCATTTTAACATTCATTAACTTAATTCATATATTCATCCACCAATTTTCCATCTCAAGTCAAGCAATTTAGTTTTTTGTCATTGCAAGTCATTAAGAAAGCTTCTAAGGACATTGAAGGGTTGAATCTTCCTCCATTGTTGCAGAATTTCAAGATCTATCATCATGGAAAGGTAACATATTCCATTATTGCATGTTTCATTCCATTCTTTCATCATTTTGGTTTAATTACCTAAACAGGGTTTGACAAAGGCAAACCCCCATGCCCTAACAATCACCAATTCTTCTTCTCTTCTTGTGTGTTTGCAGATTTAGGTCTCTTGGGAGCTTATAAATAATTGAAGATCAAGTTGAAAACTTTTTAAATTCCTCTCTTTATTCAACAAGTCAAAGTATCAACAAATTGTTATTTTTAGACCCATAAATCAGAGTTTTGGAAGTGGACACCTGTAAAACATCAAAGTGCAAATCAGAAGCTCCAGAATCAACTTTGGAATATTCAGAAATTCAAAAGTGGACTCATTCACCACAAGTGGTGAATGAGTGCCATTTCCAAATCAGTTTCACATTTTTTTCATTTTCTGACACACTTTTGACAGAAATAGGTTTCGGCTCAGTTTACTAGAATTGGGACTGATACACCCAAAATGGAGAATGAGTCCCTCCAGGCCTAAAAAACATCATGAACATCATTTCAAAATAAATTTCTAGTATTCATCAAGGTTCCAGGTGCACAGTTCAAGTTTCATTCATTTATGTTTAGCTTTGCATTCATTTCTAGTTCATTATTGCATTACACAATGTGTTTTCAAACAAGTCACATTTTTTAGGTTTTGCATTCATAATCAATCATTTCGATCACTTAATTTCACTTAGAGCATTCCATTTAGACATATAAACATCATATACATCCTAATTTGAATGAGCCTAGCTAGATTCTTTGGCCCATTTAGAAAGATTTAGAGTGCAAAAAAAATCTATGGTTCATTTTGGTGAAACTAATTTTCGAATGGTTTATTGACTAATTTGGATTCCTTTCATCATCATAGATATATATTTCATTGGGGTTTTCATGATTCGTTTTCATGCTAGGTGTTAAATTTTGCATTCATAAAAAGTGCATTTAGGTTGGATTGTTGGCATCTAAATTCATTTCCACTCTCTGAGGTTCTGCACTTTTACTTTAGGTCTACATCATAACACTCTGAAAACATTAAAATTAGTCAAAAATTTCTAAAATTTCTAAAAAAAGTCCATACCCAGGCTCATTCACCACCTTGGGCGAATCAGTCCCTTCTTACCCCTGAAACAACCCTTTATAGAACTAAAAACCCTATTTTTAGGCTTCTATTTGGTTCCATTTCATACCTGTATCAGTTGGCTGCATTTTTGTATCATGCATTTCATCACATCTAGCCTAAAATAGCTCATTTCATGCATTGCTTAGTTGCACTTTTGCATTCACCACATTTCATTTTCAGATTGTTGCATTGTAAAACAGAAAATTAGCTTGCTTAAAAACTAAAAGTTGCATTTCATTTTAAGTCATTGCATTGTACTTTCTTTCATTTTTCATCATAACATGTTTTCTTTCAAAATATGTGTCTTTGATTTCATTAATAGTGGATTGTATAAGCATAACATTCCCTTTTATGGGCTCAATTTTGATTACAACAATGAGGACTTTAAGAAACATGATCAAAACATTGATACAATCCTTAATCTTACATTTCACATTGGTGTGAATGGTAATGTACACAATCAACACAATCATACTTGTTCTTCTCCCAATACCTCTCTTATTAGTGACGAAGGTATCTTGGCGCACGAAGTCACAAGCATTGAGAGTCTTGATTGTCCATCTCCTCATTCCCCTTTGGAAGATGTTAGACAATAAGAGATTGAAATCATAGATACATTTTTAAACATCACCTTACCTAGTCTTCATAACCATGATCATCAATCTTGTCTATCTCCTAATATCCCTCTGAGCAATGTAAAGAGTATAGGTTGGTGTTACAAGATATCCCTATTAAGAATCATGACACCCTTAATCCTCCCTTCCCTAATGCTCCTCCCATTTGGGAAAGTTTTTTTGAAAACCATATTGGTCCTTCACTTGATGCCTCCCCCACTTGTGATGAAGCTACTTTACAAACCTCACACTTGGATCAACATATTACAAGCTCTCCTAGTAGGGTAGATAACATGGCACAAGAGAATGAGACCTTAAAGACAATGGACATTCAACTAACACCTTCCCCTAATCATCCCCCTCTTGATAATCCCATCATTGATCATTCCCCTATTAGCGATAAAGTTATTTTGGAAGAACCAAGCCTTTCTTGTCAAGAACATGTGGCTTGTTGTTCTCCTAAAAAATCTCCTTCTAGGGAGAATATCATTATGCTAGAAAATGACAACAATAATAATATGTCTTCCTCTAATAAAAAAATGATTTTGGATTGTCCTATATTAGAGATACAACAAACCAAGACCACTAAGCTTATGAATGCACAAGTGTC
Organism: Sequoia sempervirens; assembly: GCA_007258455.2. Classification (NCBI taxonomy): domain Eukaryota; kingdom Viridiplantae; phylum Streptophyta; class Pinopsida; order Cupressales; family Cupressaceae; genus Sequoia; species Sequoia sempervirens. Next base: position 948,437,631 of record VDFB02271358.1, read on the forward strand.
CTCTAGATCCCCTTCGATGAATGGACCTCATACATACCCTGTGGGACATCCTAACAACCCTCTCATTCTCTACCCACCTTCACACAAACAACAAACTCAAAAAAACCCAAAATTATCCTTTACCCTCCTCAAACTAATGTATCACAACAACTAAGTTATAATACCATTTCTCATACATATAACACTTGCAATAATCTGCAACTGCAACAACCTACCCTAACACCATTACCATTGCCTAATCCTATCCAACATAACCCTTTCTTACCAGGTCGCAAGGAGTATGATCTTGTTGAACAACTTAAGAATACTCTTGCTAAGATATCATTGTGGGATCTTATTCAAGCCTCCCCTCACTACCACAACATGATCCAAACAACATTAAAACAAGTTCTTATCCCTTCCAATGTACTACCAACTAATATTGCAGCTATGATTCAAGGCCAAAACACTGACATTATTTTCCACCAAAGTGAACTCCCCTCTTTGGATGTGCAAAAACAACAAGATGCTTTCATGATCATCGCTCAATACAAAACAATAGGGATCAGGAGAACTCTTGTAGATATTGGATCTACCTTAAATGTGTGTAGTGTGACCCTTTTGGATAGGCTTGGCATTGATCACTCAACCATTCAACTTGACTCTCTATCTATTAATGGATTTGACAATGTCAAAAATAAACTGCTCAGGGTAATCATTATGCCTCTTAAAGTTGGAGTGGTCACCTTGAATACACCAATCCATGTTATGCCTTACAAAATTTCATGCAATCTTATCTTAGGTAGACAGTGGATTCACACCATGAAAGGTGTGCCTTCCACTCTTCATCGGAAAATGAAATATATCTACAACAACACAGTCCACACACTTGACGTTGACCCTGAACCTGATAGTGTCTTAAAACTTGAAAAAAACAAAGAAAAATCCTTAAACACATCAACATCACCTACACAAGTGGAACCTGTTCAACAAAAATACACAACACAAAATTCAAAAAACCTTCCGAAATCATCCACCTCAACCACTTCAGACAAAGAAGCAAACTACACAACAACGAACAAACACCCAATTCAAAAGAAATGAAGAAGCTTTATGGAAAAGTTTATGACCTCATGCAACAACTTGGATATAGTGGAAAAGGATGTGGTGCTAGTGAACATGGTATCCATGTCCTTATCGAGCCTATCACACAACAAACAACTCATGGTCTTGGTTATTGTCCTATGATTGAGATCAACAAACCTTCACTCAACATCATAAATCTCATACAACACACTCCTAAATCATCTTTAATAGTCAATACTAGTGGTCTTGAACATCATCCTTTACCAAACGTAAAACTAACACCTACATCTTCGCTTAATGTCAATGTCATCTCACAAGACACCAATGATTTGATAGATTTTCCCTCCTATAACAATGAGAACAAAATCTTGTAAACTAAAGAGTCTTGTGTAAGGATGAAATCTACTATTAAGCAAGATATATCTTTGACACAAACAACACGACCACCTTCTACAATTGCTCAAGAGGGTATCTTGTTGACACTCCTCCAAGATCACTTGATGACCCTCCCTCCTTGAACTCGCAAGAAATACTATTCCAAGACTTCCTTTTGTGCATATCATCAAGTTCATGGTCACTCCACTAATGAATGTCATGCCTTGAGTCATAAAATCCAACATTTCCAGGAGTGTGGTATGCTTCCCTATGTGGGGGCACCTAATTCCTCTATTTGCTATTGATTTTCACTCTAGCATGAATTTCCTTAATCATTTCGGCTCACCTTTGTCTTGCATTCAGTGGGGCAAAGGGGTTAGAAAGCCTTGTCCTTGTATGTAACTTGTGGTTGCCTCCTTTGGCTAATCGTTAAATTTTCATGAATACATAAGAGAAAGCCTGGGATGTGGACAAAATGCCTTAAGTTGGTTCGCATATGACATACTTCCCCTTCTCATGACATAGCTTTTCACAAACATATGACTTGGCATAGGGCTTTCTACGTAAGATCTCATGTTCCTCTTCTTCTACTTTAAAGAGATTGCTCACAGTATTGGTGTTCGCAACCGCTTTATAGTAGGGGCATACATCACCACTCACATTTCATTGTGTGATTTTCTTTTTCTTGTGACTCCCTCTCTTGGAAGCATTAGGTATAATGTTTTCCAAGATGAGATCATTTGTACTTATCCTCTCTTGGAGACATTGAACATGGCGTTCCCTAAGATGAGACATTGCACAAATAAAGCAAAATCCCTTTGAACAATCCTCACACTATTAATGTCTATGAGTGTCAAGAATACGAATTTTTTCTTACCTCATGGAGCTCAAAAATCATTTTTCCTTTATGGCACCTTGTTAAAGTTATCAGGAGGTATAACTTTAATATGATTGATTGGGAAGCCCATCTAGTGGCATGACTTTTTCCCATAGACACTTTTGTGTTTGTGAGTGCATACCAACTAGCGTATGTTTCTCACCTTTTGGGATTTCTCACCCTATAGATGATCGAAAGTTCCATGGCCCTAGAGTGAGTATGTTGTGGACTTCTCTCCCCGAAGATGACTTGAAGTTTTGTGGCCTTATAGTGAGTACATCATTTCCACCCCTTTCATTTTCATCTTTCTATTCTTCCTAGTTCTTGTCATTGCATGATTATGTATATTTGATCTTGGGGGCTTGCACAACCTCCTTTGATCTTTTTCATTCTTTTTCATCTGCATCTATACGTGTGAGTCTCTCTTGAATGTCTACTTTAGTGTGAGTTTGAAGCAAGTTCATCCTCTCACTAAAGTGGGGGCTAAATGTATCATATAAAAAAGGAACCTTTGCTTGACATGGGATTAATTCATTATAAATTGACTTAATGAGGCCTTGATTCAAGTGTTGTGAGACATTTTATGCATCCACACTAGGTCTTGGACCCTTGCAAATTGAATAACATGAATTTAATTATGTCTTGTATAGGATTTTCACACTTTTCTAGACTTAATTAACCTATTTCTCCCTAATTCAACATTATAAAATGTGTTTAATAACATTATTATATCAATCTAGAAGCTCTTAACTAAAACTTAATGATAAACTAGTGTTGTAATGTGTCTTGCATATTCACATTGGTTTTTGTGCCTTTCTAGGCTGTGTGGACCACATTTTAGTGTTGTAAAGTGTATTTAATCACAATTTCACATTGATTTTTGTGTCCCAAGCCTTATTTGACATCTACATCATCACTAATAGATCCCTATTAACCCACATTGTGTATCTCGGGGCTTAAATTGATAAAATACCTGACAAGGTTGTATTTTAGACCTTATTTCCTTATCTCTTAGCATCTGAGTTGTCAAATTGGCCCATGTGGGACCCATTTGCAATGCATGGAAAATCAGTCCCATGCAAGTGGGACCCATTCACCATGTGTGGAGAATGAGTCACATTTGGCTCAATTTTGACCTTTGAATGGGAAAAAGAGTGAAATTTTAGTTTAATTTTACTTCATGTCGGCATATGATGAGGTATAATGGGTGAAATAGGTGAATTTCCTATAATTATAGATCTCTTAACTCACTTTCACATTCATTAACTTAATTTGTATATTCATCCACCAATCTTCTATCTCAAGTCAAGCGATTTAGGGTTTTGTCATTGCAAGTCATTAAGAAAGCTTCTAAGGACATTCAAGGGCTAAATCTTCTTCCATTGTTGTAGAATTTCAAGATCAATCATCATGGAAAGGTAATATATTCCATTATTGCATGTTTCATTCCATTCTTTCATCATTTTGGTTTAATTACCTAAATGGGGATTGACCAAGGCAAACCCCCATGCCCTAAAAATCACAATTTCTTCTTCTATTCTTGTGTGTTTATAGATTTAGGTCTCTTGGGAGCTTATAAATCATTGAAGATCAAGTTGAAAAGTTTTTAAATTCCTCTCTTCATTCAAAAATTCAAAGTATCAATAAGATCTCATTTTCAGACCTGCAAATCAGAATTTCGAAAGAGGACACCTGTAGACATCAATGTGCATATCAGAAGCTCCAGAATCCACTCTTGAATATTTAGAAATTCAAAAGTGGACTCATTTACCATAGGTAGTGAATGAGTTCCATTTCTAGATTAGTTTCATGTTCTTTGCATTTTTTGACACCCTTTTGACAAAAATAGGTTTCAGCTCAATTTACCAAAATTGGGACTGATTCGCCCAAAATGGTGAATGAGTCCCTCCAGGCCTGAAAAATAAGTAATTTACATTCTTCATTAAGGTTCCAGGTGCACACTTCAAGCTTCATTCATTTTTGTTTAGCATTGCATTCATTTCTAGTTCATTGTTGCATTACACATTGTGTTTTCAAATAAGTCACATTTCTTAGGTTTTTCATTCATAACCAGTCATTTAGATCACTTAATTTCACTTAGATCATTCCATTTAGACATATAAAAATCATAAACATCCTAATTTGAATGGACCTAGCTCGATTCTTTGGCCCATCTTTCCCCTTTTAGGTGAAAAACCCTAGAAGTGGTAGAATGAATTAGAGTGCCAAGAAAATCTATGGTTCAATAAAGACCTTTAAGCTTTATTGATAGAAACTCTTAAGGATTCCACTGTAAGGTATGTTGTGTATGGAATTTATTACAAAATCTATTTAAGAAATCATGAATGGTTGACTTCGGATATTGTTGCATATCTTGCACATATGATGGTTAAGGAAAACATGCAGTTTGATTAGTGTAGTCTATTACTTGAAAATTTAATTGAGAATGCCCAAATGTTGTTGGTTGGGGGTTATCCTTTTTGGTTTGGATCTTTACTTGTGTTCTTGGATTTCTACCTTTTGAACTCCCTATCGAGAAGCAAAAATGTTGTCTGGAAATCTAATTTTCCTGTTGGGAAACAAGTCTACAGATACTTGGAATCATTGGTGAATAATGTAAGGGTTTTCAGAACATATTTCACATCCCTGAAGTCAAGTCAGTGCTTTGGTATGACTATATCTAGTCAGTTTGAAGTGGGTTCATCCTTCGATAAGAGAGAGTTGGAAGTTATCATTGGTGAGTCTCCTCCGGAACCGAAAAAGAGGAAAACTATTGCAATAGATATCTCTGAAGAAAAGAAGAATGAAGAAGAATTTTTTTTTGGATCTGACTCCTTTGATCCAGAAGATATATTAATGATACTAGAAAAGGGTGAGATGAAGAAGATTGGTGAAATGTGGAATGTGTGTTCTCTGCTTGAGAAAGTTAAAATTGATAATGTGCTAATTGATTATTTGCTGAATAAGGGTATTTTAGTTTCAAATTTATAAAATTATTTACCAGATGATCTATTAGATATTGTTGAAGAGAGAACATTGTTAGAAGGACTTGAAGGTCATAAGTTTAAAGCTATGCTTGAAAGAAGATGTAAAAAAGAAAAACAAATTCTATCCAAACATATGAATGAGACAAAAGCATGTATCAAAGAAATATCTGAAACTTACAGGTATTATCTCCGGTGGCTAACAACTATTGACCATTTCAGAAGCAGAATTGAAGCCATTGAATCCAAAATGAATAGTATTGGAAAGAAATTTGATTACTTTAAAGATAGGGATGGAAAATAGAGAATAAGAGTTGGTGAACTGTAGGTTGAATTGTTGACTAGTCGGAGGCAAAGAGAATATATGGTTAGAACCTTCTGGTTGGTTAAGGAAGTTGCTAAGGTCTGGTTGGATCATCTCTCTAGAATTCTCTCTGATGCAGAAAATTGTGAATGACTGTATCTATCTTCTGTTCAAACATCCTCCGTTGCGTAGTTATCTTTATTGGAAGGTATGAGTGCAAGAATGAATTAAGTTGTTCTTGCATGGAAAAGGATTCTTTCGATCATAAAAGAGGTACAAGAAAATATTTCATGTAAAATGTGTCATTCTTGTTTGAATGGATGAAAATGGGCAGCTGTAATTCTTCTGTATATACAAAGTCAACATATCCTACATTTTTGGTATCCATTTTCCATTGATGTCAAAGGGGGAGAGAGTTAGGATATAAAATTATGGGGAGAGAATAATGTGAGCAGGGAAGGATGTTGTTTTTGAAAATTTTGGCACATGTTACCATCAATGAAAAAGGGGGAGATTGTTGGAAGAATGAAGAAGAATGGCTATATCTACAGTTTTGTGTTGTCATTGATGTCACCAAGTTGTGTTTGCAAGTCTAAATCAGTACTTGATCTGGTATTTGAACCAGTATTCAGGTTGCACCCTCCGGTATTTTAGTCTGCAATTCTTCGTAGTTGATAGTTATTGCTTGCAGTTTTGGGAAATAGTTTATGGATTTTGAAAGCATGTATGTTCAGAATATATCATGCTCTGATCCTCATATGACGTATTGGTATTATCCTATTAATTACATTTTCAATGAAGTTTATTTCTGGCCAACTTCATGGATAAGTTGTGATCTATGGTGAATCAATTTTTGTTATGCGGATATGTGTGACCTATCTTAGGTCTATGCCGACATGATGTATTGTGTTGAGCACTTTGGATTGTATTTGGGAAGGATTTTGTGAAATCTTGTAGCCAACAGTTGGTATTTTTTGAATAAGGAATGCATCTAATTAGGCCGACCTAATTGATGCTTGTGGATAGATTGAGTATATATATATATATATGTTGAATATTTTTTGGAGTGAGTGAAATATTGAGATTAAGTTGAGAATAATGATGAGGCAGTTGTGAATGCAAAGGTGAAGAAGAGCGAAATTGATGAAGTGAGTTAATTCTATTTATTGAGCATCACCAAAACTGCATTAGCACTTGTTAGGTGCACTATTTTCAGTTCATTTTGGTTGTGAAGCCCAACATTGTTTTGTAAATCCTTTTTGTAGGCAGTGAGCCTCCTTATAAGCAGTGAGCTTTTGTATTCGGACAGTGAGTCTTATTCAGTGTAGTGAGCCCTTGGCAGTGAGCCTTATACATTTTTTTTTGGAACTTCTTTATATTGTGACTTAATCCTCACCATGGTTTTTCCCTTATTGTGTTTTCCATGTAAAAAATTGGTGTTCATTGTGTTGATTTTACTTTCTGTTATTTGCATTTCATGTGCATACTTAATAACAAGGTAGTTAAGTTGTGGAATTGATAAGTGTTGAAGTTTTAAGTTTGAATTTTTGTGACAACTGATCCCCCCCCTCTCAATTGTCCTGCACCTTTTAACAAATCCTTCATCATGTTTTTATATAATTTTTTCATGTTTTGTGATCTTTTATTTTATGAGCACTAGCTCTTTTATGTCTTCAAGTCAAATAAAGTCAAGTTATAATCAATCCTTGATGGTGATGAGCATGGCTTTATTCCTTCAAAGAGATCAGATTTGAGTGGTGACTTACAATGACTTATCAATTAATTACTTGTTGTCATTTACCCTCTATCTCTCAAAAGGATAAGCTCTCTTTATCATCAATTTTTCCATTGTGGAGGTAGAAATACCAACACAAATTTTTACCGAGGAAAGATGATATATGGCACAAACCTTCCTCTCCCTTTGTGTATGCAAGTTATAGATCTGAATAAGATTAGAGGAAGATTGAAGACAATTTGTTCATTCATGTATTGTTAGCCCTACATTTTGATAAGATATAGAAATTGCATTATCTCAGAAATAGACAAAGATATTACAATGGGATCTAGAAGGAAGAAGCTACAAACCAAGGACTTGAGGCCTTTAATGTTAGTTTTTTGTTTCAAATTCATAATATAGGGATTTTTGGCACACTTATCCACCTAGATCTAGCTCAAATTTAAATCATAGGTGCATCAATGTTTGCATCTTTCTTTTCAAGAACTTAAATTTATCTGTGATCTTTTAATTTGTCATAATTCATCTCAAAATGTCATATTTGTCTAGTTTACATAATCACATCATTGTGTTTCATAAAAAATCCAATTCTAACCCTGAAATAATTAGATCTAAGGTTGATTGACTCACCTTTTAGGTTGTAAGACAATCTCATACACTTCCCAATTTTTAATTCTAATTTTTTGTAAGTGAGAAATAGCCAATCCTAGTAAGATCTGGGATCAGTTTTCTTATGAAACATTTTGGTGAACCCAACATATATTACACTCAAAAAAATTCTAATTTTTCATTGCATAAAATATGTGCTACAATATTTTTGGTAGCCCCCTTTCCAAAATGTGTCTACCTTTAAGAAAACTTAATCATGTCGAGTTGTTACCTTTAAGCCTTAGTTTTTGAAGCTATGTTAGGTATTGACTTAGTTTCCCCAACACCTTCCTTGCTCGATGGCCTAAAAGGTTTAGAATAAGCTATCTTTGTGTTGGCCATTATCAAGTTTTGGAGATATGTTAGGTCTCAAAGTGATTCTCATAACCTTGGCATATGTCGATAGGAGGGAAAAAGTTATGAAAAATCAAGTTCATTTCAGAGCTCTCATTAGGTTTTGAAACCTTTATTGGTCCCCAATAGGGTTTCAGAAACCTAACTCATTCCCACGGTAAATTTTTTAAAAGGCTAAGATTTCATTTTCCTATAAGCTCTTTCCAAGAGGCTTTATCAAATGGAGGCTAAAAATTACTTCAAAGCTGGTTCTATGAGAGATTAGTGAAGTGAGTAATGGGTTTGTTTCATGAACTTAAAAAACTCTAAAATCATTTCAAAAACCTTGTATAAAGGTTGACATTTATGCATTCAAGTTGTTGTGAATGACCATCCTAGAAATATGGAGTTTCATTTAAAGAAAGAAAAAACACTGTTGAAAGAAAATGCATTACAAAGTTAATGCTTAATGGATTGCATAAAAATTGATACACATTTTAGATATGGAAAACAAAGAAGTTTGTTGTAGAGGAAATGAAAACATGGAATTGAAAATAAGGAGATCAAAGTTATTACATCAAATGAGATTGATTTAAATACCAAAAATATATTATATATTCATACACATATACATAATATTTCCTATATTACATGCCAAAAAGGGGGGTGTAGTACAATATTTCAAGCACAAAGGGTAAAGATGAGGATTTGGATGCCTTCAACCACCTCCTAGAGGCATTCAATTTGTGTAAGGGAGAAATGATTCTCATTAAACTCCACAAAGTGGGGAAACATCTCGAGCATGTTTCACTCTAGCCCGACACAAAGTAGGGAAACCACCTACTTTTCTTTCTCATTGTTTAGTGTGTTCGTGATGAAAATGAAGTCTTCCACTAGACCAACACATAGATTCTCAATAAAGTTCCCTAGGGAATCCTCAACACAAGGTAAATAAATTTGCCTCACCAAACAGTCGACAACCTTAGCTCCCTACTCTAGCTTCATAGAGAAGTGAATGATGTTGTAGAGGAAGCACTCTAGTAAAGCCAAGTTATGCACATGCACTTGATCCAGGAAATTCTCTCTAATTATCTTCTTAATCACACCCTCCTCCACATCGTTGTGGATGAGGACAATCTCTTTAAGCTAGTTTGCAACCAATAGATTCACTGTGCTACATTCCACTCTCTCAATGGAGAGGAAATAACTCTTGTTCTCAAAAGCAGGGTCACTTGAAGTGCTTGACATGTTTGAAATGATAATTGTCATTGTGAAGAATGAGAGGACTTCAATTTGATTTATAGAATGAATAGGAAAGCTAGTGGAGTTCACTCAAGAGAAATTAAGGATACAAGGACACTTAAGTTACCTCGAATTAAATAAATTGGAAGTGATATGATATGTTTTAGTAAAGTATGCTTTGGCATCAGATAAATCCATTGTATTTAAACTACTCACACTAATATGATCTTAGGTGGCATGTCATTAATTATTGAAATAAGAAAACATAAGTTTTTCAAATGAGTTGAAGGAAACGAGGCTTATTTGCAAAGATTAGTGATTCATTCCCTTGTCCTAATCAATCAGAAGATGTGATGTAATCATAGACATTCTTAAAATAGCCATTAATGCTTATGTGTCTTCGTGAGATAGAGATGAGCTAATCTCCCGCAAAACACTTATTCGGTGACATGGCATTTACAACTCTCTCGAGATTTAGTTTTCAAGAGGTTGTTGACCATTATGATGTGAAATTTTAAATTTGATTTGATCAGACATTAGAGGGGTGTGAATTTTGATCCCCCTTGCACATTGATGCATGAGTGAGAATATATTTGAATTAAGGATCAAGTTTTAAAATTTTGATTATTTTTTGAAATGTTTGTTGTCTTTGAGCAATACATTTGAATGAAGTACTTAAGATTTCTAAGTGAGTATTTTAGCTTTGATAAGTGTTAGGATATTCCTTCTCTTTGTGGATGTGATATTCATAAGGTTTTTCATTCATGTATCTTCAATGAACATTAAATTTTCATTGTGTTGAGTTAGCTTGATATTAATAATTATATCTTTGAGTCATGATATTTGTAGCTTGCAAATATTATTTCCAATTCAATTAGTTGTTCTGAAGTTGATTTTCATCGCATTTGTTCCATGGCTATGGGAAAGTGTTATTATTCCTTTCCCACATTCTTGTTAAAATTTCACCTCTTATCTTTAGATTTCAAAAAATCTAAAAAACTCTTATCTTATGAGAGAGTTGTACGTCTTAAAATTTAGAGGAAGATCACCAATGAAATGGTGTTCTCTCCAACTTTTGGTTATCAATTGGTCTTTCTTTTGGGAATAATGGAGTCAAATTATGTTAATATCTTTAAAAGATAAATCTATCAACCAACAATATGAAAATTGAATTTAAAACATAGGTTATTTGAAAACTTTGTTGATAGTTTGTATTTATTTAAAAAAACTATTTATTTTACACTAGTATTTCATCATAGAAAATGAACAATAATTTGGAAATATTTACAAAAAATTTCAGATCTAATTTTCCTTGCTTAGGGCTTAGATCCAAGTTATGTTTATTGAAAAAATTAGTTACAAAATTATTTTATCATTTATGCATGCATATTTTGGTGAAAAATATTGAAAAAGTGACAAAATTGCATAGTATTTTTGGTTCAAAAAATTAAAAAAGAATTTATTTTCAATATTTTTTGTAAAAATTAGTCAATTACAATATTTAATTTCTATAAATTATCATTTGAACATATTCAATTACTCTAAAAATATTCAAAATTGCATGCATGTATGTGATTGATATAGAAAAATTAGGTTTCAATGTATTTCCAATAATCTATTCACTTCCTGACCTGAACCTCTAGGACATAAGACCCTTAGACATTATAGATGATTCCAAAAAAATTAATTTTGTAACAACACCTATTTGTTCTAGGGCACCCTGCACCCCTGTCTAGTCATTTTGGGCTAAATTTTTTTTTTTGCAAATGTTTGTCAATGTCCTATATTCAGATCTAGTTCCTATTCTAGGATTTAATTTTCCAAACCCATCTAATTTTCTTGTGCATCATTCATTTGATCCATAAAGAAAACAACATTTCTCCTTTCAAAGATTTGGTTGTGATATAGTAACACAAGTGTTGTGTAACTATATTTTTTCTACCTATGAGAACAATCTAAGGAAACAAAATAAAATCATTGATATTCATGTTAGCTCTTCGCCCAATATCTCTCCTACTTGTGAGAGTATCTTATAACAAGAGGAATTAATCATTGAGATTCATAAGAATCATTTTTATTTCTTTCCCAATACCTCTTTTAGTTAGGAAAATATTGGGGCACAAGAGAACATGAAATCATTTACACATTTATTAATATCACTTTACCTAATCTTCATTCATCTCACATCTTCCCCACTTGTGAAAATATTTTGATGCAAGAGAATGCAATCATTAAAAATCATGGAAATCATGTTTGTTCTTCTCCTGATACATCACCTACTTATGAAGAAGGTATCTTGGTGTCAAAGGATCCAATCATGGAGTGTTATGAGAATCTGTTTTGTTTCTCTCCCAATTTACCTCTTGTACATGGGAAGATATTGTGGCATAGGAAGATGAAATAATTGTTAAATTTATTTCAAAATATAATAATATGGATTGCATAGATGAAAATGATAAATTTACATTCGATCCCCCATCCATAGAAGATTGTAATCAAGTAGTTAACTCAGCTGAGGTTAAAAACGCACAATTGATGATTGGATCTCCTTAAATTATTGGACCTCTTAAATCACCTCTCATTATAGGACCTTCAAAACTCCATGATAGTATCCTAAACATTGAAAAATAACTCACTAGTGATCATGTAAAACAAAATATGTTGAAGCAACCAACTTACCATGCACTTTCTCAAATATATAACACTGGAAATAATAAGCAACCAAAACAAACACCAATATCCATCCCATTACCACAACCATATCTCCCACCCTCACCTAATCTTCCTTAATGTAGTGGTAAATAAAATGATCTTGTTGAGAAAATTTATAATAATACAAAAAATATTCCTCTTTGGGCTTGATTCAACCATCACCTATATACCACAAGATGCTCCAATAGGCTTTACAGAAGATTGGTGTCTCAACTTCTATCAAACTGAATGATGTAGCTGCCTTGTTTGATTGTATGCGATCAATAAATTTTTATATTACATTCCCTCAACATGAATTAACCACGCTTGAGATCCAAAGAAAAACGTGAAGCTTTAACGATAATTTTGGTCATTAATAAAGTTGGGGTTAGATGTACTCCTATTGATAATGGATTAGTTCTTAACATTTGTAGCATTGATCTTATAGATAAAATTGGTGTGGATAAGAATCTTATAGAACCTAATGATGTTTATAATATCCATGGCTTTGATAATAATAGTACGAAACCTTGAGGGTTGATCACAATACCCATTAAGGTAGGGCATGTGGTTTTTCCTACTCCTATCCATATCATGTCAGGACCTCTTTCATATAATATTCTCCTAGGTAGATCATGGATTCATTCCATGAAGGGATTCCTATCTAATCTTCACCATGAGATAAAGTATGAATATAATAACAAGATATATATGGTTAGAGTAGATGAAAAGGTTTATAATTCACAAGTTGAAGTTGAATATAACACTTCCAATTGTCTTAATAGTTTGATCCCAACTTCAATGGAAGAATCAATACATATTGAAGATGGTGTAATTAAATGTCTTGTACCTTGTCCTAGGTCATGATTACACCTTAGTTAAATTTACTTAGGGACCACATAGGAGGTTGTTGGAGATTTTCCACCTTTGGTGGACTTGACATCTCATTACCTCATCACTTCCACCTTTTGTGGACACATCATGTGATCATCTCTCCACCTTTTGTGGGTGATCCACCTTTTGTGGTGATTATCACATTATCTCTTTTCCACTTTAGATGGAGTGATAACTTTTCATTGTTGTATCATGTCATAAGATTACGACACTTGTCATAATCTTATGCCCTCCTATGTTCTCACTTTGGCTATATAACCAAGGGGTCTCCTATGTAATTATTGTACCATTCTATTATCTCATATTATTGACATTGAATATAGTTTATTCTTGTCATATTCTTTTCTCTCTCATTTGTGCTTTCTATTAGGTCTCTAGATCTTGGGTGGCTACCTTCATAGCCAATTCTTACATGGTATCAGAGCTTTTAGAGTGCCTTTAGTTAGTCTTTTAGAGAGATTCTTGGAGGGTTCCATTTTTGGCCTTGTATTGCAGGTGCATTTTGGGAGCTTGTTGCATCAGATCTGAGCTTTCCATTGCATCCGGAGTGTCTGAGATAGTCAGATTTTCCTTTTGTTTCATCTCAGTTGGACATCAGAGGCCAAATCGTAAGTTGAAGATTGGAGGTGGTTGCCAAATCCAAGAGCTAGCTACCACTTCGGAGCACTTTCAGTCGAAAAGGACCTTACCATCGTGCTTAGAAGGGCCAAAAACCCATAAATCGACTGCCAATTCGTCCAAATCGGAGCAAGTTGTCTGTCGAGGAAAAAAAAAAATTGGCCGAGCCGTACGACCCAGCCATTATTGCAGTCGGGTACGATTTTTTTTTAAAAAATATTTATTTATTTATTTTTCTGCGGATTTTTTTTCAAATATTATTCAAAAATATTTGTCAAAATTTCGCAGTTCATATTTTGTAAAAACTTTGTTTTAAAAATATATAGATCAAAAATCAAAAAAATATTTAGTACAGTCTGCGGACTGTACAGTCCGCAGACCATACCTAGCGGTACAGTGGTACCCGCGTGGGCCACAGGCCACCACGCGGCAAGCTTTCATTAGCCGCGGCGGCCCCCACATTTCCCCGCAGCCACCAGCGGCCGGCAAGTAGCCGGAAACTCTAAAACCGGCAGCTTCAAAAAAAAAATCCGGCAATATAAATAAAGATCCGGCGGATTAATACCGGCAACTATCCACCGGCGAAAATTTTCGGCATGGAATATTCCGTCGTGGCATAGAATATTCCAGCGAGAGGGACAGTGACGGTAACAGGCATACAGCCGTCGAATTTAAGATCATAGTTTGCTGATGTCAGCATTGCGTCAGCCCTTTTTGAAAATTTGCAGACCCCTCTCCGTTGAGCTTTCTGATTTTGCAGTTCATTTTCAAAAGCTCATATCTTGGTCGTTTTGAGGCCTTTTTTGGTGCAATTTTTTTTTATTTGGGCTAATTTCTCGTGTACATCACAGTGGTGAAGTTATTTTCTGATTTTGGTTGACGTAATTTCTAGAAAATTTAGTTTATCTTAGGTGTTGCTCAATTGTCACCGTTTTTAAAACTTCCGAGGCTTCGTTCAGGCTCATACTGACTCCTTTTCAGGTGCCATTTTTTTTGAAAGTGCATGATTTTTTCTGAAATTCACAGTGGTACTATCAGTTTGTAGTAATTGTGATCAGAAATTGTACCTTCAGCACTTGGTCATTTTTGGCCTATTTTGGCATTTGTAAAGATAAGATCTCAGTTTGGTCTTTTGTATCAGTAATTTGAGTCTGTTGTAGCCTACTTAAGGCTGTTGTAAAACATTGAAAATCAGAAGCCCACTTTGCTTGGCTTGCAAGTGGCCATTGTACACGCACTAATTATAAAGTGCCAAATCATCTTTTTTGGGGGGTTCTTTGATTGAGTGAATTTGGGGGGGTTTCTTGAGTGATTGTGCCTCTCTCTCTATCTTGTTCTCTTTCATCTTGCTGCTATGGGTTCTCCTAAGTTTCCTTTGTTAACTCCACATAATTATGCTTCTTGGAAAATTGATGCTTGGAGTAAGTTAATGGAAAAAGGGTTAACTCATTATATTGATGGAACTATTGTTGCACCATCTGATCCTCAAGCTAATCCTGTTGCTCATTTGGATTGGCTCACTAAAAATACTATGGCTCTTGGAACACTAAGGAAATATGTATCAAAAGATCTAATCTTTCAAATTGATAAGTGTAAAACAATTAAAGAAGCTTGGGACAAGTTTGGTCAATTGTATGGCCAAGTTGATGAGATTAGAGGTTATCAGCTTGACAATGATCTCACAATGTTAGATCCCAATAATTTTGATACAATCCAAGACTATGTCACTAAGGCAAATGAGCTAAGAGCACAACTTAAGGATTGTGGCATTGATAAGAAGGATGCACAGTTGGTCTACAATTTGTTGGGGAAACTTCCATTAGAATATGCAGCATTTGTTTCTAGCTTCCAAACCCATCGCTTGACAGTTGGTAGTTCTTTCACTATGCCATCATTTGATGCCTTTACAAAAATGTTGATGTTAGAGCAAGCAAAGTTGATAAGCATGGGGATTCTCAAGTCTTCAAAGTCCAAAGCTTTGGTGGCTAATCAAGGGAATCGAGGGACTCAAGGAAAGGGTTCCAATAAGAAGCATAATCAATCTTCACCAAAGTTACAAGGAGAGAACCAACAATCTACTCCTCCACAACAAAGCTCAACTTCATCTTCTTCAAAGAAGTACAACTATTCAAGTAAGAGGGAGCAACCAACATGTGCATATTGCAAAAGGATTGGTCATGATGAGCATCGTTGTCATGTTAAGCAAATTGATGAGTTGAAACACATCCTTAAGAAGAACAACATCAACTTGCCAGCTGCATATCAAGAGAAGGACTCATCTCCTTCCACTTCTTCTAAGGGAAAAGGAACAACTCTCATGGAAACAACATCAAACTCTTCTCCTTCTTCTACATCATCTCAACATGAGAAAAATAAGGGGCAAGCATTTCTTGCTTTTGCAGATTCCAATTCAGATAGGTGGATCCTTGATTCAGGAGCTTCACATCATATGACTTCATCCAAGGATATGTACTCTTCATTTGATTCTTGTTCATCACCACCCATTTTGATGGCCAACAACACATCTTTGGCAGTTTGTGGGAAGGGTTCTATTGACGTTGAAGGTGGAGCATTTAATGATGTTCTATGTGTGCCTACTTTGTCAAGGAATATCCTTTCCATCTATCAGATCACACATAGTGGTATAGGAAAGAGTGTAGAGTTCACACCGGATTCTGTCATTGTTCGGGATTTGCATAGCAGGGCTCTTGTTGCAGTTGGGGAGGTTGATGATCGTTCTCGATTCTACACCTTCTCATATTTTTCTCCTATTGATGATTCAGTTCACCCTAGTGTGGACACACTTGAGGAGATTGAGTATGGTTACTTGAATCTTGGAGTGCTTTCTACTCCTGAGGTTCTTGAACCTACTGTTGATATTCCATCTTCTACATTGACTGATGTACCTGATGATACTTGTGTTCTGACAGTTTCAGTGCCTTGTGATTCAGTGCAATAGTGTATACCTTGTCTTCCAGCAGCAGCTTCATGGGATGACTACTTGACAGACATTGGCAGTTTGTTTGTGGAGTCCTACATTGCAGACTTGGGAGACACATATGATTCCTTACATCTTCTCTTTGATGAAGGTGATTCTTCTTCAGTTGTTGCGAGGGAACACTCTGACCCTCCTCTACATGATCAGTCTTTCGAGGTTGATGTGATTGTGAATGCATCTTTACAACAGTTGGAGGAGGCCACTTTCTCTTTTGAGGAGACATTGTCTTTGGAGTATGTTCTACCTACATCCTTGCTAGATCTTGAGTTGTCTTTTTCAGCAGATGAGAGGGTTGTTGCAAAGGGGTTCTCACAGGTTCCAGGAAGTGACTACATTGCAGCTTCACATGGGTTGGGAAAGGCATCTTTCAGCATCAACACAAGGAACTTTGAGCAGATTTCAGAGACTTCTTACATTTTGAGGGTTCTTCCTTCTTCACTTGTGGATTGGGGAGACTTCATTCATACACCTTTGGTATTGTTTCTTCCTAAGGGGAGGAACATTGTTCGACAGTTTTGGAGTAGCTTCTTCATTCCTTCTCGAGCATCTTCCATGGGTGATCATTGTACATTGAGGGGGGGCTACCTTGTCTCTCTTCTTCTCTTGTATGGGGGGGACTTTTTCCTCACATGGGGTTTTTTCCTTCTCATGCCATATTCATAGGAGTTTGTATTTCATCTCTATTTTGGGGGTAGTTTTTTCCCATTGGGTTTTTCTATCTTTACTCCACTTATGAGAGATTGCATTGCATTTGTACATGGGTACCTAACATGGCCTAGTAGCCAGGACCCATCTTGCATTGTTTGCTTTTGTGTACATTCTCCCTAAGTTGCACTTAAGGGGGGGTGTTGGTGTAATTAAATGTCTTGTACCTTGTCCTAGGTCATGATTACACCTTAGTTAAGTTTACTTAGGGACCACATAGGAGGTTGTTGGAGATTTTCCACCTTTGGTGGACTTGACATCTCATTACCTCATCACTTCCACCTTTTTTGGACACATCATGTGATCATCTCTCCACCTTTTGTGGGTGATCCACCTTTTGTGGTGATTATCACATTATCTCTTTTCCACTTTAGATGGAGTGATAAATTTTCATTGTTGTATCATGTCATAAGATTACGACAATTGTCATAATCTTATGCCCTCCTATGTTCTCACCTTGGCTATATAACCAAGGGGTCTCCTATGTAATTATTGTACCATTCTATTATCTCATATTATTGACATTGAATACAGTTTATTCTTGTCATATTCTTTTCTCTCTCATTTGTGCTTTCTATTAGGCCTCTAGATCTTGGGTGGCTACCTTCATAGCCAATTCTTACAGAAGATAATCATGATTATATTTCATCTATAACAAAACTCTTAGATTATTATTGAGGTTGGTTAGATTTTACACCCTCCTTTGTAGGAGAGTACAAAATATCACAATCTAATCCTAAGGAGTCTTGTCTTTCATCTTATCAATCTTGTTCTAAAACAAAAAATCTAAAAACATCACTCGATGATGGTGATGGGGGCTCTTTAATTTCTATCCCTGATGTGTGGGTGATGAATAACATTATAAAATGTAAAAAGGATTTGCATTCGTGCAAAAGAATCATATCTTCTCATGAGTATTTAGATAATACTTCTTCATTTGAGTTGGAAAATTTCTATGATCTTGGATCTAAAATTCCTTATAAAAATGGATATAATGAAAACATGAAACAAGGAGTTAAGGATCAAGTGAAGTCTATACTATACTGTAGACATTGAAAAATGTCCTAAGCAATATCATGCACTTGAAACGAATTTATTAACAACATTTCTTCTCAACCCATCCTCTTTTCACTTAATTAGTTAATGTAGCCTAGATATTTAATTAATTACATCATTTTCATCCATTAGCCTAATTAATTTTATCAGGTTAATTCATTGCCCCTTCATGCTAACATTTCATCTCATTAAATTAAATTATAAAAATATTTAATTTAATCTCCTAAGTCATCTTATTTAATTAAATAACCCTAAGTTATTTAATTAAATATAATTTCATCTCTCCCCCATTCATTAAATCATTTAATTTAATGAATAACACTTTAATTCTTCTAATCCCCTAATTGCATGATTTAACCTTCTTTAATTAGAAATTAATTTAACCTTTCCTCTAAGCATAGGGAATATTTTCATGGAATATTCCTTATCCCCTTTATTTCATAATTAAAACTTTGTTTTAATTTGCAAATTACCTTTTTTCCTCACCCAAAGGAATATTCTTATTCCTCCATCATTTGAAAAGGAGATATTTTCACTAAACTTCATGTGCAAGTTAACTTGTGACCTTTCAAATAATTCACCTTTGACTTGTGTGTGTAGGTCAAAAGTGTGTTTTTCTTCTTTTAGACTACAGGAATTTGGTAGCACAACCCCCTATAAACTACAATTTACCTGGTAAACTTTTTAACGTGACTGACGGCCTTGGAAACACACCCTCCAATACCATGGGGGTGGGGGAGACTAGACCTTGTGACCCACCTCCTGCAATAGGAAAGATTTAGTCAATCGAGCTAGGGCCCCAACCCCCAAAAGTGTGTTTGTTTGAAGCAATTGTGAACCCTTGATTAAATCCCATCATGCATTCTCATCTATTGATGAGAATCCATGATCCATGTCTCTCATCTCCTTCATCTTGGACCATTGATTAATCTTTTCGATCTCCACCCTCCATTCCTCATTCGCTCTCCTATAAATAGGTCACAATTTGGAGACAAATGAATCCATCTTTTAGAGCAAAGTCATGTTGTTGAATTCACTTGCATCCATACTCTCAATTTACTCACTTTTTAGCTTATCTTAGTTAATTTTAATTTCATAATAGCTTAGAGAATCTATTAATGGCTTCCATGCATCCATCTTAGTTTGTATATGAATTTTGGTTTCCATTTTTTAGCATAGCTCTAGCTTAGATTAGATTAGAAATAGAATAATTAGATCATTTTTAGCATAAAATCATGGTAACTTAGCTTGCATCATACCCATTTTAGCATAAATCATGTTTTCATCAATTTATCACAATGGTTTCATCGATTCTCTTCCATAAAATTGAACCAAAATTTTTTGGATGAGGGGGCTCTCTTACACTTCTAGAGTTTTGCACCTAAAAGGAGAGAGGTACCAAAAATCTTAATGGCTTACTCAAGAATAATTCCTTGAGATTCCAATGCAAAGGAGATTGAAACTATTAAAGGGGATTGTCCTAAAGGCTGAAAACTATTAAAAGAGATTCACTACCAAATGTAAACCTAGAAAATGCAAGATGTTTGAAAAGACAACATGAAATACAAAAAGACCTAGAAAGATGAATAAAAATGCAAGTAAAATAGAACAAGAAAGTAAAAAAGAAAGTGTGCACCTGGAAACTTGTAGAAGCTGGAATGAAAACTAGAAATGCTACTGATTTTGAAATTTTGACCTACTGGAACTCATTCCCCTTTCTGGGTGAATCAGTCCCAGATCTAGAAAACAATACCGAAGCCTGTTTTAGACAAATGGGTATCTGAATCTGTGGAAATATCTAAAAAAATGGGTATAGTGGGACTCATTTTCCACTAATGGTGAATGATTCCACTTTGAATTTTCTAAAAACTTGAAAGTGGAATCTGAAGCTCTCAATCTGCTCTTTCTTTTCCTCTAAGTGTCTGAAACTAAAACCCTAATTTTTTGGGGCTGCTGATCTCCAAACCTTCAAGCACCTAGATCTACAATCACACAAGAAAGAGAGAAATTTTGATTGTTAAGGAATAGGGGTTTAGCTTGGTCAAACCCCTTTTAGGTAATTAAACCAAAACGATGAAACAAAATAATGAAGCATGAAGTAATGCAATTAGAAACTTGCCATGATGATGGATCTTGAGTTGTTGTAACAATGGATGAATAATCTACCCTTGAATTCCTCAGAATTGATCTTGATTGCTCTCTTATGAAATGAAGGATTTTGGCACCTAAATCCTTCCTTGCTCTTTTAGGGTTTTTCACCTAAAAGGGGAAAGATAGGCCAAAATGCACAATATGGGTTAATATGGGCCTATTGGTGATGATGTAAATGTGAAATAGGGCTTGGGACACATGATTCAATGTGAAAGTGTGATTAAATAAACTTTACAACACTAAAATGTGGTCCACATAGCCTAAAAGGGCACAAGAACCAATGTGAATGTGCAAGACACATTACAACACTAGTTTAACATTAATTTTAATTAAAAAACCTTCTAGATTGATGTGATAATGTTATTAAACACATTTTATAATTTTGAATTAGGGATAAATAGGTTTATTAAATCTAGGAAAGCGTGAAAGTCCTTTACAAGATTTTACAGCACCTTCACAAGATGTCAATAAACATGTTTTATTTAGTTTGCAAGGGTTCAAGACCTAGTGTGGATACATAAAATGCCTCACAACACTAGATTAAGACCTCATTAAGTCCATTTTATCATGAATTAATCCCATGTCAAGTAAGGGGTCTATTTTTCTACGACACATTTAGCCCCCACTTTAGTGAGAGGATGAACCTGCTTCAAACTCACACTAAAGTAGACATTAAAGAGAGATCCACATGTAGGTCAATCCCCCAATATACAAAATCATGCAAAGGAAAGGTGGAAATAAAGATGAGGTGGAAAATATGTACTCACTCTGGGCTGACGAAACTTCTTGGTTGTCCGCCAGGTGAGAAGGCCAAAAGAAGAGGTTTAGTGAGAAAGTCATGCCAGTGTGTCAAATTCTCACCATATAATGAGAAAATTCATGCCAGTGTGTCATCTTCCCATCATACTAACCATACCAAATTTATGCTCCTGATAACTTTGATAAGGTACCACAATAAAAAATAATTTTTGTAAATGTTTTTGAATGATATGTAAAAGTTTTGTTAAATTTGATTTTTCTTTGTTCATGTTAGGTCTTCTTCTTAGGGAGCATTGTGCCAAATTTCTCCATGAGAGGATAGGTTAAGAGGTTGGATCGTTATCCATGGGATTCCTTGTTCACATCAGGCCACTTCAGTTGATCGTTATTCCCTAGTGCGAGATCATTTTCCATGGGATGCCTCATTCACATCAGGCCACTTTAGTTGATCATACACTCTTGGAAGTAATCAAACCAAATCAAACCACCAAGGAGAGGACACATCACAAGAAAAAGTAAATCACACCACAAAATTTGCAAGTAAATTTTTTCTATGTATGCCCCCACTTTAAAGAGGTTGCTACACACTTGTTTGTAAGCAATTGCTTTAAAGTAGAAGAAGGTATGAGAGCTTATTTGAAACGCCCGATGCCAATTCATATGTTTTTGATAAGATACATCATAAAGAAATGGAGTATGTCACATGTGATTCAATCTTTAAGACATGTCGTCCACATCCCAAGCTTGCTCTTATACATTAGTGAAAGGTTAACTATTAGCCAAAAGAGACAATGACAAGTGACATACGGGGATAAGGCTTTCTAACCCTTTGCCCCCACTTAGTGCAAGAAAAAGGTGATCCTAGCATGGATGATGGTATGCTACCCCATGCAATAGATACAAAACATGTAGTAGTGAGTATGTTATGGTACTACAACTATTACAAGGCAAGGAGCAGAAACTAATGCTATTTATATATCGATTTAGGATGTACCAAGGGTAAATATTTCTTGGCAGAATGGTTGGTGTTGGTATGGATGTTCAGTGAAGGGTTGTTGGATGGATTGATGGCTATGAAAGGACAATCACAAAGACCATGAGTTGGAAGAATGAGGGTGGTTGTATTGTGATATTTTTTCTTAGTACACATAAGGTGATGATGAATGGTTGGATTGTGTTGAGTAACAATAGTGGTGAGGATATGAGAAGAATTCTTGAGTTGGTTTTCTATTTTCTCAAAGGTATCATTCTTATGTGCCATAATATCAACCCTAGGAGGAGAGATAATATGTTCATCACATGTCATAATGGAATTTGGAAAGATAGCTTCATTGCTCATAGGGGATGTATCAAGAGAAGGATAGCTAGGAGTTTCATGGTTACGAGTGATTGAACTTTTTTATTCAAATAGATGTTCCACCACAATATATTCTAACACTAAACTATCTTCTTCATTTGTAGAGAAGATATTAGGAGAAGAAAATGGTAGATTTTCATGATTATCGATACTAGTTAAGGTAGGGGAATTGATTTCAGCTATGTGTTTCATAATGTTGTTACAAGGGGGAGGAGGAGGAAGACAAACAAGACTTGCATGATCTTCAATAATTATGTCTTCTTTCATCAAGATATCTACATCACCAATGGGAGAGATATTAGGAGAAGAACAAGTATGATTATCATGATTATTGATGCTTGAATCCTCTTGTGTCAAACCTTTAGTGGATGAGCTAGAAGAGATGAAGTCTTTAAGAGATTCATCTAACATGTCTAAGTCATCACTACAAAAAGGTTTGGGGGATAAGTTATCATCAATTTGTTTAGGCTTTTCATGACAAGCTTTAGAGGATGAAGTGAGCAAGATAAAGTCCTAAAGAACTTCATCTAACTTGTCTATATCACCACTACTAAGAGGCTTAGATGAGAGGGTTGTTCAAAATTGGATCACTTGTTTGATTGGATCATTTGATGTGTTTTGTGATTGACTGTTTATATGTGCTAATTTTTCCTCAATGTAAGCTGATCTAAAAGGACTATGAAATAGAGTTGAAAATGGAACTTGCAAGAGTTTAAATGCCATGAATGTACACAATGCTTAGTGGCAATGATTTAAATGTATGAGAAGCTATGTAAAATGCAATTTAAAGACTTAGGATGCAATGCAACTTTCAGATTTCAAACAAAGTAATTTACTAAGGAAACTATGCAATAATTTGAAAAATGGAAGATTGGAAATGCAAATGTGAATTTTAATCATGCATGAAATGAGCTATTTGAAGTGAAATCTAGTGAATTGTGTGCTAAAAAAATGCAACTAACTGATATATACAAGTTAAGGCACCAAACAGAAGCCTAGAAACAAATTTCTAAATTCTGTAAAATGTTGTTTCACTGGTCAAAAGGGACTGATTCACCTAGGGTGGCGAATGAGTCCTAGTATGGACTTTTTTCAAATTTTTTAGAAATTTTTGACTAATTTTTATGTTTTCTAAATGCTATGATGCAGAACTAATTGAAAAATGCAAAATTTTAGAAAGTGGAAATGAATTTAGATGCCAACAATGCAAAATAAATGCACTTTTTATGAATGCAAAATTGAACACCTAGCATGCAAATGAATCATGCAAACCCTAATAAAAACTAGATCTATGATGATAAAAGGACTCCAAATCATACAAGAAATTATTCTAAAAAGTAGGTTCACCAAAATGAAACGAATTATTTTGGCACCTAAATCCTTCCTTGCTCTTTTAGGGTTTTTCACCTAAAATGGGAAAGATGAACCAAAATACATAATATGGGTTAACAGGGGCCTATTAGTGATGATGTAAATGTCAAATAGGGCTAGGAACAGATAATTGAATGTGAAAGTGTGATTAAATACACTTTACAATACTAAAATGTGGTCCACATAGCCTAAAAGGGCACAAGAACCAATGTGAATGTGCAAGACACATTACAAAACTAGTTTAACATTAAGTTTAATTCAAAAACCTTCTAGATTGATGTGATAATTTTATTAAACACATTTAATAATGTTTAATTAGGGAGAAATAGGTTTATTAATTCTAGGAAAGCATGAAAGTCCTTTACAATATTTTACACCTTCAAAAGACGTCAATAAACACATTTTATTCAGTGTGAAAGGGTCCAAGACCTAGTGTGGATACATAAAATTCCTCACAACACTAGATTAAGACCTCATTAAGTCCATTTTATCATGAATTAATCCCATCTCAAGCAAAGGGTCCTTTCTTGTATGACACATCTTGATGCCCTTGTGAAGACTTGAAATGCTTAACCCTAACTTGCTTTACTTGAGAACATGAATATATGTTGAATAATGATTTTAGGATTTGTTTATATAGGAAATCCTACTCAAATGGCAGTTAATTTTATCCCCAAGGACGATATTGAAGAATATTAAACATAAACCCTAATTTTTCCTGCTCAAACCTCAAAAATAGCTCAAACGGGACTCATTCACCATCTTGGGTGATGGGTCCCACCTGGATGGAACTCATTCACCTAAAGTGGCAAATGGGTCCCATAGGGGCGCTTTTGCTAGCTGGGATGTTAGGCGATGAAGAATTTAAGCTTTTATGTTGATTTAGTCAGGCTTTTGATCAGAATATACCTCGAGATGCACAATATGGGGTCATAGGGGCCTATTAATGATTATATAAAGGGTTATTAGGGCCGAGGACACAAATTTCAACGTGAATTTGTGATTAAATTCACTCTACAACATTCAAATGAGGTCCACATAGCCTAGAAAGCCACAAGATCCAGTGTAAAACACATTACAACACTAGATTAAAATCAGTTTTAATTTACAAGCCTTCTAGATTAATGTGAGAATGTAATTAAATAGATTTTACAATATTGAATTAAGGAAAAAATAGGTCCATTAGACTTAAATGGTTAATTAAAGTCTAGAAAAGTGTGAAAGTAATTCACAACACCTTTACAAGACATGTATTGTATTTAGTTTAAAAGGGACCAAGACCTAATGTGGATGTGTAAAACACCTCACAACACTAGATCAAGGCGATGTTAAGTCCAATTGATCATTAATTATTCTTGAATCAAGCAAGGGAAAAGGTGTACTTTTTTGTATGCTACAAGACTCGACTGAAATTGGCTCACTGATCATGAAATTGGGAAAGGGTCATTGTTCCACATCAACACGAAACCAATTCCACAATGGGATCAGTTTCATATGGGGTAGAGTAGATGTTTTAAAAGATTTCATAATTTAGTGTGTTAGGTTTTGATAACTATTTAGTTTCAATTTCATTTGAATGATCTTGTTGAGATTTGAGTATTAGTGGCTCCATTATGCTCCTATTCTTCATGGATCAAGCATAATTCAGCCAATACTGATATCCTCATCTCACATTCTAGCACTAGAAGGATGGAAAACCGTTAATCTAACCATTTTTTAGCTTGAATTCCATTTTATGTTGTTTTGTAGGATCTAGCGACGCCCAAACTACAAACAACAACACTATCACAATTTGAAATTTTGACACTGAATTAATGCTCCAACACTAATTTAAATCTAGTGACACTTATTTAATCTAGAGGTATTGAAAATTTTAAATGATGATACTCAAATTCACTAGTCCGACGCTCCCAAATTTCCAACTGCGACGCTACTGAGAGAAGCGATGTCAGACCAAATACCGATGCTATTGTACTCACTTTTTCTATTGTAGATTGACACCCATTTTCACCAGAGCGAAGCCCATACTTGAAACTGTGACGCTATCATGTCCAATGATGCTCAACCAGGGTAAGAAATTTTATGCTTGTTTATTGACATGTGATTTAATTTCTTGGATTTATTTGACCACGGATGCATGTCTGACTGTGTTCTGGTTGTTAGACTAACAAGGTTTTGTAGGTTTAAAGATATAGAGCTAAAGTGAAGAAATTATTTTCTATCTAAAAATTTTGTGATTGTAACAAGCATTTGATGCTTTGGGGCAATTATAACCCAACTTTATGTTTTCTACTTTATGCTTTAGTAAACAGACTAAGTTTCAATTGGGTTTAAAATGAATGCTCAAAGATGGATAAATTGAACCTTCACATCATCATTTTACTTTGGGCTTAAAATTGAACAAGGCAACCCTCATATTTCATTTGGTGCTTAAAACGAACTCATCACTACTTTGAAGGGTTAAAATTTACAATTGTTTGCTATATTTTATGATTTTCAATGATGTTAGTTGATGCATTTTCAATTCTCGCATGCCATTTGGAAACCTTGAGAAACATAAAAATTCTCTAACACTTTTCAAAATCACCTACATCTTTCAATTTGGATTAAAACTGAACCCCTTTGTGAGGGAGAAAAAGGCATAGCATGTGTTCTCTCTTTGTTCACACGAATAAAGATGATAGAACTATGAATGTACTTCCTCTCTTTTGTTCACCTTTAGAGGGCTTTCCTTGGTGGGAAAAATTACTCACCCCAAGGGAACGACCCAAGTGATAACAAGCTAATGCCAAGCTCTTCCAAACTACCATATAAATTTGTGGTTGCTGTGAAAATCGTGATCAATGGGAAGCGATAATTGATAGCTCTCCCCTAGTATCTTTATGATGTGTAAATCTCTTGTTCTAAGGGTTGGGAGACCTCTTATAAATTTGTGGTTGCTGTGAAAATCGTGATCAATGGGAAGCAATAATTGATAGCTCTCCCCTAGTATCTTTATGATGTGTAAATCTCTTGTTCTAAGGGTTGGGAGACCTCTTAAGGGATTTTATCATTGCACCGCTTATTATGAACCCTTGTGTAGAAGCCAAAAATCATTAATATTTTTTGATGTCAGGAACGATCGTTCTGAAGCCGCCCCACATTTGTACTATTCAATTGAAGAAATAGAAAAAATCCTTTTAATCTCTGAATTTTAAGGATTTTTAGATTTGGTGGTTCTGAGAAGTTTGTGCTAAGAAAGGGGGAGAGAGTGTCGCCAAATCTCTAACTATTCACATTGTTTAGTGTTTGGAGAAATCTCAGTGGGGATTCAAAAAATATAGCCATTTCTAACCTAGGGTTCTAATGATTGCGAGTACATTTAACACTTTGCTTGATTTCAAAACGATACAAAAATAAACATTCACTATCATCCTCAAAATTTCAAACACTTTGGCCTAAATATGGACCTCTTGAGGTAGCCTTGATATTACTGCTTGTCCTAAGGATTTATCCTTAGCGATTTATAAATATCTTAACATTAATCTCAAATCCATATTTACCAAAGACAATATAGGAAATTATGACTTTAACCTCATGATTTTCATGAAATGGACATTGTGAAAGTTATGATGTTTTGGACATAAACATCTAGCTTGGAAACATAATCAAGAAAAGTGTTTTTTGTAAAATCAATTCAATTAAGCAAGATAAACTGACAAATGAACCCCACATGACTATTTAGAGACCGATTGCTCCTGTTGAAAAACATAATCTTCCAAGTGCAATAATTCAGTAAAACATTGAACTCATTAATGATGAACAAACTAATCTCATTAGTAGTTTGAGAAGCTTCACTTTTGAAACAAAGGAGGGTATGTGCAAGATCATGATGGGCCAAAAAGTGGCAATATGATGGGTATGTGGCTGACGCCTTTTTTTTTACCCAAAATTGATGAAACAAAAAGGGTTTTTAAAGGAGATTCTCAGCTTTCCACCAATATAAATTATGCTTTACTTCGAATTTAATAAGTAATTATTATTCATTTTCTATTCAAATTACGACTAAAGTCCTGATTGATAGACTGATTGAAAAACATCTATAGCTTTCAAACGGTATCACAATTTTTGAATCCAAAACATGTGTCACATTCTATGCCTCGCATACTATAGGATTAAAAAAAGAAAAATTGAATTTCATGAAGTTTTGACCAAGTTAAGGTGGTCAAACATACGAGTTTTTATATTTTTTTAAAGTTGTAATAAAAATCATAATTAATTATTTACTTGGAAAAAATTACAAAAAATATGCATCACATCGGGACATGAGTCCTCTACTTATATCTAAAATATTATAAAAAAATATTATTATTTTATTGTGGTTAGGGTGGTCAGACAGACACCTCCTTATTTTTTCCTTGAAATTTAAGTACCATTGCATTGAAATTTCAATTTTTCACCAAATAGATTTATTTAAAAAAAAAAAAAACCTAGTATTTTAGAAACTAGATTCAATTTTCTGCAGATTCTATTCTTAAATATTTTTGAAATAATATAGATAAGTTATTCAAATTTTTACATCAAGTTGCTTAACTATGATTTTTCTGATTTTTTGGCCACTAAAGGGCCTGTTTTTTCCATGATGATCCTGCACATACCCAGGAAATAAATACACAATTGAAAAACACAACAACCATTTTAGATGAAGAAGAGGAACAAGCTGGTATTGAGGTTGGAAGGCCCATATTAACACCACCTTAGTGGCAATAAATATCTCCCTTTCTTCCATAAACTTAAACTGTTTTCACATTATCTCATGTAAAATCAGGATCCCAAAGTAAGGTCTATGTGTTGTCATTTTATACTTAGGCATCCCACTCCAAAAGCTCTCAAGAAACACCTTTTTGTGCTTCACAAAAATAGAGAAATATTGGTAGAAAACTTTTATAGAAATGCTTCAAGGTACAACCCAGAATTATATGTATTTTTCTGGAGTCAAAACCTTGATCATTTTACATGATAAAAAACTCCTATAAATATTTCATCAAACAATCAAAATCCGTAGGGAAAAATATCTCGCTTGTCATTTCATACATAGGAA
The DNA here is from genome assembly GCA_007258455.2 of Sequoia sempervirens. NCBI lineage: Eukaryota > Viridiplantae > Streptophyta > Pinopsida > Cupressales > Cupressaceae > Sequoia > Sequoia sempervirens. Next base: position 948,466,874 of record VDFB02271358.1, read on the forward strand.
TCGTAGAACAAGGTTTGGTCAAAAGTGGGCTTCAATATTTTACTGCAATCATTACATCTTTATGAGAAAATTTTATGCTTGAGCTAGGAGAGCCCGAACAGGTTTGAACATTCCCATCCATCCTCTCATTTAAATCAACATTGATTCTTTAGGATTTGAACATTTTAGAGGTCTAGCATCATTCTCACTACCTTGATCTTATCAAAATAAAGGTTCATTTTAGGTCAACATTGGGTAAAAAATCTCACTCATCCCTTCATCAAATTTCATCCCTCACTTCACCTATCTTTGAAAATTTTTGAGTACTCCAACACTTTTTGAGTTAAACATCAAATCAAACCAAACCACCTCCTAACTTAGCTACTTTGTATGTGAAATTTATCCTTTTCCATGCACTTAGTTAAGTTATTTATCATCCTTGAACTAGTTCATCTTGAAGGTCACGAGTCTACCCTAAAGATCTACTTGTTCATAAACATCCTTTAGCCTAACATCAAAGCATCAAACTCAAGTTAAAAGTGTTGTCCCAAAATGTTTGCAAATATCACTCTCCACCTCATCCATCTTTTCATCCCCCACTATCAAAATTTTCCCAAAAGACTTAGAGCATCTCTTTTACCTAAATTTGAGTCAACAAGAGATTTCAAACATCACAAATCACAAAAAAACTCCCCCATAGGTGACAAAATTTATGGTAAAGACTAGATCACAACACAAGAGAATCATGGAGAAAACCAAAGTGACATTTACCTCAAGTGATCTAAATCCTTCAGAGTTCAATCCAAGGAGTCAAGTTACACCATCACAACAACCTTTATCACCATCAAGACCATATGAGATAGAAGATGTCACAAAAAACCCCTCTAAACTCACTATGGAGGAACTTATGGAACATCAAGCCTTTGAAAATCTAGCTCCTATCTCCCCAACATTTCTAGCACAAAATTTAACACAAGGCTTCATCACCCCATCACTAGGGATAAATTAGAGCTACATTCCCTATCTTGCAACAAGCCTTGCTAAGGAATTTGGACACAACCTTTCATTTGAAAATACTACACTTGTGGGAACACTTAAAACCAATCCTCCATCTAAAACAACCACTTGGATGCATAGCTTTGGTGCTCCTCCTACTCCTGAAGACCCTAAACAAATATACACACCTCTTGATCTTCATTACTCAACCACAAATTCAACATATCGAGGGAACCCTTCTTCATTTTCATCCATGAGTACCACAAGTGTTCCTACCATTACATAAAGAAGTGTAGATCTCGTACCTCAAAATAGCACACAAGGGAATACCACTACCATACCATAGAGTCAACCCTTGAAGAAAATAGGGGCATCCTTACCTAATCTTCCAATGGGTTCATCTATACCATTGGTTTCATAAAACACATCCACATCATCCACCATCAATCCACCTCAAAACAATTCCTTGAATACAAGTTTGGTCAATCCAGGAAGTACCTTGATCACAAATCCCTTTTTTACATCTTTAGCACAAGGTAATACTCAAAACATAGGACAAGGAAATCTCTTCAATCAATGGAATCAAGGTCCTAGTGTATCATTTCCATTACAAATGACATAATCCTAATCTTTTCCCACAGTTCCCTTTACTATGTCAAATCAATCAGGACCTCAAACATACATTCCTCCACCTCATTCTACCATCTTAAAAGAAATGTTAAATCAAGGGAACCTTCACCTCTCACCAGCAATCCATTGCCTACTCAAAACATCAATATCCATAATCTTCCACCGATGTCTCAACAACCACCTGATCCCACATTGCAAGCACATTCCTTAGATTTATAGCAAGCACAACAAGCTTATAAACAAGTTGTTTAACAACAACAACAACATCAGGCTCAACAAGTAGCCTTAGCACAACAACAACATCAAGCTCAACAAGTAGCCTTAGCACAACAACGGTGACAACATCAATGAGCAGCCTTAGTAGCACATCAAGCAGCACAACAACAACATCAATCACAACAAGCAACTTTATTAGCCCACCAACAAAATAAAGCCCAACAACAAGCCCTAGTGGCACAACAACAAGGTTCCTATTATCCTCATTTGAACATCATCAATCCAAATGCATTAGGAACATATACATCAATACCCCCATCACTTTCATAGAATCTTACGCCACCATACACCCCATACAACTCATCTGTCATCCCACCATATGTTCCTCCACCCAACTCGCAAGATGATCTAGCATCACAATTGAAAATACTCTCACAAGAAATGCAAAACCTTTGCATGGGAAAGGAAAAGAAACCTCATACACAACACTTGTGTCCTTAACCATTTGACTAAAACATAGCAATGATACCATTTCCTCTTGGTTTTGAAATCCCCAAATTTGACAAATATAAAGGGAGAGGAAGCCATGTGGACCATATCAAAGAATTAAACATCATGTGCATGGAGGTGGCTTACAATGATTCATATATAATGTTCCTCTTCCCTTGAAGTTTAACAGGTCATCCGATGGATTGGTTTTCTCATCTACCTCCTGGTATGAAAACTTTTCAATAAATTACTAACAAATTCATCGATCACTACTCCTTCAATCTTGACATGGACATTAGTCTAGAAGAATTATACACTCTTAGAAAAAATCAAGGAGAAAATTTCACTAATTGTTTGCAAAGATGGTGACAAAGATCTAGTAAAAGCAAGTGGCCTCTTCTTGATGAACAACAAGTAGGAATCATCATAGCCAATCTAGATCCAAATATGTCATTCTATTTGAAAATGTAGTGCATCACATCCTATGATGAGCTTGTCCCTAGAGCCCTTAACATCAATAGAGATTTTATCTCACAACAAAATACTCAAGCTTACAAAGACAACCGTCCTTCAACTACTTCAAATGAGAAACCTCGTGATTGGGAAAAGAACAAAAATGTAACAAATGATGATGTGGTAGATGCTAAGGTAGTTCTAAGTACTCCTAGACTTGATAAAAATAAAATTTCTAATATCCATCAAACTGTGCAAAAAAAACACTTCCTTAGAACAATCAGATCAATAACACTGACGTGCAACAAAGGCGAAACACAAATAGGAACAACTATCCAAAATGCAAGTACACTAAGCTATCAGAACCCATCAAAACAATCATGAAGAAACTAGTAGAGTCAAATCTGATAACACTTCCCAACTTTGAAAACTATCAAGCAGCACAAGAGAATCCATCCTGGTACAACGAGCATGACCTTTGTGATTTTCATAAAATAAAAGAGCATAAAACAAAAAATTGCATGAAACTTAAAAACACCATACAAGATCTCATAGAAAATGATACCATATCTGTTGTGGGACAAGTTGGGAATCAAGATCTTCAGATATACAATAACCTAGTGTCGGATCATAAGAAATAAAATAACAATGGAAAAGCTAAATATTATATGTGTTGGCAAAAAAAGGACAGACAACTGAGAGGGGGGTGAATAAATTGTCACAAATTATTTAAATTTTTTCAAACTTTACTTAACTTACTCTCAGATCTGATGAATGAATAATAAAATATGAACAATCAATACATTAGAAACACAAATAACACCACGATTTTTACATGGAAACCATGTTAGGGGAAAAACCACAGTGGAGGTTAGTCCACAATATTATACCTTGTTAAAAGTATAAGAATAATGGGAATGCACATGCATTCAGGCACACTGCCTAGAGCTCACTGCTCAAATATGAAAGAGGAATCAATTTCCAAAGAAAGGTTTGGATTAAGACCATTCAAATTGCGAACTAAGAAAATAGCTTCTACACAGGCCTGATTACAGTTCCATTTAAGCACAGAAAAACCCTCTACACTATTCGCTCAAACTTCTTCACACTTCGCTCAATCTTCTTCACACTTTGCTCTGAAATCGAATGATATTCACACACACACACATAGGATCACATCCATCACTCTAAGCATATTGAGCATACTATACACTGATGAAACAATTGCTCTTATATATCCGTAACATGAGATTACATCAACAACTTAGTCAGCCAAAAATATAAAACATATTTTCAATGTCGGCCCAAATTTACAAATAAATTTGCAATGTGAATCCACCAAGGTCAGACACAACATATTGGAGACCCAAATCAACAACTTCAACACAAAATGACTTTAATTAATTTCACCTCGAAGTTCCACAACATGCTACAACCATCATGTCTACCAAGAACATGAAAAAAATGAACATACAGAGAAAAATATTAGACCACGAGCACACCGATCAATGTGGATGTACCACAAAGATAGAGCATGATCTAGAAACATCCACAAGAACCAAGAAACAACAAAGAAGCATCCACAACAACTAGAATTACCATAAACACATAAACTTTACTCAAGAACACTGATAGAACCCATAGAAATACTATCAGAACACAATTGTTCACAACACAATCAAATATTTACACGAACCTCTAAAACTTCCAGAGGATGGACGAGATACACTCAACAAAAAAATCTTTAATCCACAAAAATTGATCTTCAACGTATAGAACAAGACACCTTCATGACCTTCACAGTTCCACTGGGAACCTATAACACTTTCTTTTACAATTTTCTTAATATCCTTGACATATACAACCTTCAATGTACATTAAATTCTAATAGTGTTGACATCAATGACAACCACATATCAATGACACAATCAAAACATCCAAGAATCTCTCCCTTTGGAATTGATGGCAACATATGATGTGAAAAACGCCATCAACCCAGCTCACTTACTCCTTAGATTTTGACTCTTCTTCCTTGACCTCTTCTGCATGAACTTCTCCCTACAAGACTCTTCACTCTAGGTAAGCAATAGTTTTTCACATTAATCTTCTCCCCCTTTGGCATCAATGGAAAAGATGAGCATTATCTTTCCACATACAAGATTTGAACCACATATCTGCACATCAGACTACTCCCCCTGAGTAGCAGCCATAGAAACATCAATCTAGATCATAATATGATCATGAAATGTATGGATTGATGCAAATTAATGCACCCTAGTTCATATTAGGAGGGGTAATCAACCCTAGCATCCCTCTGAGATACTCAAAAGTATCCTTTGTCAATGGCTTAGTGAAAATATATGTAATCTATTCTTTGGTAGGAACATATTCTAGTTTGACTTCTTTCTCACATACTTTCTCCCTCAAAAAGTGAAACTTGATTGATATATGCTTGTTCTTAGAGTGTAGCACTAGATTCTTTGATATGCTAATTTCACTTGAGTTGTCAAAGTATATGGCAATTGGTTCATCATATACTACTCTGATATCTTTTAGCATCTATTTCATCCACATCACTTGAGTAGAGTTGTTTGCAGCAGTAATATACTCTACCTCAGCTGTAGATAGAGAAATAGAATTATACTTTTTACTCAACCAAGACACCAACTTCTTCCCTAGGAAGAAGGGACCACCACTAGTACTCTTCCTATCATCTACATCTCTTTCGTAATCTGCATCAGTATATGAATTCAAAGTAATATCATCATCCTTAGGATACCAAAGCCCAAAATCAATTGTTCTTTTTAGATACCTAAAGATTCTCTTTATAGCAGTTACATGAGACTCTTTTGGATTAGTCTAAAATTTAGTAACCACATACAACATTCATAATGTCTAGTCTAGTCTAGGTTAAGTAGAGCAATCCACCAATCATTGATTTGTATCTTGTTTGATTTGCCTAAAAAAAAGGAACATATGGAACATATGACACAATTTGAAGTTGATTCTATGTCTGAACATTCTTCCATTTGTTTGTATTGTCTTCATCTGAATCATATCCACAATATCTAGATGATTTAGCAGAATCCTCATCAACTTTGACATTTGCACGCTCAACCATTTTCCTTAGTCTTATGTAATAGCACCGGTAGGCCTTGCTTATAGTAGAGTAACCTAGAAAGATTCCTTCATCACTTCTTGCATCAAACTTGTCAATATCGCCATCTCTCTTGATGTAGCATTTTCTTCCAAAGATCTTGAAGTACCTAATAGTAGGCTTATAACCAAACCATAGTTCAAAAGGAGTCTTACCAAAATTACCATTTACATTTACCCGGTTGAATGTTAACACATCAATGCTTACAACTTCACTCCAATAGATGTGAGGCACATTTCCTTCAATCATCATTGTTCTAGCAACATCCAAAACTGTTCTATTCTTCCTATCTGCAACTCCATTCTATTGAGGGGTTCAGGGAGCAGATAATTGTCTTTTGATTCCATGCTCATCATAGAAAGAATTAAACTCCCTGGAGGTGAACTCACCACCTCTATCTGACCTTAAGCATTTTATTTTTAGACCTTTCTCATTCTCTACCATAGCTTTGAAACTTTTGAACTTTTCTAATTCTTCACATTTTTCTATTAAGAAAGCAACACATATCATTGTAGAGTAATCATCAATAATCAACATAAAGTACCTTTCACCATGGAGACTTCTGACTTTGGAGGGACCACAAAGATTAGTATGTATCAACTCTAGTAATCCACTTGAATTATTTTGTTTTCTCCATAAAGAAACTCTAGTCTATTTTCCCATCTGACAATCCTTGCAAATTGTTCTAGTAGGCTTTACTAGCTTAGGTAGATCTCTCACTACTTGAGTGGAACTTATTTTGAAAATGTTATCAAAATTCACATGACACAACCTTCTATGCCATAACCAGCTTTCATCTACTCGAGCAATTAAACAACTTTCACTAGCAACATTCCAGTGAAAAATATTACCTTTTGTTTTTTACCTGAAGCAATTACATTTCCAGAGCTTCCATATATCCTGCATCTTCCATATTTGAACATCAACAAGTTGTGCTTTAAGCCTTCAACATAAAGAAAATCATCATTATTATGCTTACCACCAAGAGAAATAGATCCTCTTCCATGAATCACACAAGCATTGTTATCTCCAAATCTTACAACCCCACCGTCATACTTCTCTAGACTTACAAATTTTATTTTGCCACTAGTCATATGATGTGAGCATCCACTGTCAATGACCCACTCATCCTTTTCTTCAATTCAGGCTACAAGAGCTTTCTCAACTTTAGCAGATTCAGTAGCCACATAACTATTTTACTTGATAGCAATGAAAACCCAATCATCTTCATTTCCATTCTCTTTATCAGACTCATCATTAGTCACTCCTTTAGCAAAGTAGCATTTCTTTTGAAATATAGATTTGTAAGGATTAGATCTAGGGACTCTTTTAGGACACCTTGAAGCAAAATGACCTATTTTACTACAAGAAAAAAATTTGATAGTCAGCTTTCCTTTATACTTACGTTGTCCTCTACCTTCTTTCTTTACAATTAGTTCTTCCAACTCCTCTACTTCTCTTTCTTCATCTTCAAGTTTTTTCATTTCTTCCTCATACTTGAATGTCTTTCTAGAGCTCTCTCCTGGATCATATTTTTGCTTGTTTCTTTTGGATACAATAGCCTTAAATGTAGTTTTAGTCTTAGTAACAAAATCACCAAATTTGCTCAACTCAAAGGCAACAAGTTTACCAATCAGTGTATCCCTTGTCACATTCATCAATGATCTTGTTTCTTCAATAGCATGAGCCTTTGATTTGTAGGAGGGATGCAATGATATGAGCACCTTAGCCACAATTTCTTCCTCATCCAAAATACCACCAACACATCTAATTCCCATCACTTGTTCATTTACTCTCTACATAAAAGAAGAAATATTTTCATCTTCACCCATCTTCAGATTTTCATACTTTCATTCCAAAAAATTTAGCTTATCCATATTCACATGTACATCTCCTTCATACAAAGTTTCCAACTTCATCCATATCTCATGAGCTATCTTTAGACCTAACACATTTCTCATTTCCAAATCTGTTAGAGCACTCAACAAAGCTTCCATAGCCCAGACATTATTCTCAGCCTCTTTAACCTCATAAGAAGTGGAAGGACCACTCACAGGAATAACATATCTATTCTTTTTAATTTTATAGAAAGGTTCACCAATACACTTCAAATGACACTCCATCCTAGCTTTCCACAATGAGTAGTTTGTTCCATCAAATCTAGGACTGTCCTTGTATGATGCCATCTCGGATCACCTCAATATTTTAAAATTCTTCAGAGGAACCAGCTTTGATACTAATTGTTGGCCAAACAAGGACAAACAACTGAGAGGGGGGTGAATTAGTTGTCACAGATTATTTAAAAAATTTCAAACTTTACTTCACTTAGTCTCATATCTAATGAATGAATAATAAACCATGATCAATCAACACATTAGAAACATAGAGAACACCAATATTTTTTATGTGGAAACCCTATTAGGGGAAAAACCACGGTGGAGGTTAGTCCACAATATGATACCCTATTAGAAGTATAAGAATAATGGGAATGCACATGCATTCAGGCACACTACCTAGAGCTCACTGCTCAAATACAAAAGAGGAATCACTGTCCAAAGAAAGGTTTGGATTAAGACCATCCAAATTGTGAACTGAGAAAATAGCTTCTACATAAGCTTGATTAGAGTTCTAGTTAAGCACAAAAAAACATTCTTCACTCTTCGCTCAAATTTATTCACACTTCACTCAATCTTCTTCACACTCTACTTTGCAATCAAATGATATTCACACATACACACATAGGAGCACACCGATAACTTTGAGCATACTGAGCATACTATACATTGATGAAACAATCGCTATTATATATCCGCAACATGAGATTACATCAACAACTTAGTCAGCCAGAAATATAAAACATATTTTCAATGTTGGCCAAAATTTACAAATAAATTTGCAATGCGAATCCACCAAGGTCGGCCACAACATAGTGGAGACCCAAATTAACAAGTACAACATAAAAAGACTTTAATTAATTTCACCTCGAAGATCCACAACATGCTACAACCATCATGTCGGCCATGAACATGAAAAACCCAAACATATAGAGAAAAATATTTGACCACGAGCACACCGATCAATGTGGATGTACCACAAAGATAGAGAATGATCTAGAAACATCCACGAGAACCAAGAAATAATAGATAAGCATCCACAACAACTAGAATTACCAAAAACACATAAACTTTACTCAGGAACACTGTCATAATACAATTGTTCACAACACGATCAAATCTTCACGCAGACCTTTGAAACTTCCAGAGGATGGACTAGATACACTCAATAGAAAAACCTTTAATCCACAACTTATCTTTAATGTATATAACAAGACACCTTCATGACCTTCACAGTTCCACTAGGAACCTGTAACACTTTCTTTTACAATTTTCTCAATATCCTCGACATATACAACCTTCAATACATTAAATGCTAATAGTGTTGACATCAATGAAAACCAAATATCAACAACAGAATCACAACATCCAACAATATGAATGTGCAACATACCTATTCCAATGTAGTTGCCTCCTACGACAGTGTTATTACTATTGTTACTTGAACCAACAATTTTTGCCAATGTTGGCTCTCTTGCACTTCTAGGGTTTTGCACCTAAAAGGAGAGAGATATACCAAGAACCTGGGATGGATCACTCAAGACTAATGCAAGTATGATGGAAATATGTCTAAATGGAATGATCTAAATGTAGAAAATTGATAAAATATATTAAATAATGAATGAAAACTAATGAAATGCAAAGTGTTTGAAAATAGAGTGTTGTATGCAAAAAGACCTAGAAATGAAAACAAACAATCACAAAAATGAATGAAACTAAAGAGGTGCACCTGGAGTTTGGAAAGTGATGGAATAGAAGTCTAGAATTCTACATAAGTGACTGAAAAATACCACTAGGACTCATTCATCAAGCTGGGTGAATTAGTCATGCTTTTGATAAAATCTGTCGAAATAGGTTTTGGGGTACTGGGTACTCAAAACTGCAGAAAACACTTTTTTAGGGTTGGAAGTGGGACTCATTCACCACAGATGATGAATTAGTCCACCTTTAGATTTTTGGAAATTCAAAAGTACAATTTGTAGCTCCTGATCTGCACTTCTGCTCCTGACAGGTGTTCAAATCCAAAACTAGAAAATATGACCTGTAGTTGTTCTCCAAGCTTCAATTAGGGTTTTGATCACTTTCAATGACTTTGAAAAATTGATGACACCTTTTCACACCTTTTTCTTTTACAAATATGCACACAAGACCTGCAAAACACATGCAAAGAGTGGGGAAATGGGTTAAGGGTTAGAGAATAGGGGTTTTCCTTGGTCAAACCCCAGTTTGGTAATCAAACCCTTGAAAACGAAATGAAATGAAAAGAGAATGATGAATGAACAACATGCAATGCTACAACTCACCAAACCCCTGAAATGGAAATCTGAAGATATGCAAGTAATAGCTCCAATGTACTTGAAAATTCCTAGAAAACTTGATTGAATGATTAGGAATGCTTGAGTGTTTGAATGATTGAATGGGGGATAAAAATGAATAGAAAATCTCATATTTATACATAATTATGCCCTAATTCTCGAAAATACATCACAGGTTGACCTTAGGTCTTAAGAAATAAAAACCTGCCAGTAATTTGAAATTATTTTGATTTTAGTGCTAAGAGGGACTCATTCCCCCCTAATGGTGAATGGGTCCCACTCAAGGCATTTAAGTGGGTGTCGAGAATTATGTTGTCTTAAATGATGTTTATTGGGTTTATATTTAAAAATACACTTAATTAGGACCTATAAGTGTATAATGGGGCCAATTAAAGCATAAGAAAGGTATAATTATTGATGACAAGCCTAGAAAAGCATGAAAGTTTGTTGCAACACTTCACAAATTTTTTACAAGGAATCATAAAGTTCTTAATGATTTACAAGGACCCAAGACCTAATGTGAATGTTTTGATCACATTACAACATTAAATCAAGGCAAACTAGGTGAAGAACCACGAGAAAGACTCAAATGACCATGGAAATGTCCAAAGATCCATTTTTCTATGCTACATTACCATCAAAGGAGCTAGTATGGAATGTGGAGTCACCACAAGACATGGAAAAATAATCGTTCAAGGAGTCCCATCTCAATCTAGGACATAACCTACTTTACCCACATCTAATCCTAGAAAGTATAATCTTCTAGATTAGCTTAAGAAGACCCCTTCACAAATATCTATCTTAGAAATCTTAAGGTTATCCCTTGCACATAGGGAAATATTGGAGAAAGCCTTGTATGAATCAACCATTCTTGAGAACATTGATACTGATCAATTTCAAGCTATGGTAGGGAATATCACAAACCATCCTCTTACCTTTTCTAAGCAAGACCTACCATCACAACCATCTCATAACCGTGCTTTACATCTTGAGGTTGTCATCCATAAAAACAAGGTCAACAGAATATTGGTAGATGGAGGTGTTGGTTTGAACATTTGTACCTTGCAGTTGCTCAAAAATATAGGCTATTCAAAAGATACTATTGAGAAGACAAAGAGTAATACCATCAGAGCATATGACAATCAAGAGTGGGTATCACAAGGAATCATTGCATTTCCAATCCAAGTGGGACCTCTTATTGTTGAAACTACCTGCCATGTGCTTGATCTTGAACTTCCATATAACATCTTACTTGGCCGACCATGGATCCATGCTCTAAAAGTTGTAGCCTCAAACTATCATCAGTGTGTGAAGTTTCCTTTCAAAGGTAGAGAAATCACTATCCATGGAGACCCTAAGCCTTTTTACTACTGCAAAAGTCTTGAGGCCAAATTCTAGAAGATCCCACAAATACCTAAGAATGATGGACCTACACCACCAAGCTCATTTGTTAACCCATCATCTCTAGCCTCTACCACAACAACAAAAATTCCCATTGTGAAAAGTATACCCGACATCAAAGAAGTGATCAAAGATGATGGTTATGTGAATTATAAGCTAATAAAGAACACCTTTGTCCTAGGAGAGTTACCTATTTCTCCTCAATCTCATGGAAAAACTACATCTAGCACCAAAGAACCTAAAACAATCAAGATGGCAGCTACTACCTTCACTAAGTGGGGAGATTTGAACCAAGAAGATGTAAATGAGGTAGATATCTCTAAACTCCTCTATCAAGATGAATGACCTATACATGTTCTTCCTATGGAAGATAATAAAAAAGGATTACAACTCATGTAGAATTGGGGATATAACAAGAATGAAAAGATAGGAAAAAATGACAATGGTTTACTAGAACCCATTGTTCCTAAGAAATGACTAAAGAATCTTGGCCTAGGTTGTATTAGTAGTAAGGTCACACTTATTGAAAAAGGAATTTATGCTAAATGAGCTGAGGCTTCCTCTTGGTCACCCACATTGCACGATACAACCTTAGATGACTTCCCCCTTGATGTTGATGACTTATTTAAGAACAAAACCCTGTTTATGATATCCATAACATCCTTTGTCTCAAGCAACCAACCAACTGAAATATGCCTAGTATACTCACAACTTATTGACATGGACTAACAAGGACCAAAAATTCTTGATTTACTCAAAAACAATGAAGAAATCTGAAAATTCATTGGAATTCATGACAACTTATCATGGGAAGATCACAAAGCAGGCTTCGACATAGAGCTCGACACAGGGGCATATTATGGGGAGACGATTGAATCCTTCAATTGTAAAATAAATGAAATGCAACTAACATGCAAATCCTTGAGTGAAAACAACCTAGTGGCACTCTCTAATCCTAAAATAGTAAAAAAAAAGGATGCATCCACCAGTGAAAATATTTTTGAGGCACCCAAGGATGAGGGATTCAATCTCCCCCTTAGTGCAATACATCTAGAGAAGTCAACAGTACTACCAAAAAAATCCACTGCAGTCAATGTAGGAACAATGGAAGAACCTAAGATCACTTTTTATGTCGAATCCTTGCTGGACGAAGAATAAAAGAATCTTGCAAAATTCCTCAAATAGAGAAGAGCTAACTTTGCATGGTCATACACTGATATGCTAGGCCCTGATCCAGAAGTAGTTGTGCATCACTTAGTAGTTTATCTTGAAGCTAAGCTAGTCAAACAAAAATTAAGGAAGATGCACCCTCATATAGCACTCTTGGTCAAACTAGAGTTACAAAAGCTTCTTGATGTTGGATTCATCTAACTGATAGATTATCTTGAGTGGGTTTCAAAACCGGTACTACTCTCAAAACCCATTGGGGGCATCAGAATCTGCACTGATTTTAGAGATCTAAATAAGGCATGTCCGAAGGATGATTTTCCTCTTCCCAACATTGATCTCATTGTGGACTTAACAACTGTACATGAAATGTTGTCACTCATGGATGGCTTTTCAGGCTACAATCAAATCATAATTGCCAAGGAAGATCAACATAAAACTGTGTTCAATTGTCCATAGGGAACGTATTGTTGGAATGTGATGCCATTTGGTTTAAAGAATGCAGGTGCAACCTATCAAAGGGCCATGACCCTCATTTTCCATGACATGATCCACAAAACATTTGAAGATTATGTGGACGATATTTTGGAAAAATCAAGGAAGAGAAGTGAGAACATACAAGTCTTAGAACCTATCTTTCATAGGCTTGAAGAATACAAAGTAAGGATAAATCTGAAATTTAAGTGTGTCTTTGGGGTCACATCAAGGAAAATCCTTGGCTTCATTGTCTCACAAAGAGGGATAGAAATTGATCCAACAAAGGTAAAAGCCATCCTAAACATGGAACCACTGCAAACTCTAAAGCAGATGAGAGGATTGCAAGGAATATTGTAGTCCATTAGAAGGTTTATAGCATAGCTATTAGATAAAATTCACCCCTTTTTGCATCTTCTTTATAAAGGGATAACCTACAAGTGGGATGAGAAGTGTGATAAATATTTCCAATAGATCAACGATTATCTACTCACACCTCTAGTTCTCATGCCACCAATACTGAATAAGACATTAATCATGCATATCTCAATGACACCAATAACACTTGAGCTCTTCTCGCACAACATGATGAAAAAAGAAAGGAGAGGGCTATCTACTACATCAGTAGAACCTTGGTGTTCTATGAGATGAACTATTCACCTATTGAAAAAGCATGCCTAGCAATAGTTTTTGCTTCACAAAAATTCAGACACTACATGTTGTCACATCAAATCAAGCTTATTACAAAAACTGATCCATTGAAATACCTACTATCAAAAGAAACACTCACAAGATGAATGGCTAAATGGGTGATGATCTTCACAAAAATTGACATAGAGTATGTAGAGCACAAGGAAATCAAAGGGCAAGTTATTGTAGATCAACTAGCTAAAGCACCCATCTATGTTGAGAACCCCTTGATATTTGAATTCCCTGATGAATCAGTATTCCTTATCAATCTCACAACTCAGTGGAAGATGTACTTTCATGGATCATTCAATCCACATGGATCAGGAGCAGGAATTCTTTTCATCACCCCCCAAGGTGATTGCATCCCAAATTCTTACAAACTATCATTTCCCTATACCAACAACATTGTTGAGTATGAAGCCCTAATCATAGGTTTAAGAATAGAAATTCAGTGGTGGATAGAAGAGATGAAAGTATATGGTGACTCATAGCTGGTTATCAACCAATTCAATGATGAATATCAAACCAAAGATGACAAGATCACTCCTTACAAGAATATGGTGGATAATCTCAAGGATCTTTTCATAGAAATAAATTTTGATCATATCCCTTACATGAATAACAGAGCAGCAGAAGCCATGGCAACAAGCAGATCACTACTAGACATGTCGAACAACATCCCCCAATGTGAATTATTGGTAGAACAACTTCTCATACCGACTTTCAAAATCCCAAAATTAGAATTCGTGTGTGTCATTATTGGTCCTGGATCCCCATGGTATCATGACATATCTACTTACCTAAGTAGAGGAATCCTCCCATCTGACATCACCTCAAACCTAAAAAAGACTTTTGTTAAAAAGGCATCCCGATTTGTGATCCTAGGTGATACCCTTTACTAGCGAAGCATTGAAGGGAAATTCCTTCAATGTCTTAACCAAGAGGAAGCCTCAACTACTTTAACGGAAGTACACAATGACATATGTGGGTCCCATTCTAGCGGTATGACATTTGCTAAGAAATTGTTGAGGATGGGGTACTATTTTCCAACCATGGAAAAAGAATCCCATCAGTATGTGCAAAAGTGTATCCAGTGTCAATAGCATGGAGATTTGATCCATTCTCTAGCTTAAGAATTACAACCTATGATTACACCATGGCCTTTTTCGCAGTGGGGACTTGACTTTAGAGGAAAAATCACTCCAACCTCATCCAACAACCATAAGTTTATCATAACCTCCACTGAGTATTTTACTAAGTGGGTTGAATCCATTCCTATGACCTACATAATAGGGAAGCATATATCCAAATTTACTCTAAACTACCTAATCTTTCGTTATGGTGTTCCACAAACCCTCATCTCAGATAATGGAACCCCTTTTAAAAATTGGGATGTAAAAGAGTTGTGCCAAAAATTTAATATCCAACACCGATTCTCTACCTTGTATTATCAGCAATTAACGGTAAAGGAGCTACCAACAAAACTATCCTACAAGTCCTAAAGAAAACAATAAATGAAGTTGGTCGTGATTGGCATATGCAACTAAATCCCGCTCTCTAGGCTTATTGAACCAGTATGTACACACCTATAGGTGCAACCCCATTCTCCCTAGTCTATGGATTAGAATCTATCTTGCCTATTGAGGTTGAGATCCCATCATTGCAAGTATCATTGGAGAACTTGATAACTGAGGAATAATACAAAGTATCTCAGATGAATGAGCTAGAATTTCTAGTTGAGTGTCATCTTGATGCCCTTAATCACTTGCAAGTATATCAAAATCAATTGAAACAAACCTATAACAAGAGAATCAAATGTCATTCATTCTAGGTAGGAGATCTAGTCTTAAAGTAGAATCAAAAGAACCTTCTAGATCAAGACAACAAAGGAAAGTTTGAGCCTAATTGGTTGGGTCCCTTTGTCATCACCACAAGTTACGGATCAGGAGCATATCAACTATCAACACCTAAAGGTAAACCCTTGCAGGAACCAACTAACAACTTGCATCTCAAAAGGTTTTATGCCTAGTCTCAAGGGTATAAATTAGAAAATACAAAAAAGTTGAAAAATGATCAAAATCCAAAAAATTACAAAAAGGATTGAAAAAAGTAAAGAAAAAATTGTCCTATAGTGAAAACCACTTCGGTGGCGCTTTGGGCAAGTACTTTGGTGAAAACCTAGAAAATAGGTGCCATGTGTAAATAAAGAATCTTCATCTATTCTTTGGCTCTTTTATCTTATCATTCTTTGCACCACCATTTATCCATCATCTACGTCCTTATCATGGCTTGACACTATGAGCTATCATGACCCCTTTAGTACTACTTGGCATATTCCAAAGGTCAGTTTGTCCTACCTGGGAGAATTTCGTTATGGATCACAATCAGGTTCTTGTATATCTTAAGGTCATATCTTGTAAGAAAACACCAAAATCATTCATTAAATATTATCTCAAAAAATACAAAAAAAATCATAAAATTATAAAGGTAAAATCCAAAACATCTAGAAAACATTAAAAACCCTAAAAAGGTCAACACATCGAAAATCCAAAAAATAGAGTCCTTTTGTCAAACTACGGGTCTTTGAGCTTGAACGTAGGCAAGGCAATCATTGGCATGCCCCTAAGACACCCTAGGTTAGTCCTTTAAGATTCCATCATAATAAATTGGCGTCTTTCATATGTTCATATCTTCATCTTGTAAATCGGTTGAGTCAGTCAAACTACGTGGTCTTTGTGTGTATAACGTAGGAAAGTCTTATATTTTATCAACCCCCGAGGCCCCTAGCATAGGTATTTAGGTTAGGTTCTTGTTTGTAAACTCTCATGAAAATCCAAAAACATCCAGATAGCTTTCAAAAATCCAAAACATCCACATAACTTTTAAAAATCCCTAAAAATTCAAATATCTCAAAAAACACAAAAACATTTGAAAATAGAAAAAACAAAAACAATAGAAAACATTCAAAAATACCTAAAAAGCTTAAAATATCTCAAAAATTCTAAATAGCCTCAAATAATGAAAAAACAAAAACATCTGCATACACTTTCACAAAAAATGAAAAACAACCTCAAAACATGTTAAAATACCAAAAAAATATTGAAATATTCTAGAAAATTTAAAACCATCCACCCCATCTCGCTTTCACCCACAATAAACTTTCACCCATAATAAATCATTCATCACCTTCACCCTTTGGCGAAACAAATAGAAGGAAAACATGACAAGTCATAAAGTGTGAACCTAAAATTCAAAATGTCAAGTCTAAATCATAGGTAAATAGGTCAGTGAAGTTTGTATCAACAACTCATCTTAGGATCATCATCCCAACATCAAACAACCTCTGATCAACATGTCCTAGAATGTATCCTTCCTACAATGGACATTAGTATTAGTTATCACTTTAGCTAAACTTAAACTAGGCAAGAGCTATAGATAACACTGACTGTTTTTTTGTGATCTTTTCTTATGATTTATCTTAATGGACCATCCCCAGTACCTCTTGATGATTATAAAAATGATTTAGAGAGAAAGGACTGGGACATCGATCATTATCTTTCATTTGTTGTGCTTGTGGATACTCTTGTAAAATAATCTTGGCGCATACTTGCTTAGTTGTATGTAGGAAGGTCATTTAGGGTATGTTGTTGACTATTGCATATGTTTTGGTCGAATATATTTTAAGCTTCTAACTTACATTCCAATGAGGTTTTGTATTTCAAGATGTGAACAAGAACTATCCTATCTACTTGTCGAGTCAAATTCCATTATACTAGATACAATGTTGTCTTGGTTTTCAATACCTTGATGCATCGTGTCTATGTGTTATATCAAACAATAAGGAAGCACAAAAAATAACAATCTTGAAGTGTGAGCATCTCGTCATCCTATAATTTGCATTGTCTCATCACCATCTCTAATAAAGTCTTGATGGATCATGGACTTATTGGATCGTTTGAAGTAGTCATCAAAATCAACAGTCATTCATTCTTTATTCTTCTATCTTCTTTCCGTGCTAACCTAGTATCATGATAATAAATAAAAATATCACCGATGCATCCACCCTACATCCACAAACCATCAACATACATACATCTCATAATCATAGCATAATCATTGCATATCATGTCATACATCCTGCATTATCATTTGAGTTGTGATGACTAATATAGATTTGTTATTCTAAGCATCTTAAATCATTGCATTATCATAAGAATTTGCATCCATACATCCACATGCATACATCTCATCATAAAACTAAATAGGAAATACACAAAGAAATGCATCCACATCATTTGCATATCATAATCACCCATCCATATCATTCGTGAAAAGATAATGAAAAAGAACATAACATTGCATCCATCCATATCATGATAATTCACATAATGTTTAGACATAAATAAATGCGTACATACATAACATAAGAATTCATATCATATCCATTATAAGCATGAAATAAGTGAACACATCATATCATGAATCATCCCTATTTGTACATATATGTCAAAAAATGAATGTCATGGTACAAAATCTGGAACAATATATGTATATCAATGATAAGTCCAATATCCACGAGGCTATCAAAAAGGAGCTCATGAATGTATATCTGTAATAAAGAATGGGGTGAAAAAATAAAAAAAGTGTGTCTAAACATCAAAATAGCTAGCCCTGATGGCTGCTACCCTCTCCAACCTGCCACTTAGGCCGATCCTCTGCTCCCAGTCGTGCATCACTCTGCTGGGAAAAATCAAGTTGTCTCAATGTCACTAGTACATCATGATGATAATGTTTCCTATAATACGTAGCCTCTGTAATCACCTCTCGCTATAGCCATGCTGAAACTATTCGACCATGAGTCACCACCATCATAGTCTCAATCTATTGGCATTAGGCAACCTCCTGATCTCTTGCTGCGATCACGACCTATACCTGCTGTAATGCCTGATCCCTCTTGGTTGTGATGAAAACCAAATACTGTCGAGCCTAGTCTTGCTCAGTAGTAATAACCAAAACCTGCTAGCAGGCTTGACCTGGCTCACTAGTCAATGTCTGCACTTGCTACTATAGCTACTAAATCTATGCATCTCTAGCATCTGGTGGTGGCAGTGGTGGTGCTCCTTGTGGTTGTATTTGAGGTTGTAATTGTGCCTGAACCTGAGGAGGCTGATGTACCACTAGTGGGCCCCCCAAAACTTGACCATCCAAACCATCCTGGCCACCTTGTCCCCTACCTCTCCTTGCTCCTCTGCCCCTGGGTCTCCCTCTGGGAGGAACATCCGCTAGATCTATCAATCATCGGGGAGGGACAAACTAAGCATCATATGTAGGCATAGTCTGAGTTATCACCTATCCCTAATCATAAGCCCAAGGTTGGGCCATTAACTACCTAAAGCTCTCTACTACCTTGGGAGCTGTGATAGTTGGTCCCCATGTGGGAACCTCTCATGTTGACCTCACAAAAATCACCCCGTATGCATCATCAAGTCTATCCCAAACCTCTTTAAACTAGTAGGCTACCCTATGTGGTAGATATCTCTCAATAATATGATGCTCTCAACCCTACATGTATTAGGTTTTCCTAGAAAAATATAACTGTAGAATGTCATCGAACCATGGTGGCATCTATAGCCATGGGCACCACTGGAAGACTATCATGTCATCAATCACCCATCTCGAATACAAGAGCCCAATTTGTTCAGTGTTCCTTAGGGTAATGGAGCCTCTATATCTCCAAATGACGGGATCATCTAGCTCCATGTTTTCCATCTGAACAATAGGACAGAGCACGATGATGTGCTCCCATGCCCAAATATGCATCAAAGTCACCCCTACACCAATGGATCTCCCATCACAATAAACAAAATCATGAAAATCATGATACAAGAAGGCTAGCATCATGGGCCCTCATGCAAAAAGTGTCATCCTATAAAACATCTGATGATATGCCAAGCCCCATCCTAGGCTAAATCCTCTATTGCATCTATCAGTAGCCACCAAACTTGAAATGATAGTTGTGATGATTAATCTAAAGGTCGGCACATGAACTCTCAACCCTACATGTATCATATCTCTCAATAATATGATACTCTCAACCCTACATGTATCAAGTCTTCCTGGTAAAATATAACTATTGGTTATCATCGAACCATGGTGGCATTTGTAGCCATGGGTACCAATGGAAAAATGTCATGTCATCAATCACCCATCTCGAATACAGGAGCTCAATTTGTCTAGTTTTCCTTAGGATAATGGAACCTCTGTATCTCCAAATGACGGGATCATCTGGCTGCACATTTTCCATCTAAACAATAGGACGGAGCACGATGATGTGCTCTAATGCCCAAATATGCAATAGAGTCACCCCTACACCAATGGCTCTCCCATCACAAAAAACAAAATCATGCAAATCATGATACAAGGAGGCTAGCATCATGGGCCCCCACGCAAAAAGTGTCATCCTCTATAGCATTTGATGATATGCCAAGCCCCATCCTAGGCTAAATCCTCTACTGCATCTATCAATAGCCACGAAACTTGAAATGATGGTTGTGACGATTAATCTGAAGGTCGGCACATGAACTCTCAACCCTACATGTATAAACCCTACATGTATCAGTTCTACATGTATCAGTTCTACATTTATCAGCCCTACATGTATCATATCTCTCAATAATATGATGCATTCAACCCTACATGTATCAGGTCTTCCTGGTGAAATATAACTATTGGTTATCACCGAACCATGGTGGCATTTGTAGCGATGGGCGCTAGTGGAAAAATGTCATGTCATCAATCACCCATCTCAAATACGGGAGACCAATTTGTCTAGTGTTTCTCAGGGTAATGGAACCTCTATATCTCCAAATGATGGGATCATCTGGCCCCATGTCTACCTTCTAAACAATAGGACAGAGCACGACAATGTGCTCCCATGCCAAAATATGCAACAGAGTCACCCCTACACCAATGGATCTCCCATCAAAATAAACAAAATCATGCAAATCATGATACAAGGAGGCTAGCATCATGGGCCCCCATGCAAAAAGTGTCATCCTATACAACATCTGATGATATGCCAAGCCCCATCCTAGGCTAAATCCTTTGTTGCATCTATCAGTAGCCACCAAACTTGAAATGATGGATGTGACAATTAATCTAAAGGTCGACACATGAACTTTGTAATCTGATCCATCTCCATGACCTCGAAGTAGGCGTCAAACCTGACAGTAGTGTCATAAATCACATAGTCACCTTGAATGGGAAAACAAAGAATCCACCAAACATCCTCCAAGGTCACCATCGCTTCATCTATCGAAATGTTGAAAGGAAAAGGTCTTGTTGTGCCATCTCTCACACAGGGTGGTCATCATCATTAGATGTGTCCAAATTAGAGGGGCATATGCAATACACCAAAGGTCGATCTCTCCCAGATGCTCCTAGCATAACTCTAACGAATCACCTAATCTCTACATCATGGTGAGCCTATTCTCCTGCAACAGTAGTGGTGGAATGACCTTCTACATCCACAAAGTGTACAACATCAAGTGATCAAGAAAATATGGCTCAATTTGAAATTTACAGCTCTGAAATCACAAAAGTGTTGTTTTCAATAGTGCCACTATACTCAAATTTCAAATTGTGATGCACAAGGAATTTAAAATTATGAATCAAATAATGCATCACC
Organism: Sequoia sempervirens; assembly: GCA_007258455.2. Classification (NCBI taxonomy): domain Eukaryota; kingdom Viridiplantae; phylum Streptophyta; class Pinopsida; order Cupressales; family Cupressaceae; genus Sequoia; species Sequoia sempervirens. The sequence goes on from VDFB02271358.1 coordinate 948,488,642, forward strand.
AAATAAACTAGCATCATGATTTAACCTTTGGAATACCCTAACCCTAATTTCTAAATTAGCAAGTGTGTCACTAAACGAGCATTCATTGCCATTTAAAATTAAAAACCCTAATTTTAAATCACAAATAGCATTGACATATAAATATTCATCACTATAATTCATTTGGGTGTCATTGATTTGAATTTGGGCGTCACTATATAGCGATGCTGCCAAAGATTAAATTTCAAATCATAATAAATGCATCATTGAAAAGTCAAATTTCAAGTCAAGTTTGGAGTTACATACTGGTGGTCCTACGCCTGGAAGCTACTGGAACTCTTGAAATCGGTTGGAGATGTGCTTGGGATGCTCTCAGCATGCCATTTTGTCGGGGGTCAGAGCTCAAAATAACAAGAATCTCTTAAGTGGGAATGCACAAATGAATTGAAAATGACCCTTCTTAGCTTATTTAAGCTAGAAAATTAGGGGGTTTTGTCCTAATTTAACCTTCAAGATAGGGTTTATCATCATTTTCACCAATTTTTCCAAACTGGACCTAATTTTACATCGTTTTTTTTGTTTTTGGCATAATACTTGCATCCCAGAGCCTTTCTGGACCCTTGGGGCAACATTTAACCTTTATTGAGAAATCAACCCAAAATTCAAAATTTTTGCCTGATTTTTCGAGGAGGTAGGGAATCAGCTCTTTCCTTTCATTGGGGCATCTAAAAATTTAGAAAAAAAATATTTTTTTAATTTAAGCAACAATTTTGATCTGAAAAGCATTATTCTTTGAACCGAGGCAGTGGGTACCTCGCTTCAAACAGGGGAAAAATGTAGACAATGAAAAATGTCCTAAGCAATATCATGCACTCTTAATAGATTTACTAACATTATTTCTTCTCAACCCATCCTCTTTTCACTTAATTAGTTAAAGTAGCCTAGCTATTTAATTAATTGCATCATTTTCATCCATTGCCTAATTAATTTAATCAAGTTAATTCATTCCCCCTTCATGCTAACATTTCATCTCATTAAATTAAATACATCAAAATATTTAATTTAATCTCCTAAGTCATCTTATTTAATTAAATAACCCTAAGTTATTTAATTAAATATCATTGCATCTCTCCCCCATTCATTAAATGATTTAATTTAATGAATAACACTTTAATTCTTCTAATCCCCTAATTGCATGATTAAACCTTGTTTAATTAGCAATTAATTTAACCTTTCATCTAATCATAAGGAATATTCCCATCAAATATTCCTTATCCCCTTTTTTGCACAATTAAAACTTTGTTTTAATTTGCAAATTTCCTTTTTTCCTCACCCAAAGGAATATTCTAAGGAATATTCTTATTCCTCCAACATTTGAAAAAGGGATATTTTCACTAAACTTCATTCGCAAGTTGATTCAAAACTTCATGTGCAAGTTAGCTTGTGACCTTTTGAACAAGTCATCTTTGACCTGTGTCTACAGATCAAAAGTGTGTTTGTTTGAAGCAATTGTGAACCCTTGATTAAATCACCTAATGCATTCTCATCCATTGATGAGAATGCATGTTCCATATCTCTCATCTCCTTCATCTTGGATCGTTGATTAATATTTTTGATATCAACCCTCCATTCTTCATTTTATCTTCTATAAATAGGTCACTATTTGGAGGCAAATGGATCCATCTTTCAAAGAAAAGTCATGTTTTTGAATTCACTTGCATCCATACTCTCAATTTACTCACTTTTTAGCTTATCTTAGTTAATTTTAATTGCATAACAACTTAGATAATCCATTAATGGCTTCCATGCATCCATCTTAGTTTATATATGAATTAGGGTTTCCATCTTTTAGTATAGCTCTAGCTTATATTAGCTTAGAAATAGCATAATTAGATCATTTTTAGCATAAAATCAGGGTAAATTATCTTGCATCTTACTCATTTTAGCATAAATCATGTTTTAGTCAATTTATCACAATGGTTTCGTCGATTCTCTTCCATAGAATTGACTGGAATTGGCTCATTGATCATGGGATTGGGAAAGGGTTTTTGTTTTGTATCAACATGACACCAATTCCACAATGGGATAAGTTTCAGATGGAGTAGAGTAGATGTTTTAAAATATTTCATAATTTAGTGTGTTAGTTTTTGATAAATGTTTAGTTTCAATTTCATTTGAATGATCTTGTTGAGATTCAGGTATTAGTTGCTCTGTTATGCTCTGATTGTTCATGGATCAAGCATAATTCAGCCAATACTGATATCCTCATCTCACATGTACATTCCTAAAAAAGCTTTAGGTTTTCAACTTTCATCCCCATCTTCATCTCATTCTCCATCATCTACAATATTTATGACTTCATGTGGTAAGCAAGAAATATTTTCTTCACGAGAGAAAATAATGTATCCTACTACTTATCCTATATCTAAGAAAGAGTATATTTTATTGAGGCTCCTCAAATATCATTGGATTACTCTTCCTCCTCCAATGCATAGGAATTTTTTAAACAATAAATTATTTTGTGCATATCATTAAGTGCATGGTTATTCCACAAATGAATGTCAGGACTTGAGTAATAAAATATAACAACTTAATGATTGTGGTTCTCTCCCATGTATTGATGCACCTAATACTTCTAAGCAATAAAGAACTTTATTCTATGGTGTTTCTCTCCACTATGTGGAATTTTATCTCTATATTTTTTCTCATTGTCATTCATGGTGATATAATACTAGGTGCAACAATATCTCCTTGTTGTGGTAGCAAGATGATAGTATCTTGTGTGGTTGTCTTTGTCCCTACACTTGGGTGGCAAGGATAACTAGTGTTGGGAGGTGTGCATTCCTTTCAAGGATCCTCTCTTCCCCTTTTTTGCCTTAAAATACTAACATAGAAAATATCTTAACTTTTAAAGGGTGGCATATTATCCTATCCATTTAATACACATTTTGTGAGATTTGACATATTGATGTACCCCCTTTGGTGGTGGTGTTGTTAATAATGCCTCTTGAGGTGTGGTTATCAATTCATCCACTTTGATGCTAAGAATTTGTTCATCCCTTGTGATGTTAAACTTTATGCTTCCGTTGAGTTTATTTTTGTTTGTCATTTTTGTACCCCCTGAGATGATTTTTATGCACTCCCTAAAGCATGGTTTGTATAGTCATAACATAATAGACTTTTCTAGTCTATGAAATTAGATAATTTTTAACATGGACACCTAGCACAAAAAACCTTGCTTGCTAGTGGAGCCATTTGTGTTATGAGTGTCCTAGCATAACATAGCTTGATAGGCTTGTGGAACCCATAATATTACATGGACACCTAGTATAACACCACTTGCTAGCTAGTGGATTATACCATTGTAAATTTTCACCCATGACAATTTCACTTTATTTTGTCCCCTTGTTAAATTATTGGACCTAATTGAGTATTTAATTTCCAAAATTATGCATTCTATGGCCCACTTTTAACAATTACCAATGAAATTGAAGAAGGAATCAATTGCATTTATCTTATGCATTACCCCCGACACTAACTATCCTAGAAAATAGGTCTAAGACACACATTACTTAGGTGTGTGTGTCCTCCTATTTTCCCTCCAAATTTAAATATGTTTTGGTTGTGGCTCTTTAATATTTTCAATTCTATGAACCCCAATCCTAGACCTGCACAAATAGAAAGAACAAACATCATGTTAGTCATATATGCAAGTTAGAACTAAGATTCCCCATGCAATTCATTATAAACATCAAAATGAGAAATAAATGAAGAACACAATGAAAGAAGCTATTAAATCCTATTTAGATGATACAACTCTCAATGCCAAGGGGGACTTGGTGCCATTTGATGTGTAAAATGGCCCTTTCCCAATCCCTTATAAGCTTGATGAAGATTAATCCACTTGATGATGATGAAATATGCAATAACCTAGCTATGATGATGGAAAAATGCTATGGAAATGGATGAATTTTCTCTAAATATGAAGATAGTAACTTTGTTGTAAGTTGTGGATCCAAAATACAAATGAGAGCCTCTTATTTATAGAAGAAAAAGATGGAAGAATAAGCAAAATGGAGGAATGTGGGATCATTCAACATCCAATGGCCAAGTTCCACTTGTCAAGATGTGAATGGAGGAAGGTTGAGCACATTTTGATGAATGTGTCAATAAATGATATTAGGTGGAATTTGAAATTCATGAAATGACATGTTGAAGGGGGAAAGAAATGACTTAGATACCACTTTCCTCAATGCACAAGGACATGTAAGAGGGTTAAATGCTTTGTTGGAAGGAAAAATCTACTTGGAGGGATTTTCAAACTTGGAGGAATATTCCCTTTTCATGAAATGTTGAGGGAAATTAGAAGATTTAATAAATCAATTAAATGATTTTCTTGTGCAAGTTGCAAAAGCTAGAGGATATGATGGGTTTTGGTTAAGATTAATCATGATTTGATTAATTTAAAGAGAGATTAGTTGATGTGACAACTTGATTTACATTTTTGGGTTGATTTAAATCAAATTTGAGAGGAATATGATTTTGACTTAATTAAATAAAGATTTTGATTTATTTAATCAAAGGGGAATGATGTTAGATTAAATCACATAAACATTAATTTATTTAATTTAATAGATAGAGTTTACAGATTAATTAAATAAAGTTGATTTATTTAATTAAGAGATGAAATGTGATGAATTTAATTAAATAAAGATTATTTAATTAAATGACTAGTAGAGCAGATGATTACGGATGAAGTAGTGTTAGTGAAATTAGGATCGGGTGTATAAGATCAATTGGTACATTTTTCGTGTGTACATTTTTCCCCTCTTTGAAGCAATGTAACTACTACATTGCTTTAAAGAATAAATTGTCATGATCAAAACTCAAAAAAAAAAAGATTTTTCAAATGCCCCACTACTGCCCCGACAAGAAGAAACATGCTAATATACTTCCCTCTTGAGAGATTGTACAAAAAAAATGGATTTTTGGATGATCATGTGAAAAAAGGGGACAAGGTACCCGATGGGTCCAAAAAGGCTTCGGGATGCCAAAAACGTGCAAAAATGCAAAAAAATGATGCAAAACGGCCATCGGTTGGGTGAAAATGGGCTCGGGGGTCAAAAACCCTAGCCGGACAGTTAAATAGGTTAAAAAAACCCTAACTTTTAGGCTTAAATAGGCCTCTAGGGGCCACTTCGAATTCATTTGCACACATAGCCTTTAGAGATTCCTGCGATTTGAGCTCTAAGGATTGATCGAGATGACGCAACACGTTCTTCCACGACACATTTTCGAGCGCATGTGAGTGTACTAGAGGCTTCCCAACATAGGACCCATGGTATGTCATCTTGTCTTGACTTTGTTTTTCAATTTTTGAGTGCATTTATTAGGGTTTAGGAGTCAATAAAGTCAAGTAGAGCTATATAGCACCGCTAAAAAGCTCAAATCGGTGCCACATAGGCCTAAAATTCACTGCAGATGAGAGTTGCACTGCAGTGGCGTAGTTTAAAAATTAGGGTTTTGGTGCAAAGTGTGCTGCATATGGACATAGCGCTGCGATGGTCCTGTTTGGAATTTAGGTCTAGGGGTCAAACTAGGTCACTGACAAACTGCACCACAACGACGGAGTTCATAACTTTTTGGCTTCTAGCAACACAGTTTAAAAGTTTCAAATAGTGACACATATGCGGATAGCAACACATTTGTTGTTTAGGTCACGCAAACCTTAAACATGATCCCAATTTTTTATGAAACCTAACACAGTGACATTACTAATGTAGGAGAACATGGAGCCAGTCCACTCACAGGAGCATAGGTCCTTGATCTTGAGCGGATTGACTCAAGATCATCCTTTGGACAAGGTGCTACAGGAGCACCTAGGAGCGATTGGCTTATGGTACATCACTTATGCCCCAGTGATCAGGATGCATCTCGGCATGATGACTCCATTGGTGAAGCACTGGCACAGCGAGACATCCAAATTTCACCTCCCCACAGGCGAGGCCACAGTGACCCTAGAGGACATGTGGCACATTCTACATTTTCCTATCCATAGAGAGTGAGTGATCTATGATGTGGAGGTTGGCAGGGACACTTGCTACGATATCATGGGCATGGATGAGATTAATTTTTTCAGAGGGCCAGATTGAGCTAGAGCGGTACAGGCATGTGGTGTCACTTTTCAGATTGATAGTAGCTACAATCATTTAAGGGCTCATGGCACCAGATCGATGTGGGTGATACTTCAACCCAAGATGGGGGCTTTCTTGGGAGTGGATGCTCTGATGGAGTGAGTGCTTCGCCTAGGGGCCAGTGATGATGGCCTCCCTCTACCATGATCTTGGAAAGTTCACATACTGCGATAGTAGGTCTATCGGCTCAAGAGTCACTCTACTGCACATTTTGGCCTAGGACCACATTATAGTGCTTCGTCCCATGAGATTCATGCCCATAGACATGGAGCCAGATGACCCATTCATCTAGAGATACAAGTGTGGACTATCAATTTCTCATACATGAGTAGTAAGCATTCAACATTGGTGGTGGGTTATCGACGAGATGATAGTTTTCACATGGATACACTATCTTAGATTTCCAACCTGGTATGATGATGTACAACAATTATTTTTCAGTAGGTAGGACCATTTGATGCAGGGTAGGGAGCATACCATGATTGGGAGATATTTTCTAGACTGAGTAGCTCGCTAGTTTGGGGACACACAAGACCCTATCAATGACCAGTACATGGCCATCTTCACACGTACTATGAGGGATACGACATGGGTTCAAATGATCCCAACAACATATGCAGTTTAGAGTTTTATGCAACTAGTGGCCATACCATGGCCTTATGATTAGGGATAGGTGGACTTGAGGATGACGCAGGTGTACAAAGAATTGTTCTATCCACTGGTTAGATTGGCAGTGCTAGGTGCATAGATTTTGAGGAGGAGACCCATAGTCTAAGTTGCAAGATAGAGGTGGGGCTGAGCAGGCAGGGGAGATGGGGACGAAGATGGGGGCCGGGGAGGAGGTGGACCACACCAGAAGTCTGATCAGGATAGGGTATGACAGGACCCCTTGAGACAGGATCAGGATCAGGATTAGGGTAGATAGGACCAAGATTAGGGTAGATAGGACTAGGATTAGGTGAGACAGGACCAGGATCAGGTTTGACAAGATCATGATAGACATGCGGACTAGTTTCCTCGGGGAGATCAAGGACCTCCACTACCACCTGATCAACAAGACACCCTTACTTCAAACCCAGGTGTAGGGTCTGCAGGGACAAATCATTGCATTGGCATATGAGAGAGATCAACTGAGCACTAAGTTGGACTAGGCCATTTGACAGAGATAGGCTGCAGAGTTGAGGGTTGCACAAGAGATGGGCCATCGGTAGTAGCTCGAGAGCATGGCTGCATCCTCCTCCTGGAGCACAGTTTCTTTATGAGCATTTAGGGAGGTAGTCCGAGAGGCTGACTATTACAGAGTGAATTATCATCAGACCGTGCCCTGAGCATCCTGGGTTCCAGATTTTTCACAATAGGCAAGGTACCGGCCTCCAGAGGATCAAGGAGAGAGGCCGCCCAACGAGGGGAGTAGCCAACAAGGCTAGCTCATTTTTTATTAGAGGCATGATTCTTTTTGCAATCTATGGGCCTGTTTTTGATAGCCCCATGGTTGATTTGTACTATATTGATTGATATACACACTTGATCCTGATTTTGTACCGTGACAGTGTATTATTATTTTGATGATAAATGAGATGATATGAGATGATCCAATGTATGATGGTGTCCTATTTCATTTATGCATTATGGATGGCTGTTTTTTTTTCTATATGCGATGATCTATATGTGATGCAATGATTCTATCTTATGTGATGCAATGTACTACATGTTTCTATATGATGATGTGATGTAGTGATTTATGGATGCATTTCCTTTTCAATATCTTTTCTTATGAACTTTTGATGATGTATGGATAATGAAAATGTTATGATATGCAAATGCTTAGACTAAAAAATCTATATTATGTACCTAATGGATGATGATGATGAAATGTATGAGATGTAATCTTTTTATTTTTCAATATCTTTTCAATGTATGATATGGATGACATGATAATGCATATGATATGATGTGATGCTGCATTTTTGTTATGATAATGCCTATGTGATGATTCTTTTATGCTTATGTAATGAACGCAAATGGATGGTTTACGAGATGCTTAGAATAACCAAACTATATTATGCAATGATGAAAAATGCAATGCATGTGAGATGATTTAATGTTTCCTATTTGATATGATATGATATGCAATATGCTGATGGTTTGTGGGTGCAGGATGGATGCATTAGTGATGATTTGTGATTTACTGTCATGGTACCATGTTAGCATAGAAGATAGAAGAAAGAAGAGGATCCAAAAAGCCAAAAGATGATGATGATGATGATGATGATGATTTTCTTACCAGGAATTGGGAATTTAAAAGGGCCATTTACCTTATTTTTGATAATACACATAGGTACGATGCACCAAGGTATAAAGAATTGGGATGGTGTTGCACCTAGTGTGATGGAATTTGACTCAACAATTAGATAGGAGTACTTTTCACACCTAGCATATGGAACCTCGTTCAAAATGTAGTTAGGATATTCCAAACATCTCAAACCAAAACATAGAAAGGTAAGCCTTCCTTTGTGGTCAACAAGACACCTAGAACATCCTCCCTACATCCAAACAAAGCATGCATGACCAAGTTATATTACAAAAATATCCAACAAGAACAACAAATAAAAAGATAATGATCGTTGCCCCATTCCTATCTCTCTAAATCCCTTTGTTTGGGACATCATCGAGAGGTCATTGAAATGAGCACAAATAAGATAAGTCAAAAGACAAAGATAAAGTAAACAAACAAGCTAATGTTCTTCATACTACTAGCCAAGACTAAACTATGGTGATGCCTGATGTTGATGCCCATTGTAGGAAGGATGCATCCTAGGACATGATTTTATCAGATGATTGATTTGGGACTGATTGGATGATAGGCTATTGACACAAAGAGTTTACCAACTTGTCTACTTATTGACCTAGACTTGAGACTTTGATGTTTAAGTTTTCACTTTTAATCTGCTATACTTGTTTCCAACAGTTTCACCAAAGTTTGATGGTGACGATGATTTATTTTGAGTGATGTTTATTTCGAGTGAAAGCGAGATGGGGGTGGATGATTTTTTTCAAATATTTGGATGTTTTTGACATTTTTGAAATGTTTTGAGGCTGATTTTTTTGGTATTTTTGAGATTTTACAAATGTTTTGAGATTTTCAAAATTTCCAATATTTTGGGGTTTTCTGAGACTTTGACCAAGAGACTGACTTAAAGACCTATCCTAGGGGCCTTGAGGACTGATCAACATATTAGCTTTTCCTACATTATACATGCAGATACAACATAGTTCGACTAACACAAACTCGATTATTGATGAGATATGAACAGATGGATTGCCAGCTTATTATGACAAACTCCTAAAGGACTGGCCTAAGTGTCTCATGGGATGATCAAAGATCAACCTTGCCTACGTTCAAAGCTCAGAGATGACGTAGTTTGATAGGATGACTCTTTTTTTTTACTTTTTCAACTGACTTTTATGAATGTGTTTTGGATTTTGTGATTTTTAGATGTTTTTGGATTTTTTAATTGTATGAATGTTTATGGATTTTATGATTTTATGAATGTTTTTTGGATTTTTGGATTTTCTAATGTTTTTGGATTTTTGGATTTTCTGATGTTTTTGGATTTTTTTTTATTTTCTAATGTTTTTGGATTTTTCTGATTTTAGGAAGATTTCAAGAACATACATGAATTTGATCTGATGAGAACATGCCCCCAGCATGATGCAATAGACTACTTGATATAGGCAGGAAAATTTGACTTTGAGAATGGGCTAAGTAGTACTAGGAGGCATCATGACACGAACACAGGACCAAGCTATGATGTGGATGCGGATAGATGATGGATGGAGATATGGGATGCGATGGATGATGTAAGCATGATGGATGGATGATGCAGAACAAGTTGTAGAGATCCTGGTGGATAGAAAGTGCTTATTTACACAAGGCCCCTATTTTCTAGGTTTTCACCAAGGTACTTGCCCAAAGTGCCACTGAAGTGGTTTTCACTAGAGGACGATTTTTCTCTTTAGTGTTTTTAATCCTTTTTCTATTTTTTTTGGATTTTTTATGTTTTTGATTTTTTTTTGTTGTCACCAAGATGCCTGTTTACCAGGTTTTCATTAGGGTGACCATTTTTTTGGGACATTTTTGATTTTTTGTATTTTTGGTTTTATACCCTAAAAGATTAGGCATAAATTTTTTTGAGATGAGAGTTGTTTGTGGGCTCCTGCAGAGGCATGCCTTCTGGTGTTGATAACTGGTATGTGCATGAATTGTATCTTGTGGTGATGATGAAGGTTCCCAACCAATTGGGTTAAAAATTACCCTTACTCTCTATATTTGGTACGTTCTTCTCATTCTCCTTCAACACCAGCTCTCCAACTTGGAATGTTTGAATCTTGATTTTCATGTTGTAGCTCCATTTGAGTCAGTTTTGATAGACTTGTAAATGATTTAAGGTGTCCATGCATCGGTTATCCAGTAATTGTAGCTCATTCAGTCTTGATACCCGGTATTCTTCATCTGTGATGAGGTTCTGCAGTTTGATCTTGATGGGGAGTATGGCTTAAGATTCATAGACTAGGGAAATGAAGATGCTAGTTCAATAGGCCCATAGGGCAGGATTCCACTGCAAATGCCAGTCACGACCTATGTCATTGACTATTTTCTTGAGTATTTTTAGGATGGTTTTGTTGGTGGCTTCTGCTTGGCCATTTCCTTGGGGATAATACAGAGTGGAAAAGTGATGTTGGATTTTGAATTTTTGGAAAAGATCACAAACATCTTGATTCTTGAAAGGTGTCCCATTATCTGAGATAATGGCTTGGGGGACAACGTAGCAGCATATTAAGTAGTTCAGGATGAACTTGGATATCTTATTTTTAGTAATGTAGGTCATGTGGATGGCTTCCACCCACTTCATGAAATAGTCAGTGGAGGTGATGATGAATTTATGTCCACTAGATGAGGTGGGGGTAATTTTTCCAACGATATTGAGCCCCCACTAAAAAAAGGGCCATGGTGTGACAATCAAATCAAGCTCTTGAGTTGGTGCATGGATGAGGTCCCCATGTTGTTGACATTGTAGACACCTTTGGACATAGTAATCTGCTTCTCTTTCTATTGTTGACCAATAGTACCCCGTCCTCAGCAATTTCTTATCCAAAGTCATTCCGCTCGAGTGTGAACCACAAAGGTCATTATGTACTTTGGTTAAAGCAGTCAAGGCTTCCTCAGTGTTTAGGCAACGTAACAGGGTTCCTTCGATGCTTATGCAGTAAAGGGTATCTCCTAGGATGATAAAATGGGATGATTTTTTGACAAAGGATATTTTGAGGTTTGGGGTTATGTCTGTGGGGAGAACTCCTATTCTCAGATAAGTGTATATATCATGAAATTAGGGATCACTAGGACCAACAATTTCACACACAAATTTAGACTTTGGTACCTCGAATGTAGGTACGAGAAGCTTCTCTATGAGGAATTCTTGTTTTGGGACATTGCGTAGGATTTTTAGGAGTGACCCGATTGTAGCCATGGCATTTACTACTCTGTTATTTGCTCTAGGTAGCTACTCAAATGTGATATCGATGAAGAAGTCCTTGATATTTTCCACTAGCTTCTTGTAGGGAGTCAACTTGTCATCCTTTTTTTGGTACTAATCATTTACCTAGTTGATTATGAGTTGTGAATCTCCATATACCTTAAGTTCCATGATCTGCCACTGGACTACAATTCTCGGCCCTATGACAAGAGCTTCATATTCAAAAATGTTATTTTTCCATGGAAATGATAACTTGTATGATTTAGGTATACAATCTTTGTATGGGGTGATGAATAAATTCCCTACTCCTAACCCGTGCTACATGTAGGATCCATCAAAGTACATTTTCCAATGGTCTGCCACACTCAAATTGAAGATTGATTCATGAGGGAATTATGATACAAGTGGATTTTATACATATATGGGTGCTTCTACTAGTTGATTTGTGATTGCTTGTCCTTTGATAGCTTTGTGTTCCACATACTCAATATCATGTTCTATGAGGATCATAACTCACTTAGCCATTCTCCCCGTGAGAGTTGCTTTGGACAGTAGGTACTTGAGCGGGTCTATCTTTGCAATGAGTTTCATTTGGCGTGCTAGCATGTAATGTCTGAACTTTTGAGCTATGAAGATGACTGCCAAGCAATATTTTTCAAGGGTGTTAGTTCAACTCGTGCCCCACCATTGTTCGACTGTTGTAATAGATGGCTCACTCTTTTCCATTTTCATCATGTTGTACTAGGAGAGTGCTAGGAGCTCCTACTGTTGCTGATATGTATAAGATCAAGGGTTTTCCTAGAATGGGTGGCATGAGTATTGGTAGTGTGAGTAAGTACTCCTTGTTCTTGTTGAAGGTCTAGTCACATTTTTCATCCCATCTATATGCTACCCCCTTGTGGAGTAGATGAGAGTACATGATTTTCTTGTCTACTAGTTGTGCTATGAATCTGCGTATGGATTGGAGTCTCCCTTGTAGACCTCTTAGTTGCTTCAATGTTTTGGGTGCCCCCATTTTGAGGATTGTCTTGACCTTAGTGGGATCTACCTCGATTCCTCTCATGGATATAATGTATCCTAGAATCTTTCCTGATTGGACCCCAAAGTCACACTTTTTTGGATTCAAGTAGACCTTGTACTTTTCAAGACTGTCAAATATGGAACTCAATGCCACTATGTGATCTCGTCTTTTCCTTTATTTTTTGAGTATATCATCCACGTAATCCTCCACAGTATTATGGATCAAATCATGAAAGATTAGTGTCATGGCTCTCTAATAGGTTGCTCCAGTGTTCTTTAGCCCAAATGGCATCATCTTCCAGTAGTACGTCCCCAATGGACAAGTGAATGTCATTTTATGTTGGTCCTCCTTTTCTATCATGATCTGGTTATATCCTGAGAATCCATCCATCAAGGATAACATCTCAAGTTCTCTTGTCATATCCACTATCATGCCAATATTTGGGAGTGGAAAGTCATCCTTGGGATATTCCTTGCTCAAATATCTAAAATCTGTGTAGATACGAATGCCCCCAGTCAGTTTTGAGATAGGTACAAGATTGGAGACCCACTCTAGATAATCTATTGGCCATATGAATCTTGCATCCAAGAGCTCTTGTAGTTCCATTTTGACCAACAGAGCTATCTAGAGATGCATTTTTATTAGTTTTTGTCTCATAGGTTTTGCTTTAGGATATACTGCTAGGTAATGAACCACAACCTCTGGATCAAGTCTAGGCATGTCGACATAGGTCCATGCAAAGTTCACTTTTGTTTCTCTTAGGAACGCAACTAGGAGTTCTTGTTCTTTTGTTAAGAGAGACTCTGCATAGAATGTTGTGTGGTAACTCTTCTATTCCCAAGTTGACCAGATTACACGTTTCTGCTAGAACCGCCGACTTCTCCTAATGGATGGAATTGAGAGGAAGATTGAATCCTTCATCCTCCGGAACCTCAGAGAGGTTTTCATCATCAAATACATCCTTTATTTTTACTATTTTTAAGTTAGAGAGTGCTACAGCGTGGTTTTCACTCAAAGACCTAGAAATTATTCTCAGGTTTTTTCTTTTGTGATAGAAGGATTCAATCATTTCCCTATAATAGGTGTGTGTATCTAGTATGATGTCAAATCCAACCTTGTGATCTCAACATGGTATATTATCCTGTAGTCCCATGAATTTTGAGAGCACCTCATAGTTTTCTAATGTGTCTAGAACTAACGGTTCTCGTTGGTCGTAATCAATGAGCTGGTGGTAGACTAGGTTTATTTCATGGGTTTGACTGGTTGACTCAAATGACAAGGTACTAATCATGAGGAGAGAGGTATCCTCAAAAGGCATAGGTAAATCAGTTATGGCATCTTCGTCATCATTACTACTACAGACATCAGTTATGTCAAATGTAAAGTTGTCTATGACTCGACTTGTGGATACGGGTAACTGAAGTTCGACTACTCATAGTTGAGGGGGAGTCTTGACTACTTTAATTGGGGAACCTCGGCCATGTATCTTCACACTCGGGGGTATATCCGAGGCCAAGATTTCTCATGCATGTCTCAGGAAGGATTGTTCCTAGGAGACCATTGTCATTCTGTCCAAGTCTCTTATTTATGTCATAGCCCATACTAAGCATCATTTGTAGTCCTTTGTTGCTTTCATCCATGGGTAGATTAGGCATGGGCCTTTCATCTTGGTATAGTAATATGGATATGTCTCTTTCATCTACCACTTCTCGGTGTAGGAGTTAATGGTGACTCCTCAACACCCCCAAGATCAGTTGCGACCAAAACCACTTCCACAAGAGAGAGAATGGCAAGAATGCTTGCTTCACAATGAAAGATTGATTAATTGCTTGATATGAAAATGTACAAGAGATGCCTTGCTTATGTAGGCAAGGCTGAAATGTAGGAATGAATATGATGTTGACAAATGTCATGATCTTATGACATGAGACAACCAACAACCTAATCATCTAGGAAATGATGCATCCTAGCTAGATAAGATAAGTTCTAGATAAGCCAACTAAGCTTCTAGAAAGAATATTTTATCCTAAGTAAACTTAACCATGTGAATATGTCCCCTAATTACCTAGTGAATGAATAAGCTAGGTACAAGACAATTATTCACACCAACACTCGGCTTAGGTCTCCCTAGCTTCTGAATCTAGAAGGGTCGGCTCTGAAAGTTTGGGATGATGTTTTAGCTAGTTGGGGTTTCCCATGAGACCTAGGAGATTAAGGTAACACTCCTACCATGAAAGCACCTTTCTTCATTTTATTATCCCCACACCCATTGTCTTGGAGAATGAATTTTATTTTGGAGATATCAGGGATGGCGGGTGTCTTTTTCTCAAAAGTGGAGTCCAAAGTAGCTAGGTCTATATACGGAGTTGAAGGGCCTTCATCATTCTTCAGTAGTTGGGGGATTTTATAGTATTTTCCTTTTAGGCTCTTGCAATAAGAAAAGGGTTTGGGATCCCCATGAATCGCGAGCTCTTGGTTTTGGTATGTGAATTTGACACATTGGTGAAAGGTTGATGCAACATCTTGCATCCCATCGATCCACGAACGCCCTAGGAGAATGTTTTAAGGAAAATCAAGGTCAAGGACCTGATAGGTGGTTTCCATGATGGTTGGACCTACTTGAATAGGGAGTTGGATAGTGCCTTGGGACACTCTTTCTTGATCATCATAAGCCTTGATTGTGATGCCCTTTCCTTTTTCAATGGAGTCCTTTGAGATTCTCATATTCTTTATTTTTGAGTGAACAGATGTTTAGACCCGCACTCCCATCCACCAAGACACTTTTAACTTTGTTCTTATGGAGCAGGACCTCAAGGTGGAGTGTGTGATTGTGAGATGGTTGGGTGGGAAAGTCTTGATCAGAAAATGTGAGGAGATTTGGGGTGATGATTTTTCAGACCATAGCATGGAATTGTTCAGCATCAAGATCTATGGAGATAGTGGATGAAGCCAATGCTTCCTCAAGGATCTTTCTATGTGCAGGTGATATCTTCAACAACTCCATGATGGAGATATGAGCAAGGGTTCTCTTCAGCTAGTCTAAGACATTGTAACCATTGGGAATGGATTTTGGATTTGAGGTGGATGCTCTAGGTGGTTGCAATGACCCAACATTGGTGATTTTTCCACTGCCTATGGTGACTCCACAATCAACTTTGGCTCCTTTGATGTTAATAACAATGACCATTTCATCCAGGGATGTGACAACATGATTGTACACATGGTTCACATTGGCATAATTTTGCATTCCTTTGTTGTTCACTTTGTTATGATCCGACATCTGATTCATGTATATTTTTAAGTCTTGATTTCTAGTTGGTTGTTCCACATTTATGATCTTCTTAACAATGAGGTCTTAGATTAAATTTTTCAACCTCATGCAACTGGTGATTGTGTGCCCCTTGATTTTGTGAAAATCACAAAGGTGATTCTCATTGTACCATGGTGGTTTCACTTGGGGTTCTTGATAATTTTCATATGTGGGTATTTTTATGAGATTTTCATTTACCATCTTCTTCATGACTGATTCAATTGATTCCCCAAGGGCTGTGTACTTCCACTTGGGGGGGGTACTTGTTTCATGAAGGTGTCCCCCCTTTATTATTTAGATTGTTGATTTGACTTTTTGGTGGTTGTTGTGATACTACATTGGTTTGCGTGTTGTTTTAATTATTGCTTTGTGGTTGTTGATACATTTGGGTGTTTTGTTTCAGAGCATTGATTATGGCCTTGGCATCCACCACACCATCATTAGTGACGTTTTTGTTTCTCGCCCACATGCGAGTTTTTTCGTTATAGCTAGTGGAAGGTCGATTGTCTTGATGTTCTAGATATGTGGGTGTCCCCCCTTATGCAATAATGGCTCGTTCAATGTTGAGTGCCTTGGGGATCAAATGGTCATACGTGGTGATGCATTGCATCTTGAGATGGAATGCCAAGGTTTTCTCTAGGTTGGAAATGATGGTGTAGACTTGTTGTTCCTCTAGCATGGCCCATTTGCTCTTGTTGACCTTGGATTACCATTGTTGTAGGAAAGAAGCGATTGATTCCTCCTTACCTTGTTTAAGAGAAGATAGTTCCTCTAGACTAACATCCACACCCATGTTGAATGCGTAATTTTTTAGGAATGCGTCTACAATTTCTTGGAACTTTTTGATGCTAGGAGGAAAGTGAGAGAACCACTCCATGGTAGGAGAAAACAAACTTCTAGGGAATAGCCACACCAAATAGGTATCATCATATGCGACCTCCATGCAGTGTACCTAGAATTCCCTAATGTGATCTTTAGGGTTTCCTGTCCCACGATATTTGGCCATGAAGAATGTAGATCTTGGATCCTTGAATGCGATTTGAACAATGGTTGCAAGTGGATATTCAATGCTACATCCACTTCTTTAGCTCAACAACATGAATGAATGCTTCAAACCCTTGACATGATGATATGATCTTGAATTGCTACAATAAACTCTTGAAATCTGCCTTGAAATGCCTTATGAATTCTCTTGTATTGCTCTTGTGAACTCCAATTTTCTATAGTGCTTGAATACTTAAAAGTGCTAGATCTTGTTAGGAGGAAAAATGTGAATTAACCCCTTGTTTATACTAAATTAGGAGATTAACCCCAAAATTCAAACAATCAAGGCCAACACTAGATCTGGAAATAAGCATTATTAAATCCTCGCTAGAATGAAATTTAAAAAGGGGGGTCTCATTAAGGGAGGATGCATTCACCACCTAGGGCAAATGTGTCTTAGCTTAGTTTTCTAGGACCTAACTCCAGGGGATTGAAAGAAGGCTAAAAACCCATTTCAAATTAATGAAAAAGGGGGGGTCTTGTTAAGGAAGGACCCATTTGCCACCTATGGAGAATGGGTCTTGGCACCATTTTCCAGGACTTAATATTTCCCAATTAAATATTTTATTAATTAAATCATGATTTTCGGGATAGATCTTCGAGAGGTGTCAAAATTAAGGCTTAAATTTGAATCAAAGGGGGGTTAATTACTCCAATTACCCACAATTAATTAATGACCACCTAGATAAATGTGAAAGTGTCTTATAACACTTTACAACACTTAAATAAGGTACACATTAGGTATATTTTATTTACAAAGGGGAACATAAGGCTCAATTAAGTAAATACATCCTAGAAAAGAATGAAAGTGTGTTACAACACTTCACAACACCTTTGCAAAGGACCAATTAAGGTACGTTTTAGTCAAATAAAGGTCTTAAAATAGTGTGAATGTGTACAACACATTACAATACCACTCCAATACATCATTAGTTCAATTTTAATGTTCATTATCAAACCAAGTAAGGAAAAAGGCTTACTTTTTCTGTTACTACAACATCATTTCAAACCTACCAAAAAATTATTGGAGAAATTATTTTCAAGAGAAAGTAAAGAGCAATCAAGAGAAGCATTTTTAGTGATTCATTATAGCAATTCAAGATCCAAGAATTCATAATGTTGTTATGTAAGTTCATTCATGTTAAATGTTGGCATATTGTTTTTGAAGGCTAACCCTGTGTAGGTCTTTAAGAAATTCAAGAATTCAAGCAATAAAACAAAGAAAAATAGAAGACCTTGAAATGATGTGCATGAATTTTATCCTTCAAGGAAGCCATTGAATGGTGGTGAGTTGCACAACTTTGTGATTTTATCATTCCTTCATATCCATTATCATTTTATTATTTATATTGCCATTGTGGAAGTGAAAACACTTACATAAGGTTTGAATGAGGCAAGCCCCTAAATGGCACAACCCTTCCTCTCTCTTTGAATGTGTAGGTTTCAAGTTTGGAAGAGATTGAAGGAAGTTTGAAGACCCATTTTTCATTGTTGCAATTGAGATCCTACATCTTGTCAACTCACAAAAATTCACACACAAAATTATATGACAATGATCTGATAGATTTACATGAAGTAATCTAAAGCTTAGATATGTCATTAGAGGACTACAATAATAGATCTAGAAAAAACTAAAAGGACACTCATGCCCTATGAATGAGTGTAATTAAATACTACAAAGTAACTAAATAAGAGAAGTAAGTAATTAAATAGAATAATTAAAGATAAACTACTTAATTTAAAACTTGTCTAATGTTATGGATTTAATAGCATAGACAACTAAAAATTTCCTCTTACAATACCTTGTCCCAACATTACATCATTTAGACATCTTGTAGCATGTTTTACCCTAGGTACCCATGTCATCATCTAATTAGTTAAATCAGTCTTATTTATTTGACTAATTTCATTTATTCCCTTCCTATGCGTAATCCATCCATTCCTCTAATGTTAATTAAATAATTTATATTATTTAATTAATCAAATACTTTCTATTCATTCTTCTAATGCTAATTAAATAATTTATATTATTTAATTAATGAAATCATAAATTTAACATTAATTAAATAAATCAAATATTTATTTAATTAATAAAATCTAAAAAGGATATTCTCGCTTTCTTTCCAAAATCTGAACTCATGTGTATCTAATTAATTAATTTAATTAGATAATTCATCAATTATCCTTCTCATCTTTTTTAGGATTTATTTCCTTTAAAAGAGAAAATCAGAATCCTTCTATCTTTTTAAAATCTTATCGCATCTCGTTGTATTTCCTCTTTTGTCAAAAATCAAATCCTTATCAAATATTATCAAATCTTATCTTCATCCACATCAAGGCTCTATAAATACAACCTCTCACAATCCATTTAGGAGGGTTGATTCGTAAGTATGCTCACTCTGTCAAAATCATTCTTTAGTCTTCCATTTGTCTCTATCATTCTCCATTTGTCATTTTTATTAGGTCATTATGCTATTGAATTGAGAAACCAACATTCCTCCATTATCAATCCTTCAAAATGTCACATTCTCATGCAGGTAAACAAGAGAAATGGACATAAATTGAGTTTAACGTGGATTTGGGTTTGCATTCGTTTGTTATTGTGATTTTCATGCTTCCTCGTACTCTATTGTGCTAGTTAGGATTTGATATATTTCTATTTTAGTTTTATATCTGATTTTCTCCTAATTAAAAATAGCAATAATGATGAATTCTTGCACTCTCCAAATGAATATTTTTCAAGTTAGATACTTTCTCTATTAATCCAATAATTAAAATAAGAGGGAATGAGAATAATAATAAAAATATTAATGATAATGTCACTAAGGAATTTCGTAATCATTACTTTATGATGATTCCGATAATGTATACACCCAATATTGATACAAAAAAAATGAATGAATTTCACTTTTAAAATCAAACATTATTATTCCAAATTTACATTAATTGTCAACATCATTTCTATTCATTTAAACTACACATAAACATGGAACATATTTTGATAAGGTTAGTATTATTTCTTCACAATAACATTAAGTCAACCGTGAAAATATATTTTTTACCATTAAATCATAATAAAATAGGACATCTAAAATTGTTAGTGAAGGTAAAATCAAAATTACATAAAGGTTGAGATGTGTAATAGATTATAAAATACTAAATAGGCATCATAAGTGGTGAATCAACCTCAATCTATTCACCTTTCCAAGTGAGCTATTTAATGCCTAATCATTAGAAATGAAAACAATAATTTAAACAATACTTTAAACCAATATTACAAGCATAAACCTACAAGAAATAAGCTAACAATATCTACACCATCCAATATTGAACACACTAACATTATAGGACTAATAACTCAATAACTTGAGATTCATTATGTATATTTGCAATATACACACACAACTAAATATATACACATAATTCTTGACTATTTAGTTCATTCACATGTGTTAGTAACTATACTTTAATGGATTTAGAAGCTTTAATGTTATAATTGACAAATTAAACTTTATTTCTTTACTTCATAATTCTTAGGTGATCTAAATTACCAAAATTTCTTACTATACCTAGACTCTTCTATGATAAGTTGTTTGAATCACTTTGATATAAAATACAATATTCTTATTATTGGATTAAATGGAGATATTTTTCATCCACTAATAAAGAAAATTAATAATTAAACTCTCTAATAAGAACACAATCCTGAAAATAAGAGGATAAATAAAACCAACAATTTGGAGCCAATATTTCTATGCACTATACAATTAAGGTTCTTAATGGATAACTAGAAACTAATTTTTAATTTAAAAACTAACTTAAGAATCAAAGTAAGGGTTTTTCCTCATGTTTCTATCTTTCTCATTTAAAATTTATTTCATATATTTCTCTTGTCTATATGATACCCTAACTTGGTTTCACAAATTTATTTTTGTTTTCAATCTATTGTTTTAGTTTCAAAATAGGAGATGGTAATGTTTTAATCATAAATTCTATTTGGTTTACTGGGTTTCTCTTATTTTTTTATATATTTTAAAAATATTGGGCTTCTAGAAACCCTTTAAATTTTATCATTGTTGGTTAACAGATTTATCACCTAACTCTATATTTTCACGCCCACTAAGGTGACAAATGTAACCATAGTTGAATTGGTAATAATATGATTTTTAGACTGGTGCTCTTCTTATTTTAAAAGGTGGTAGCTACCTTTATATGATATTCAATGAATAATTTCTAACTGATGTTGCTTTTAATTGGAAAGAAAATAAAGGAAGTGGATTTTAACCAGAAAGCTTTAAAGGTATTCAATAACTTCATATGATAAAACCAGAAAATACTTCATGATTGAAATTAAATCAAATATCACCAAATAGGAGTCTCTACTCATAGATAAATGATACCATAGTGATGCAACTAATCAAAATATCTATCATTCCAATAGTAGATCAAACATTGGTAGAACATTCAACATAAGCATAACAAATTCATACACCATAATTCAAAGATTACGAATGCTGAAACTCCACCATTGTCTTCTATATTAAAATAATAGAAAGTAGTATTTCAAAATAATAGGGTTTTTCTATAATGAGTAAATCAAAGTTTTCCCAAAAGATCAAAATCACATCAACCAAGCCCAAATTTAAAGTATAACAAACTGTATTTGGTAACGGTTTCTTAGAAGTAACCGCACCGAATAATTAAAAAAAAGGTCTTTAACTTAAATGAGCTAAATTGAAAGAAAGCATTATGAAATACTAAAAATAGCTATGCATCATTTCCTTTTTCCTCAGCCTCTTCATCTTCCAGATTCTCGACTGCTTCTTGCTGTAATAGATTCTCTTGTGCCTTCATCCTGGATTTGTTGTCCCTATACTTTGCAATAATTGCTAATATCTCTTTGCTCCTTGGTGTTACAGTGATCTGTAATCTAGTTCTTGCTTTGGTTAGAGAAGCTACAGACTCATTGAGAGTGTCAGACCTTCTATTTGCTCTGGTTTTAAAAGAAGCTAAAGAACTGAGCTTTGAGTAAGATTTTATGGTCATTGTGGCAAGATTTTTCATCTCCTTGTTGAATATCTCTTTGAATTTTAGACAAACTTCCTTCGAATCTAGAATCCTATCATCAAACTCATTAGTTATCTCAATCTTCAAGTCATGACAATTTCCTTTAACCTCCACCAGCATATCCAAATACTTTTCGAGTGCTTCAGAAATATCCTTTACTAGATCGTCATAAATGCCTAATTTCCACTCCAATGGGATGGACCAAGAAGGATCTAACTCCTTTGGATCATTCACAATTTATTCATTAATCAATTTCATTTGATCCATGGAAATCAACTCTTTAATTTCTTGTGAGAGCACGTAAAGGCTGGTCTGATCTTTCCTGACCTATTGTAGCTTTGCCATCAATTCATTCCTCTTATCAATAACCTAATTATAGAAAATCACAAACTTACTAATGTAGAGGACATTCTCCTGAAGCATTTCGTCAATCCATTCACTGACATTTTTGGAGTAGCTCAAATTCTTCCTGATTAATTGCATTGCAGACTCATCAATAGCTCCTACATGAGAACTTGAGGCTTCACTGGAAATAGAAAGGGGAATTATAGAAGAAATAAAGTTCTTCAAATCAAGAACCTAAGATTGCAATCTCACCCTTTCTTTTGTTTCTTCTTTTACCCGTTTAATCAAAGCATTGACTGAATAATCAACATGATATATATCACCTTCAATTGTTTGGGGCCCCATATCAACATGTGTGACTTTATAGCTATCCATAGTTATCTCATCCTCATTTAGATCTTTTATAGGGTCGAGTATGTGTAGGATCATCATGGAAAAAACAGGCCCTTAAGTGGCAAAAAATTCAGAAAAATCAGAGTTAGGAAACTTGACGTAAAAATTTGAATAAGTTATCTATATAATTTCAAAAATATGTAATAATAGAATCTGTAGTAAATTGAATTTAGTTTCTAAACTACTAGGTTTATTTTTTTTAAAATCTATTTGGTGAAAATTTGAAATTTCAATGCAGTAGCACTTAAATTTTAGGGAAAAAATAAGTAGGTGTCTATCTGACCACCCTAACCACAATAAAATGATAATATTTTTTATAAGATTTTAGGTATAAGTAGAGAACTCATGTCTTGATGTGATACATAATGTTTTGTAATTTTTTTCCAAGTAAATAATTAATTATGATTTTTTTATTACAACTTTTAAAAAATATAAAAACTCGTATGTCTGACCACCTTAACTTGGTCAAAAATTCATGAAATTCTTTTTTTTTTGATCCTATATTATGTGAAGCATAGAATGTGATGCATGTTTTGGATTCAAAAAATGTTATACCATTTGAAAGCTATAGATGTTTTTCAATCATCCTATCAATCAAGACTTTAGTCGTAATTCAAATAGAAAATGATTAATAATGATTTATCAAATTCAAAGTAAAGCATAATTTATATTGGTGGAAAATTGAGAATATCCTTTAAAAACCCTTTTCGTTTCATCAATTTTGGGTAAAAAAAATGTCGTAAGCCACATACCCTACACATACCCATCATATCGCCACGTTTTGGCCCATCATGATCCTGCACATACCCTGTTTGTAATTTCCAATACTTGATTACTAGAAGTAGGGTCAGTCAACATTCTTCACATTTTTTGAGCTTTCTTTGGCCTTGAAGAAGTCTGGAGCAACTTTGCAATCGTATCTACTCCAACTGTTGTCGTAGGAGTATATTTTCTCTTCTTCTCTACTTCCTTTTTCAACCATACTAGGGAGGCTTCTATCGGAAAAACATGATATTTATTTCTTAGAGAAATTTCTTTAGACTCACCAGGAGGAATGGGTATATTTTCCACCAGGGAAGAGGGCACTTCAGACAAAGGGGGAAATGTATTGTCTTCAACAATTTGCTTAAAAATGGCATCATGATCCTCAAGCATTGGCGTTGTTTGACTGGTTCTCTTTTTAGGAGTAGGGGTAGATATGTTGTTTAGATCACACACTAACTTCAGTATAACTGACTCCTTAGGCCTCTCACCATTACCTTCAGATTGTGAATTTGGAATAGAAGACCTAGTAGCCATTCTCCCTGATGATATACTCACTACAACTACCTGAGTGGATCCTTGTTCATTTCTCTGAGATGTTATTGGTTCTTGAGTAGAACCTACCACATGTCTCCATTTTCCTTCTAACTAGTCCTGAGTTCTTTTCAATACTAGGGAAGCTCGTACATTCATATTAAAAACTTCATTTTTACCCCAGTCAACCTTGGGATGAGACTTATTAGACAATTTTTTATATTCGGGTTCAACAATCACTTAATTTTCAATCACACCTTTGAGAATTTGGAAAGAAAGACTGAAATATTGTATATGTTTGAGGCTTAACCTCATATAATCACTTTTGAAGACTTTATTTTCATCAACACAGTCTTCCCAAAAATCCTTAATAGAAGGTTGATGCTTATATGAACTTCCTCCATATACATTATGCCTCAGGAAACCCTTGCTATAAAAATTAGCTCGCATGAATAAATGTTGGAGATTATATTCTTTAAGAACTCCTTTGGAACCTTTGGCCATCTAATTATTTTTACATGTAAAAGGAGTTGTCAATAGGAAATGATATGCATGCTTCCCCATATTCATGTACTTTACATTCATCATAACCATTTTCCTACAAACCTCTAGGAACACCAACAAATCTTCAGGATATCTAGGCAATTTTAATGGGGCCTTCTCAAAACCTCCTATCCTCAAGTGGGAAAACCTATCAAGTTGGATATAAAAACTTTCAAACTTAGATACAAGAGACACTAACTAAGAAGAAAAATGCATTTCAGGGTTTCCATCGATTTTCCTCACAACTTCCATCAAGAATGTGTCATTGACAAGGAAAAAATCTCCCATACCAACTTTCTTAGTAAAACATGAATAACACTTATATACAAGCATGCCAAAAGTTGGGAATACCTATGGATTTAATCCTGGCTAGAAAGATCTTTGACTGGCTATGATATATATTAAGCAAGAACACAAATGGAAGGTAGCAGCTTTCTGGAAATTGATTAATTATTCATTCAAATGAAAGCAAATGATCTTAGCCCAATCAATGAACACATTTTCATCATAGATAACCAAAATAAACTGACACATCCAATCTTCAAAAGACTCAATTTTTGCATTTCCAACAATGTGATGTAATAGATCAATGACATCTACAATTTCCCCTTTAAAATGCATTCTCTTAAGTTTGGAAGGTAGTTATGACTTACCTCTTTTCTCCGACTTCAACCACCCTTTGGACATAGAATTCTTGCATCAACTCTCATTGACTTTAAAAAACTCACTAGCCATCGCAACAGACATATTTTTTACAGGTGCTTTTTGAGGAATCTTTAGTGCATGGGAAATAACTCCAGGAGTGATTTTAGTACAGCTTCTAGAAAACCCCAGGCATGAGCTAATCCACTTTCTATCAATTTTTCATCCACATGAGATCTTCTATCACTTTCCAAACACGCCCAGAATTCATCCAGCTTAAACAATCCTAGCTCTGTGTCCCTTACGCCGAGCCAACGATTTTCAATTCCAGACTACGTGAGCTTGCAATAAACAAAAGGAACACTTGTATTCCTAAAGAAATAATTGTAGAAGGCGGAAGTACAACTGAAGGCTTAACAAAATAAATCTCCACCACCTTAAGTCATGCTAAATGATAGGACGTGCGTTTGGTATGAATTAATATGGTGCTTAATTTTTAATCCTCAGTAAAGTAAACCCTAGGATTTGTGTGCTTTAGAAAATTATTTGATAAGACATCTCCGAGTTGTATTGTATGCCTCCTTAAATGCATAGGCGACACCTCGAAGCATTTGGGATCAATAACATATCACCTTTTCTCAGAAAGTTGAAACTTTGTAACCTAAAGTTGAGAGTTAGGAAGTTATGAAAACCTATGACTCGTCAACTACATAATAAACCAACACACTTGACACTACAAAATGGAAAACAAGTCAGGCTATCATGAAGTTAGGAAAAATGCAAACCTGATGACAAGGCTTAAAGACATCAAACACCATCAACTTAAGTTTCATAACTTTAAGAACACGTGACAAGGAGTTAGAAACTTAGAGAATCCCGTGACAAAGTCAAAAATGAGGGAAAATACTTAGACTTGGGCAAAAAATAAGAAATTAAAGACCAAGGAAGATAAAATTTAAAAGACATGATACATAGTATACCTATGGGTAACATTGGCTCTAAATGGGGACCAGGACTGACAAGACGTAGAGAATCCAGAAACATGGCATAAAGCCTTATTCATTGGGAAATAGAGTCAAAACCAGAGAAACCAAAAACAAAACAAAACTATGTACAAGGACGAACTGAACAAACAATTATTCAAGAAGTTTCAAATCTTTCTCGTTGTAGGCAAGAGGTAGAACAGTGCCATTAGGATAATCCAATTGGAAAGCATGATCCCCAACAAGTTGCTTGATCAGAAAAGGCCCTCTCTAGAGAGAATCAATTTTTTCATGTGCTCCTTTTTCCTCCCTTCTCCTATCCCAGAGAAGAACTAAATCACCAACTAAAAATTCTCTTTGTCTAGCCCTTTTATCAAAAACCTTCACCATCTGTTGATGTTTGGTAATCTTATCCACCACAATTTCTCTTTCTTCTTCCAGCTTATTCAAATACACAATCCACTTTTCCAAGGCTGTCTGAAATTTCCCATCTTCTATATACTTCTATAAATTAAGTGTTGAAATATCCAATTTTGTAGGCAAAGTGTGATCAATGCCATATACTAATTGAAAGGGGGACATCCCAATAGCTCTTTTATAGGTAACTCTATCAGCCCACCAAGCATCCTATAAATTTTTATGCCATCCTCTTTGATTTTCGTGAACCAACTTCTTGATAATGGAAATTAAATTCTTATTACTAGACTCAACTTGCCCAT
Organism: Sequoia sempervirens; assembly: GCA_007258455.2. NCBI lineage: Eukaryota > Viridiplantae > Streptophyta > Pinopsida > Cupressales > Cupressaceae > Sequoia > Sequoia sempervirens. The sequence continues at coordinate 948,515,712 of VDFB02271358.1, forward strand.
TGCCTTGTGGATAATAATCATATGAATGAGCAAGACTAATGCCATAATCGTAATAGAAAAGAGTAATTTTAGTAGAGGAAAAAGAGCTAGCATTATCAACGACAATTTTCTTGGGCACTCCAAACCTTACCAAAATATTCTCTTTCAAAAAATTACACATGACCTCAGTGGTGGTATTCTTTACTAGAATAGCTTCCACCCACTTGGTGAAATAATCTATGGCAGTCAATATGTGTGTATGTCAAGCACTGGAATTCAGGTTGATTGGCCCGATGAAATATAAACCCCATTGCTGAAAGGGCTCATCAATTACCAGAGGTTTCAAGGGAAAAGCAACAAGTTGTGGTCTACTAGTGAATTTTAAACATTTTTCACATTTTGACACCCACTCATATGCATCCTTAAACATACCTAGCCAATAGAATCTATGATGTAGGATTTTGAAAGCTGTTACAGAAGCCAAAAAATGTCTGCCACATGGCTCACTATGGAAAGCCTCCAATACCTTCTTCTACTGCTCTTTCTCAACACATCTTAAGAAAATCCCATTCGCACCTTTCTTATAAAAAATTTCCTTCCCAAAGAACATACTTGTTTTCTTCAAGATTTAAGTTTCTCTTTTCTTTTGATGAAAAATGTGATGGGAAATCACCATAGGTCAGGAAATAAGAGACATCAGAAAACCAACCATTAGTTGTGCTTGTGAATAGTACTAATGGTAACTCTTCTTCTTCAACAGGTTTAATTTCATCAATCATTCTAGGCAGACCCTTTCCCCTAACTAGATTAGTGGGTTTAATATCCAAATCATATTCTTGAATTTTGGCTATCCAAGATCCTCTTTTATTGCATCCAATATCTTGTTGGGTAAGAATACTTTTCACAGCAATTTTAGGAACAAAAATAGTAGTATGAGAATGAAGAATATATAAAACCTAAAACTTTTGAGAGCCTTCACAACAACATATGCATGTTTCTCAAGGGGTGAATATTTGAGTTCATATTTATTTAGAGGAGTGCTCATAAAAGAGATAGGGGGTTCAAAACACTGGGTATGTGCAAGATCATGATGGGCCAAAAAGTGGCAATATGATGGGTATGTGGCTATTTTTACCCAAAATTGATGAAATGAAAAGGGTTTTAGAGGAGATTCTTTTCCACCAATATAAATTTTTCTACTTTGAAATTAATAAGTAATTATTATTATTCATTTTCTATTCAAATTATGACTAAAGTCTTGATTGATAGATTGATTGAAAAAATCTATAGCTTTCAAACGGTATCACATTTTTGAATCCAAAACATGCTTCACATTCTATGCTTCACATACAATAGGATTAAAATAAATAAATTGAATTTCATGAAGTTTTGACCAAGTTAAGGTGGTCAAACATACAAGTTTTTATACTTTTAAAATTGTAATAAAAATTTCATAATTAATTTTTACTTGGAAAAAATTACAAAAAATATGCATCACATCGACATGAGTCCTCTACTTATATATATAAAAGAATATTATCATTTTATTGTGGTTAGGGTGGTTAAACATCTACTTCTTATTTTTTCCCTGAAATTGAAGTACTACTGCATTTAAATTTCAAATTTTCACCAAATAGCTTTTTTTTAAAGAAACCTAGTAGTTCAGAAACTAGATTCAATTTTCTACAGATTCTATTCTTACATATTTTTGAAATAATATAGATAACTTATTCAAATTTTTACATCAAGTTGCCTAACTCTGATTTTTCTTATTTTTTTGCCACTTAAGGGCCTGTTTTTTCCATTATGATCCTACACATACCCCCTACTCATTCTTTTGTAACAAGATGGATGAAATTGAGGTGTGCTCAAAGGAATAACTCTATATGAGAAAATCTTTATTAAAATCAGGATGAACTAAGTGGGGGAATTTGCTATTGCAGTTTTAATATCTACAAAAGATTATTTTCCCTCATTGCTCCATTTAAAAATTGGGTGTTCCTTCATCATATCAGAAATGGATTTTGTTAGCTCAAAAAAAATAGGAGCAAACCTCCTTAGAAAGTTCACCTAACCAAAGAAAGACTCGGTACTATCTTTGTTGGTAGGTAATCCTAGGGATGCATAATTTCCTGCACTCTCTCTAGGTCTATCTTGATTCCATCCTTTGAAACAATGTGGCCTAATATTTTTCCTTTAGTTACAGTGAAGATAAAATTATTAGGGTTTAAAGAGATACCTTATTCTCTGCAATGTTGCAATACTACCTCCAAATCATGTAAATGATTGGCTCTCTTTTTGGAAAAAATTGTTAGGTCATCCAAATAAATCACTATAATTTTATTTCTGAGATCACCAAAAGATAATTCCATAGCCCTTTGAAAAGTGGCTCCAACATTAATAAGGCCAAATTGCATTCTATTATAGGAAAAAACACCAATGGGTGTGGTGAATGTTGTTTTATGTTGATATTTAGGGGCTACTTCGATCTGATTATAACCTGAGAAACCATCAAGCATAGACATCATTTCAGAGCCAACAACTCTTTGTAGAATATGATCCATCATAGGTAGTGGATAGTTATCTTTTAAAGATGCTTGATTTAAATTTTTCAAGTCAACACATATCCTTATCTCTCCATTTTTCTTTCTCACAAGAACTATATTGGCTACCCATGAGGAATGATGAATATGATAAATAATTTTTTCCTTGAGCATTTTATCAATTTCATTGAAAATAGCTTCTACAACTTTGGGATTATAAGTCCACTATTTCTGTCTGTAAGGTGTGGCACCAGGTTTCAACAAAATATTATGCTGAAATTCTCCATTTCTAAACTTCTTCAAGTCTGCATATCACCATGTGAAAACATCCATGTATCGTGTCAATAGACAAATCAGTCTATCTCTCTCTCTTCCTGGGAACAACACTTCCCAATACAAACAAACTTAGGATCATTTTTGGTACCAATATTCACTTTACCATACTCAACAAATGCTTCAACAAAAACTTTACGCTTCTTTTTCATATATTGATCATGCCTATTGAATAAGTGTTTGAGAGAAACTAAACCCTTTGGAATATTGATACCTTTCAACTGGATGATTTTTCGTCCCCTTCCCATTAGGGGAAACAATATCACCTTCCAAAGCATCATTACTTTTATCATCACTGCCTTCAAAATAAATGTGGGAAAAAGCTTCATATTTCTCTAAAAATTCAATAATTTGTTGATCATTATTGAACACTTGCCAATGATTTACATTGTCAGGGACACTAGGTCTGTATACAATTTCAATTCTATAGGGCTCATCTTTGAAATATGGATGCGGCAAGAGCAATGACACCGAGACTGCCAAGGAGTCGGCTCTAGCAGTTTGTTCTTTGGGAACAGATTCTATAAAAAAAACATCAAAATCTTCTTTACAATTCCAAAATCTGTTTCTATAATGTTTAAGCCGACCATTTTTCACAGTGTAAATCTTTCTCACCTACTTCACCACTAATTATGTGTCTCCTACTACTCTCAATTGTTTAATACCCTTTTCTTTGGCTACACTTAGACCAAGCAATAGAGCTTCATACTCGGTCGTATTATTGGTATTAGCAAACTCCAATTTGAAAGCAAAGGGGAATTTATAGCCATCAGGAAAAATCAAACTATTCCAACACCTGACCCAAAATTAGAACAACTTCCATCAAATTTAAGCATCCACAATTCATTGACCAAATCAGGACTAATAGGATTTGAATTATCCTCTTGCTCAGAAGTGCACATATAGGTTCTCGGTCCTATTTCAACAAACAAAATATTTGCTCTCAGATCGCTAGACTTTAAGATAGTGAATTTGGCCTTAGGTTTAGGATTCAGACATATTTTATTTCCATCCAAAGGTATTAAGGCATGAGACCAATCCATTTGGATTTCCCCACCCAAATCCTTACAAAAACTCCTACTCAACAACATACCATAACTTGCAGGAATATCAACAAGCAATATAGTCAATCTCAACCTCTTTTTAGGAAAAGCACCCAAGGCCACTTGAGTATCTTTAATCTAATCTATAATAGGGACTGGGGACCCATCCATGGAATAAAATTTACCTTGGGAAGAGGTAAAAGATAAACCTACGGCCTTAGCTATTTGGGTAGGAATCACATTTTTAGAAGCTCTAGAATCGATGATACAATTACTCAACCTAAAACCAGCAATGTATAATGCGATATAGAAAGGGTATGGTTTCATGAATGGGTTTTGTGAGATTGAAGGTTTATCTATAGTATTAGAACAAATTTGATTCCAAAGATTGGCTTCATTATCAATGGAAATTTGAGCATTACATTGGGATGGTGAAGAATCTTGCTTAACATATCTCACCACCCTATCTAGTTATGAGGGATTGAGTCTCAAGTACTCTGCTTGTGAAATTTGAATTTTGGTATTCTTGCAAGACTCAACTATATCAAATGAACCAGAAGGGAGAGTGATAGGAGATGAAGCAAATGGTACCTCAACTTGCACACTATTGGAAGTAGTTTTCTCTTACTTCTTCTACTTTGTTAAAATGTATTTCAGGGCTGAAGATGAGCCAGCCTGATCAGCCTTGGCATGTTGTGCTCTAGTGAAGACAACACAATTGGGATCATCAACTCTGACATATACATCCTCTCAAGCTTTTTCCTCTGATATGAACTCAATGAAGTTCATGCTAGCATCATCAGACAAACTAGGCTCCTCCATATATGGTTCCATAGTATGTTTATTTGTTGAAAGAATTTGCATGAATCTAATCATCTTAGGACAAGTAGCTCCATCATAATCCAAAGATAGATGAAAATTACAATGATTCCCCTTACTGGAAGAGGAAGGACCCTCAATTACTAACCTTTGATTTGGGGCATGCAATGAAACTGTTTTGTGGAGAACTCCTTGAGAATTCCTGGAAACATCTTGATAGGGCATTTGTGAGGGACCCTTTGGCATTTGCCTCTGAGTGACTGGGTCAGTAGAATTTACTAGTGAAGGTCTACTAGTTTGTAGTTCTTTCTTCAATTTTCCATAAATAATCAGATCATTTGGGTATGTGCAGGATCATGATGGGCCAAAAGTGGCAATATGATGGGTATGTGGCTGACGACATTTTTTTTACCCAAAATTGATGAAACGAAAAGGGTTTTTAAAGGAGATTCTCAGCTTTCCACCAATATAAATTATGCTTTACTTTGAATTTAATAAGTAATTATTATTCATTTTCTATTCAAATTATGACTAAATTCCTGATTGATAGACTGATTAAAAAACATCTATAGCTTTCAAACGACATCACATTTTTTGAATCCAAAACATGCGTCACATTCTATGCTTCACATACTATAAGATTAAAAAAATAAAAATTGAATTTCATGAAGTTTTGACCAAGTTAAGGTGGTCAGACATACGGGTTTTTTATATTTTTAAAAGTTGTAATAAAAATTCATAATTAATTATTTAATTGGAAAAAATTACAAAAATATGTATCACATCGACATGAGTCCTCTACTTATATCTAAAATATTATAAAAAATATTATCATTTTATTGTGGTTAGGTGGTGATTGACTCCTTACTTATTTTTCCATGAAATTTAAGTACTATTGCATTGAAATTTCAAATTTTCACCAAATAGATTTCTTTTTAAACAAACCTAGTAGTTTAGAAACTACATTCAATTTGCTACAGATTCTATACTTACATATTTTTGAAATAATATAGATAGCTTATTCAAATTTTTACGTCAAGTTGCCTAACTCTAATTTTTCTGATTTTTTTGCCACTTAAGGTCCTATTTTTTCCATGATGATCCTGCACATACCCAATTTCTATGGATACAACTCTATCTTGCACAATAGCTAAGTCAACTGTACCTTCCCTTTTACTAATGAAACTCACATATGGTGGAAGAGTGTTAATGAACATTGCTTTCAACAATTCAGCACTAGGCCTTACATTCACAAAAATTATGTTAGGTAATTTATTAAACTTAGCCACAAAATCCCTCATTGACTCATGAAATTCCTTTTTCATTGAACCCAATTGAGCAACCAATATTTGATTATCTTCTGTAGACTTAAATTTGTTCTCAAACCTTGTTCTTAGGGTAGCCCAATTGTTAATTGAACCATTGGGAAGAGAATAAAACCAATTAGCAACAACGTCTATCAAAGATTCTTCAAAGAGTCTCATAGCAACATCTTCATGTTGTATTGCAAGAATGGAAGAGGCAGTAAAGAAAGCCTTCATACACTCATCAGGAGAAACTTTCCCATCCCCATTGAATTTGGGTATAATCTTTCTTGAACCTTTAGGTAAATCATGGAGTTGTGCACTGGCTCCAAAGGTTAGAGGACCTATGACGACCCCCCATTAGACCAGTTGGGGTTGTGCCATTACTAAAGGGAAATTTACTCATGCATGAAGGGTAGTACCATACAAAAGAAGACCTTGACAAGATATCTTTGGAACCCCAGATACACTAGGTTGAGGAGGAGGAGGAGGAGAAGACGGTCTACTGATAGACTTAACTTTTTGGGTGATGGAAAATATGAAAAATCAATGGTTTCTAAGAACTAAAAATATTTATCTGGGTATGTGCAAGATCATGATGGGCTAAAAAGTGGAGATATGATGGGTATATGTAGGGTATGTGGCTGATGACTTTTTTTTACCCAAAATTGATGAAACGAAAAGGGTTTTTAAAGGGTATTCTCAGCTTTCCACCAATATAAATTATTCTTTACTTTGAATTTAATAAATAATTACTATTCATTTTCTATTTGAATTACGACTAAAGTCTTGATTGATAGGCTGATTGAAAAACATCTATAGCTTTCAAATGGTATCACATTTTTTGAATCCGAAACATGCATCACATTCTATGCTTTGCATACTATAGGATTTAAAAAAAAAAATAATTTCATGAAGTTTTGACCAAGTTAAGGTTGCGAGACATACAAGTTTTTTATATTTTTTAAAAGTTGTAATAAAAAAATAATAATTAATTATTTACATGGAAAAAAATTACAAAAAAATATGCATCACATCAGGACATGAGTCCTCTACTTATATCTAAAATCTTATTAAAAAATATTATCATTTTATTGTGGTTAGGGTGGTTAGACATACACCTACTTCTTATTTTTCACCTGAAATTTAAGTACTATTGCATTGAAATTTCAAATTCTCACCAAATAGATTTAAAAAATAAAAATAAAACTAGTAGTTTAGAAACTACATTCAATTTTCTACAGATTCTATTCTTACATATTTTTGAAATAATATAGACAACTTATTCAAATTTTTACATCAAGTTGCCTAACTCTAATTTTTCGGAAATTTTCGCCACTTAAGGGCCTATTTTTCCCATGATGATCCTGCACATACCCATCTACAAGACCTTTTTTCTTATCACCCCTAGTATACCTTTTAGAAGCCAAGTTTTGACAGGATACTAATAGGCTAACAGAGTCACCAACTTTTATTTATTGATGGTTTCATGGGGGATTTTTCCTATTATTTACTTGATTTCTAGGGGCTTGTGTGGAATGTAATCTTACTCTTCTGACAGGAGGAAAAATATTTTCTACAAACGCAATCTCCTAAGAATTCTCAAAGTGCCTTGCATTTTCTTTGATAATATCTTCGGGTTCGTCCTCTTCTTCCAATAACTCGTTAACTCTGTGATATTGATAGTTAGTTCTCTATTGCCAATCCAACAACCTAAGACCAGTTATTATATATTCTTGATTGCCTACTAACCAATCTACGTTAGGATGAAGAACATGAGCGTTATGCCTCTAGAGAACCATTTCTATTAACCATAGAGCAACTCATCATGCAATAATTATTTTCCTAAGTTCGATCCCCAGTAGAGTTGCCAAAAATCTGTTGGTTGATAGATTTATCACCTAACTCTATATTATCATTCCCACTAAGGTGACAAATGTAACCATAGTTGAATCAGTAATAATATGATTTTCAGACCAATTCTTTGCTTATTTTAAAAGGTGGCAGCTACCTTTATATGATATTCATTGAATAATTTCTAACTAACGTTGCTTTTAACCAAAATGAAAATAAAGGAAGGGGCTTTTAACCAGAAAGCTTTAAAGGTATTCAATAACTTCATATGATAAAACCAAAAAATACTTTATGCCTAAAATTAAATCAAATATCACCACAGAGGAATCTCAACTCATAGATAAATGATACCACAGTGATGCAACTAATCAAAATATCTATCATTCCAATAGTAGATCAAACAATGGTAGAAAATTCAACATAAGCATAATAGATTCATACACCATAATTCAAATATTACGAATGTAGAAACTCCACCATTGTCTTTTATATTAAAATAACAGAAAGAAGTATTTCAAAATAATAGAGTTTTTCTCAAATGAGTAAATAAAAGTTTTCCCAAAAGATCTGAATCACAGAAGCCAAACCCAAATTTAAAGTATAACAATCTGTCTTTGGTAATAGTTTCTTGGAAGTAACCACACCGAATAATTAAAAAAGAGAGTCTTTAACTTAAATGAGCCAAATTTAAAGAAAGCATTAAGAAATATTAAAAAAATCTATGCATCATTTCCTTCCAGCTCAGCCTCTTCATCTTCTAGATTATCGATCGCTTTTTTCTGCAACAGTCTCTCTTGTGCCTTCATCCTAGATTTGTAGTCCATGTACTTGGAAATAACTACTAATATCTCTTTGGTCCCTGGTGTTACAGTGATCTGTGGTCTTATTCTTGCTTTGGTTAGAGTAGCTTTAGACTCATTCAGAGTGTCATACCTTCTTCTTCAGTTTTAAAAGAACTGAGGTAAACTTGCAATCTATTGAGCATTGAGTAAGATTCTATGGTCATTGTGGCAGGATCTTCCATCTCCTTGTTGAATATCTCTTTGAATTTCAGAAAAACTTCCTTCAAATCTAGAATCCTCTCATCAAACTCATCGGTTATCTCAACCTTCAGGTCATGAAAATTTCCTTTAACCTCCACCAGCATATCCAAATACTTTTCAAGTGCTTTAGAAATATCCTTTACTAGATTGTCATAAAGGCCTAATTTCCACTCTAACTGGATGGACCAAGAAAGATCTAACTCCTTTGGATCATTCACAATTTATTCATTAATCAATTTCATTCGATCCATGGAAATCCACTCTTTAATTTCTTGTGAGAGCATGTAGAGGCTAGTCTGATCTTTCTTGACCTGTCGTAGCTCTACCATCAATTCCTTCCTCTTATCAACAACCTGAGTATAGAAAAGAAAAAAATTACTAATAAAGAGGTTAGTCTCCTGAAGCATTTCATCAATCCATTTGCTGACATTTTTGGAGTAGCTCAAATTATTCCTGATTAATTGCATTGCAGATTCATGAATAGCTCCTACCTCAGAACTCGAGGCTTCACTAGAAATAGAAGGGGGAATTATAGAAGAAATAAAGTTATTCAAATCAAGAACTTGAGATTGCAATCTCACCCTTTCTTTTGTTTCTTCCTTTACCTGTTTAATCAAAACATTGATTGAATAATCAACATGATATATATCACCTTCAATTGTCTGGGGCCCCATATCAACATGTGTGAATTTATAGCCAACTACTGTTATCTCATCCTCATTTAGATCTTTTATATGGTCTACAATTTCCAATTGATTACCAGAAGTAGGGTCAGTCAACATTCTTGACAATTTTTGAGCTTTCTTTGGCATTGAAGAAGTCTGGAGCAACATTGCAACCGTATCTACTCCAACTGTTGTTATAGGAGTATTTCTCTTCTGCTCCTTTTTCAACCATACTAGGGAGGCTTCTTCCAAAATAGGATCTTTATTTCTTAGAGGAATTTATTTAGACTCACCAGGAGGAATGGGTATCTTTTCCAATGGGGAAGAGGGAACTTCAAAAAAAGGGGGAAATTTATTATCTTCAACAATTTTCTTAAAAATGGCATCATGATCCTTAGGTATCAATGTTGTTTGACTAGTTTTCTTTTTAGGAGTAGGGGTAGATATGTTGTCCTGCTCACACATTGACTTCAGTTTAACCAACACCTCAACCCTCTCACCATCACCTCCAAATTGTGAATTTGTGCTAGAATACCTAGTAGCCATTCTCCCTAATAATATACCCACTGTAACTACCTGAGTGGACCCCTGTTCATTTCTCTGAGATGCTATTGGTTCTTGAGTAGAACCTATAGCCTGTCACCATTTTCCTTCTAACTAGTCTTGAGTTTTTTTCAATACTAGGGAAGCTCATACATTCATATTCAAAACTTGATTTTTAACCCATTCAACCTTGGGATGAGACTTATTAGATAATTTTTCATATTCGGGGTCAACAACCATTGAATCTTCAATCACACCTTCGGGAATCTAGAAAGAAAGACCTAAAATTTGTATTTGTTTGAGGGTTATCCTCATATAATCCCTTTTGAAGACTTTATTTTCATCAGTACAGTCTTCCTAAAAATCCTCAATAGAAGGTTGATGCTGATATGAACTTCATATAGTCTGCCTCAAGAAATCCTTCCTATCAAAATTAGCTCACATGAATAAATGTTGGAGATTATATTATTTAACAACTCCTTCGACACCTCTGGCCATCTAATTATTTTAACATGTAAAAGAAGGAGTTTTCAATAGGAAAAGATATCCTTGCTTCCCCATATTCATGTACTTTACATTCACCACAGCCGTTTTCCTACAAAACTCCAAGAACACCAACAAATCTTCAGGATATCTAGGCAATTTTAGCGGGGCATTCTCAAAACCTCCTATCCTTAAGTAGGAAAACCTATCAAATTGGATATAAAAACTTCCAAACTCATATACAAGAGACATTGACTCAAAAGAAAAACACATTTGAGGGTTTCCATTCAATTTCCTCACAAATTCCATCAAGAATCCACATTGACAAGGCATAAATCTCCCATTCCAACTTGCTTGGTAAATTGTGGATAACACTTATATACAGGCATGCCAAAAGTTGGGAATACATGTGGCTTTAGTCCTGAATAGAATGATCTGTGACTGGATATGATATATATTAAGAAAGAACACAAATGGAAGGTAGCAATTTTCTAGAAATTGATTAATTATTCTTTCAAATGAAAGAAAATGATCTTAGCCCAATCAATGAACACATTCTCATAAAAAATAACCAAAATAAACTGACACATCTAATCTTCAAAAGACTCAATTTGTGCATTTCCAACAATGCGATGTAATAAAGAAATTGGCATATGTAATTTCCCCTTTAAAATGCATTCTCTAAAGTTTGGTTGGTAGCTATGACTTACCTCTTTTCTCAGACTTGAACCACCCTTTTTCCATAGAATTCTTGCACCAACACTCATTGACTTTGAAAAACTCACTAGTCGTCGCAATAGACATATTCTTTATAGGTGCTTTCTCAAGAATCTTTACTGTGTGGGAAATACCTCCAGGAGTGATTTTAGCAACAACAGTTTCATCCATGGATTTTATCTCATGCATTTCATGAATATATCTTCTCGTGCATGCACCTTTTAGGTCTATGCTCAACACAAATTTTGGAAAACCCCCAACATGAGCTAATCCACTTTTTAACAATTTTGCATCCACAGGAGATCTTTTGTCACTTTCCAAACGCACCCATAATTTCTCTAGATTAAAGGATCCCAGCTTCGTGTCCCTTATGTCGAGCCAATTATTTTCAATTCCAGACTACATGAGCTCGCAATACACAAAAGGAAAACTCATATGCCTAAGTAAATAATTATGGAAGGTAGAAGTACAACTGAAGGCTTAACCAAAAAAATATCCACCAGCTTAAGTCATGCGAAATGATAGGACGTGTGTTTGGTATGAATTAATATGGTGCTTAATTTTTAATCCTCATTAAAGTGAACCCTAGGATTTGTGTTCTTTACAAAAGTCCTTGATAAGTCATCTCCAGGTTGTACCGTATGCCTCCTTAAATGCATAGGTGGCACCTTGAAACATGTGGTATGAATATCATATCACCTTGTCGCAGAAAGTTGAAACTTTGTAACCCAAAGTAAGGAGTTACGAAGTTATGAAAACCTCTAACTCACTGACCGTACAATAGACCAACACACTTGACACTTCAAAAGGGAAAACAAGTTGGGCTATCGTGAAGTTAGGAAAAAAACAAACCCAATGAGAAGGATTAAAGACACCGGATGCCAATGACTTAAGTTTCATAACTTTAAGAACATGCGACAAGGAGTTAGAAACTTAGAGAATCCCACAACAAAGGTGAAAATGAGGGAAAATACTTAGACTTGGGCGGAAAATAAGAAATTAAAGACCAAGGAAGATAAAATTTAAAAGAAATGATAAATATTATACCTATGGGTAACAATCATCTAACTCTTTGTCTTTCATTATGTGTAAAAATATTTTTAGGACTATTTTATGACATATTTTTATTGTGAATAAGGATGTCAATGTTTTCTTAATAAATCATAATTGGTGATTTGAGTTAATACAATTTTTGAATATGTTTTCTTGAGATTAGTAATAGAAATAACCATTAAATTATATGTTTTAATCACATGTTTTAATATTTTTTATGATCAAATACATGAAACTACTTTTAAACAAAATATTGTTTTCCATAGGGGCAACAATATTGTTACCTCAACCAAACCAACCTGTTTCTCTCTTAGAATCCATTAGTTGAAAATTCCAAGATATTCTTCCTTATTCAACACATGTACCTAAAATACAAAGATCTACAAAGAAGAAAAAAAATATGGGCCAATGGGATCTCCACCCAACCATAAGATTGAGACTCAATGAACCCTCAAGCTAGGGTCACATAGCACTTCCAAAACATTACTTTCCACATAGGATCCACAACCAAATTGCAACATATAACATCTGCATAACTAAACTTGACACATTACAACCACTAATCACAATTGTTCTTAGAAAAGTGTACACTTTACATACTTTGCATATCCCAACATCTTTCATTCATATTTCTTTACTTTAACACACTAAAAGGGTATAAATGAAATTAAACTAAGCAAGGTGGAAGACTCAACCAATGAAAACCCTAACACACTAATTGTAGAAAAACAAGGGATTCAACATCAAATTTCACATAGATTTTTTCATAAGCAAGATCAATATGAAAAAAAACTTATCACAAAATAGGAAAGATAACTAAAATGTTGGACCTCACCATAAAAAATTTCTATCCAACTTGTAGAAAAATATCTCCAATAAATCTCTTTCATTGCTCCTTCCTCTTCACAAACATGACAAGAACTCAAAAATGAAAAATGAAAACCAAACATGAACTCAAGAACAATCAAAAAAGCCAAAAGAGAGAAACCCCCTCTAGACAAATAGAGAGACTAAATGGAAGGGGGAAAGGAAACCTCCTTTTCAACTTCCAAACAACCCTTTTAACGTCAATTTTCGTCACTTTTCATAAGTGAGTAATTAGAGTGGGTTTAGACTTTATTAAAGGGGTTTTATGAAATAAAAACACCCCTACCCCACAAACCAAAGCTATCACCTAGGAAAATTTTTAAACAATTAAGACCATGTAAGGACTTCATAAAACATAAAATAAGTGACCATAATAATAAAGCGAATCACAAGAATAATAAAATTAATTTCTCATACACGCAACCCAAACCACACAAAACAAGGTTAAATCACATTCCCATGACAAGACTAATATTTAAAAAGATTACAATAAAGGAAGTAGCTATGTGACCCCCTTATCAACATTGGTAAATTTTTACCTGTTTACTTAACCAAGAAAGTGTGTCAATATTTCCCACAATTAATAATAATTAAAACAAACAATGTATGAATTAAAAATTCCAAGAATAATAATCAACTAGAAAATTAGATCCACTAATCTACACAAGTAACATACAATTTAACACTCCTTACTCACATGATACCTATTATGGAGTCAATGAACAATTGAGTGAATACTATTTGTTATCAAAATATCACTACTTATGTCAATAGAATATTTAACCTATTATGTATAGGGTATGTGCAGGATCATGATGGGCCAAAAAGTGGCAATATGATGGGTATGTGTAGGGTATGTAGCTGACAACTTTTTTTTAACCCAAAATTGATGAAACAAAAATGATTTTTAAAGGAGATTCTCAGCTTTCCACCAATATAAATTATGCTTTACTTTGAATTTAATAAATAAATATTATTCATTTCCTATTTGAATTATGACTAAAGTCCTAATTGATAGACTAATTTAAAAACATCTATAGCTTTCAAATAGTATCACATTTTTTGAATCTAAAACATGCATCACATTTTATGCCTCACATACTATAATATTAAAAAAAAAATGAATTTCATGAAGTTTTGACCAAGATAAGATGGTTAGACATATGATTTTTTTATATTTTTTAAAAGTTGTAATAAAATATTCATAATTAATTATTTACTTGGAAAAAATTACAAAAAAATATGCATCACATCGATACATGAGTCCTCTACTTATATATAGAATCTTATAAAAAAATATTATCATTTTATTGTGGTTAGGGTGGTCAGATAGACACCTACTTCTTTTTTTTTCCCTGAAAATTAAGTGCTACTACATTGAAATTTCAAATTTTCACCAAATACATTTTTTAAAAAATAAACCTAGTAGTTTAGAAACTACATTCAATTTGTGACAGATTCTATTCTTACATATTTTTCAAATAATATAGATAACTTATTCAAATTTTTACATCAAGTTTCCTAACTTTGATTTTTCTAAATTTTCATTACCACTTAAGGGTCAGTTTTTTCCATGATGATCCTGCACATATGTCATACTACTATAAGTAACATTAAATATCAATAATTTTCTTCATAATCACACCTACTCACATTCATAATATGTAATTACCTAATATAATGTAATCCACTTAATATACATAGTAATATTACCAATAATTAAGCATATTGATCATTACATAATTATGTAGACAAAGAATGGAACTCATCCGAATATCACAATAATTCACAACAACTGTTAGATAGGATTAGTTAAGAATATTAAAAACTTCATGGTGTAGCAACAACCATCACTCATGTGTACTATCCAACATGAAAGAACATAGAATATAACATATAAAACATCAAAAACTAATAGGATCAACAAGGTCACAAGGGATGGGGTCTTACATTCTCCCCCCCAAGATTGGGCTTCTTCATGGAAGTCCCTAAAAGTGAAGGTAAACACAAGGAACAAGCACTTTCCAATAATATCTTTTGTAAAATTTCCTAAGTATGACAATAGAAAATTTTATATTCCAAAGTATTCTAAAATATTAGGAAACTTTACAATTTAACTGTCTACTCAAAGGAAGATCCTTTCATTTTACACAACAATATTATAGATATCAATTTCACATCACCTCATCTATCACTTATAAGGCTTATAAGCACTACAATATACACATATATATGTTCACTTCATTCATGATTACTTTGACAATTTGGTCAATCATTTCACAACATAATGAATTTAAATCTTAACCAATCATTATTTCTCTTTTATCAAGACAATGCCAATAGTTAATGCATAACATCACAAATATTGGTTTACAACACTCACACCATCAACACAACAGTGAAATATCCCACAGTTCAGGTAATGGGATTTATGAGGAGGAACAGTTCCAAATGCCATATCACTGATCACACACTAGGGAAGAATGGACTATGACTGTCCCATGCCAGTCCCATTCACATCCCCATCATCACAAGATAAATTCCCCAGTGCATTTGCAACCCCATATGACCTGCCAGGGATCCCTTCTAGATATAGCAGTTTACATAGTTCACATCACGACAGATATATCAGTAGTTCAAAGAGGCCTCAAACCTAAGAAGATATAAATAATATTTCAAAATTTACAACAAAATATCAAGAAATAAAGAAGAAAATAAATAAATAAATAAATCAAATACAAAGGAACCATCTCAATGTAAATAAAAATTATTTAAATCAAATTAATTCTTTGAGGAAAAAGTGATGACACAAATTAAATATCCAAAAATATAATACTACTAGAAAAAACAATAAAATAATCTTCAAAATAAAACACATTTCACAAAAATTGGCACATTACATGCACTATGTGACTTTCAAGCCACTCAAGAGGTGGAGGGGAATGGTGCTTCTCAAACCACATAGCCAAGAAAACATAGTGGTCTCACACCAATTATAACAATACGGTGGTCTCAAACCATAAAACAATCATATAGTAACCAAGCATAGTCCAACACAATCTAGTACATGCCAACCAAATAACCATAAACATATATATCTGAAGTAGCTTGAAAAATAAGTCATTTGTACACTCAATCTTACCCAAGAGAACATCATTTACCATCACATATCTTTGTAATCATCCCTGTAGTTCTATCATAAGCACTGTAAATCCTATAACTTAAAAAATGAAATAAAAATTGTCACAAGCCCTATTTTTGTCATTTTATATTCTTTTAGCAAATATTGGATGATAAAAATTAAACAATTGCATTCTTCTCCCTCTATTTCCAATAGTGCTCAAGATCATGACTGGTTAAAGAGTTACCTGTATGTGAATAGACTGATACTGATACCACAAGAACACTGCATCTAATACTCATACCTCTGAATATATAATATTTGTAACATCTATAGACCAAGTGGATCTCATCCAAAGTTTGGCACACCAAATCCATCCTCAACCCATTGGATACACTCAACAAAAAAGGTTTTTCACTATGGACCAACAAATATGGTCCTCAAATAGGGGAGCCAATTCAACTCAACGTTCCAAGGGAGAACCAAATTCTTGAAATCTATTCATTGGATAGCATAGGGAGACATCAAGAATCACAATGTTTCCATGTTCCTAAGAATGGAGGGACTCTCTCAACCCCAAACAAAGGAGGATCTCATCCCTCAAGTGAGATCAGCTCTTTAGGCACACCCAAACCCCCATTACACAACAAGACTCCACACTAAACCAAAACACACAAAAAAAAAAAGAAATATCATCACACATAATTTAACACGAGGGTATATGCAAGTAGATCATCCTAGATGTCCATGGCACCCTTATTCCAAGTTGGATGTACCCAGTATCCCAAAATTAAGTCACAAACATAACATTCACTAGTTTCTCACAACACATTATAATGCACTTTCATAACTTTAGACACACTTTTAAATAAAATAATTCTTAGCTACTTTGAAACACATAAAGACCACTTAGCACTATCAAAGCATGAACTAGTTTACATTTGAAACAATTACCAACACCCAATTACATCACTATCACATTGGATTTCCAAGAAAGAATTTTACATAATTCTCAATCCTCAACACAACTCTCAAAACAAACATTAGAAAAATAATTAATTTTACCATAGATCAAAACACACTATACCTTAAGGTTAAACTCCTTTTTTACAACATGATTCAACCCATAGTCTCATTGCACCAAATTTAAGCATCATATTATCTCATTTCAAATCTTCTACTTGAGAAATAAGATAATATTTTACAATACTAAAAAATCAAACATTTTGAATAGGACAACTTTTAAACAATCAATATTAATATTTTCAAATTCTAGGAATGTCCTCAACATATGAATAACACTACATTAAATTCATAGAAAAATATCACACTTGTCAAAAATCAACTCAATAAGATAGTTTTCATAATCAAATTGTAACACAACAAAAAATCTACAGTAAGAAACATTCTTAATAATGAACCCATGTTTTATGGTGGATAGCTAGATTGTATTGAATTTTTAATGCACAACCAAGAGATCATCCAATTATGATGGCCCACTTTACTACACCAATCATTAAATAATTGTTTAAGGAAATGACTCTACATAGTTACCATCTATCTCTATTATGAAGAAAGTTAAAGTGATGAACATAAGTAACTTTAATTTACTATCTCCGAAAGGAAATTTCCCATAAACAAGACTATTAATTCTTTGAAAGCCAAAAATCAATTTCACGTAAATATTTTTCCTTCTTATGTCACTTTCTAATTAGGGTTACATGAATTCAATAATGCCTATAATCAACCAAGAATCCAAATAAAGAGAAACATTAAAAATGAACAATTAGAATTAACATCCAATATTCTTTAAATAAAATTTTCATAAGCTTAAGTGATTCAAGGAACTTTCCCTCCTAAATCAAAACAACTTGCCTCTAACATGAAAAAGAAGACAATAATCACGACATTGTTGGGAATCTAAGATGTTTGAATTCAAGGATGAGAGAGAAAATAACTTCAGGTTTTTTTTTTAAAACTAGTTATAATTCATGTGCTACTTTTAACTTTTTATTGCAAAAATAAGGACAAGATCACTTAATTACTTCTCCCCACAATATTAGAAAAAAACTTTACTCACTAATTAAGACATTACACACATTTGGAAAACAACATGATAAAAAAAAAACACTATTTCCCTTCCAACACAAATGTGTTGAGAAACTAAAAGGTGGAATTTACATCTCATTTAAAGAATTCAATACAACTTCTATCTATTCCCAAACAAATGGTGTAGCTCCATATTTAACTAATAAAATCTATCTATTTACCTATTTGAATTATTACTACTTTTTCCCAAAAGCTCACAAAGTGTAGCAACCTGGTGCTCTAATAATGAGTGTCCCCCATTTCTAGCCCCAAATTTATAAGACAAGTGGAAAAACCTTTGCTTTTCTTAGATCTATAGTCAAAAATTTTGTTATAGTTTTCTAGTTGTCATAATCTTGTATTTTCAATCTATGACACATAGTTTTATTGGTTTATCCAAAGAAGTTCAATTCCAATCCATTTCCAAGAATCAAAAGAATTAGATCTAGGTTTGATTGAATCACCTTTTTGGTTGAAATTCAATCTAATTGTCTTGTGGATTTGCATCCTAATCAAATCTTCAAAAAGGTGGAATTTACCCTTGGTTTTGGATACTAAACTCAAGGGATCTTCTTTTCTACATTTTATTTCGGTGAACTTGATATTTTAACACCATAAACCTTATAAAAAATGCAATAAGTCACCCTAGATATAGGTTTTTCATTGCATTGCATTTAGTGTTTCATGTTTGCATCATAAAAAAGTCATAAAAAACCAAAAAATTGTATATCATAGTACATTGTAAATTGTAATAGGGTTTTTTCACTCATATTAGATTATATTTACATTCAAATTGCATTCATTAGGTCATTAAAATATAAAAAAATTCATTGCATTCAAATTTCATCTTTCATCTAGGTAAAAAAAGTGAAAAATTGCATAGTTTCATTCAAAATTGCATCAAATCATCATTTTCAGAAATTTTCATCTCAAAACTAGACAATTAGTTCATATTAGATCTACAAATTGCATTCAAGATTGAAATTTAATGTTCAAACATTTTTAACATTGTTACACATTTGCATTTTTAAGTTCATAATCATAAAACTACCAAAATTTGGAAAAATACTCACTATCAAACCTATTTGCTTACAGATCTAGGAACCTTAGATAGTAATAAAGATATTCAATATTTGAAATTCAAAAAACCCTAGCTAGGAAACAGACACCCTAGCTACCTATGTCCTACTATTTTTGACTCAAATTTGGCTCAGATTGTTGTTTTTGTGTTCTCTATCTATTCTTGTTGTCTGATTTTTTATTTGGGTTTTTCAATTGCAAAAGGTAGTGTTACATTTGAAAACAAGGTGGTACTTTTCTTATCTCATTGCAAATTTGTGATTTTTTTTGTATTTCAGTATTGATAATTATTAGATCTGTAGGATAATTATTTACATTTTTTTAAGCATTGCATAGTTTGGGTAAATTAGTTTTTATTTTGGTGAAATTTCAAAACCATGGGCTAATACAATAGATTGCAAACTTTAAATACTTTGTAAAAAAACATAATTGATTCCAAATCTAGTTTTAAGTAGTGTCACACAATCACCTCATGTCACTAGTCCTTATGAAACTAAAATTTTAGATAGAACCCTAGTTGGACATAGGTGCCTTAGGAACCTTTGTCCTGCTAAGTCATCCTCAAATTTTAGGTACAAATTCATACTTTTCAGTTTACAAATTTGGAGCTTGATTTCTAGGACTGTGTCTAACAAGTTTGTAAACTATCTATTTTTAGTCCTAGTTTTCTTTAACATGCATAGGCATAGTTTGCAATTGAAATTTAGTGATTAATCTTGGAGAAAGGATAGTAATCTAAACATGTTAGATCTCTTTCCTCAAGTGTATTATATACCTACCAATCCCTTTAGTTGTGATGAATTTGATATATTAGATGATGCCCTTGAGTACTTCATCTTACATAGATCATCCACTATGGATTCTAACATTCCAACAAACATAATCATTGATACTCATGTTAATTGTGGTAGTTACTCTCATAATATCCCTCCTAATTATGAGAGTATCTTAACACAAGAAAATGAAATCATTGACACATTTCTTAATATCAATTTTCCTAATCTTCATTCACCTCCCAACATCTTCCCTACTTGTGAGAAAAATTTGGTGCAAGAGGATGCAATCATGGAAATCATAAAAATCATAGTTGTTCTTCTCCTGATATGTCACCCTCTTGTGAAAAAGGTACCATGGTGTTAGAGGATCCAATCGTTGAGTTCCATGACAATATTGTTTATTTATCTCCCAATACTTCTCTTACTTGGGAAGATATTGTCGCACAAGAAGATAAAATAATTAGTACATGTCTTTAAAAAAATAGTAAGATGGATGGAATAGATGAAGATGCTAAGGTCACATTAGACCCTCCCTCAATAGAAGTTCATTAACAAGTAGATGAATCAGTTGAGGTGATGAATGCATAATTGAAAACTAGATATCCTTTAATTAGTGGACCTCCTAAATCACCTCCCATTATAGGATCTTGTAAAACCCTTGGTAGTATCTTGAAATTTTAAAGTAAGCTCACTAGTAAGAATGTTTCACAACAACCAAGTTATCACATAGTTTCTCACACATATAAAATTCCTCAACACAATGGTAAAGAGTATGATCTTGTTGAGAAACTTCATCCTACTCCAAAAAACATCTCCTTTGGGTTTTGATTCAAATATCACCTAAATACAATAAGACACTCCAAGAGGTTTTGTAGAAGGTTGATGCCCCATTTTCTATTAGACTAAATGATGTAGCCACTTCATTTGATTGTATACAAGTGACAAAGTCAAATATTACATTCCCTCAACATGAATTACCCTTGCTTGAGATCTAAAATAAACATAAGGCCCTAATGATAAAGGTTATCATTATTGAAACTACAGTTAGGAGTACTCTCACAGACAATGGAACAAGTCTTAATGTTTGTAGCATTGACCTCCTAGATAAAATTTGTGTAGAAAAGAATCTTATAGAACCTAATGATGTTAATATTCTTGGCTTTCACAATATTAATAAGCAACCATTAGGAATGATCAGATTACCCATTGAGGTTGGACCTGTGGTTTTTCCTACTCTTTTCCATGTCATGTTAGGACCTCTTTCATACTAATTTTCCACAAATTGTCACCCCTATGTTTAGGGAATCAAATAACAACTTTCTCCAAGAATCATTCAAGGAAACCCTAGAGATCTCAATCCAAGGATGAAGTAGGGGAAAGAGATCTTGTAATAGGGTGTCCTAGGGTCTGAATTATGATTATAAGAGGGGTTCACCACAAAGCTAGGGTCTGGAAAGACTAATGAAATGCAAGATATAATTATGAAACTTAATGATATGCAAGGCCTAATTAAATGACCTAGAAATGCAAGTAAATAGAATTAAAAAAATACAAAATTACAAGTGTGCACTTGGAAACCTGTAGAGGCTTGAATGAGGAATGGAAATAATTGAAATGTTGAATTTAATGTTAAGTAGGAATCATATACTAGTCAGGGTGGTTTAGTCCCAGACTAGGTTTTCTGCACCAAAATAGGAATCTGGTAGTGCTTATTTTGAATCTCCTGAAACCTTGAAAATTGATTGTACTAGGAATCTTATGCCCTAGGTGGCATATCAGTCACAATATACTTTTTTAGAGGATTAAGCTTTGATTCTACTCCCAATCTCTTCTCTTTTTGCCACACTTTGTTTATGGATATGAAACCTTGATTTTGAAGCTATAGATGAATTTTGGTGAAGATATCAACCTTGCAAATGAGGGGAAAACTCTAACAAATTCCTTCAAGATTGTAACCTAATTTTCAAGGATCCTTCAAGCTCCAAGTTACCTAGATCTGCAATTACACATGTAGAGAGAGAAAATTTTGTTGATTGTTAGGAAATGGAGGTTTTCCTTGGTTGAACCCCTTTAACATAATTAAACCAAATGATGAGATAATGAAATAAGGACATGAAACATGAAACATGAACAATGATACCTTGAATGATGTCTCGTAGATCTGTAATCTAACATGAAATTTCAATGAAGGATGTAGATCTAAATCTTGAAATAAGTGTATAACAATGCTTGATATTGGATCTTGAATACAACATCACAACACTAGCTCAACAACATGCTTGATGCTTGATGATCTTGACATGATGATGGATATTGAATTGCTTCATTAATTGATGAAGAAATCTACCCTTGAATGCCTTATAAATTATCTTATAAGCTCTCTTGATGCTCTTGCAAAGTCTTGGAATGCTTAACTCTTGAGGGATTGACTTGATATCATGAAGGATTAATGAAATAATGGTTTGAGACATTTTTTATATAGGAAATCCATCCAAGTTACCACTTATTAGATCCCAAAGGCCGAGATACATAAAATTTGAATTTAAAACCTTGATTTCTCACTCAAAACCCTAAAAAGGGGCCAAATGGGACTCATATGCCACCCCTGGTGTATGGGTTCCACCTAGGTGGGACTCATACAACCAAGGTGGTGTATGGGTCCCACAAGAGCTTTTTGGAGAGAGAAAGTATTAGGGACTTAAGAAATTAAGTCTATTTGTTGATCTTGTTAGGATTTCATTTGAAATAAGCTTTGACATAAAAAATATAGGATCTTAGCAGCCTATTAATGATGACATAAAGGTCATAAATGCAAGGGGGCCCAAAAATCAATCTGAAAGTGTAAATAAATATACTTTACAACATCAAATTAAGGAAAAAATAGGTCTATTTTTCTTAAAAGGGACCTAAATCCATGATCAAATCTAATCTCTTTGTCCAAAAATGCATGCTCACTCTGAGGCAACAAAACTTCAGGTTGTTCATTGGGTGAGTATCGAAAATGGGTGGCTTAGTGAGAAACTCATGCCTATGTGTCAACTTCTCATTGTATAATGAGAAATTCATGCCCATGTTTAGGCTTCTTATCATACGTTAACCTTACCAAAGCTATACCACCTCATAGCTTTGACAAGGTGCCACATAATAATAAACTTAGAGCTTCATGGGGTAAGAGAAGCTTTGTATGCTTGGAACTCATGAACAAACAAGATGGCCCCACAGGCATGCAAAGTGTGTTATGCAAGGTGGCCATATAATAGGTATTGTAAATGAAAAATAGTGTAAGTGATGTTAATAGGGATTTTTCTTAGTTCGTGTAAGGTATCTTCTTAGGGAACATCATGCTTAATGTTTCCAAGAGAGGATAATTCAAAGAAATATCACACTCTTGGGGGAAATCAAACCCAATGACACCACCAAGAAAATAACACATTGCAGGAAGAAATAAATTCACACAATGAAACATGACTATCGATGTATGCCCCCACTTTAAAGAGGTTGCTAACACCATTATTGTGAGCAATTTATTTAAAGTAGAAGAATACATGAGATCTTACTCAGAAATCCCTATGCCAAGTCATAGGTTTCTAATAAGCTATGTCATGAATAAGTATGTCACATGCGATCCTACTTAAGAAATGTCATCCACATCCCAAGCTTGCTCTTCTATATATATGGAAGGTGGTCAACTAGCCAAAAGAGACAATGACAAATGACATATGAGGACAAGGATAACTAACCCCTTTCCCTCACTTAGTGCAGGACAAGGATGAGCCAAATAGGATGGAAATAAGTATCAATTAGAGGAAGTACGTGCTTCAACATAAGGAAAAGCACCATGATCCTTAAGATGTTGAATTCGATTACTTAAAGCCTTACATTCATTAGTAGCATGACCATCAACTCTATGATATGCACAAAATGAACTCTTGTAGTAAAATTTCTTCCCTATTCTTAGAGGGAGAGATATCAAATGATCTTGGAGGAGTCTTGACAAGATACTCTCTTGATCAAAAGTAGAATATGTTGTTTTTCTTTCATTTATTTCTATTGGGTTTGATTACCAAAGTGGGGTTTGACCAAGGAAAGCCCATATTTGCTAACCCTCCAACATTTTCCCCCTTTGCATGTTTCTTTGCAGCCTTTGTTTTGTATATTTGATAGGTTTAAAGGTGTTGAAAAGTGGAAATCAAGTCAACTAGGATCTTCAAGTCAACATATCATTATTTCAAGCTTATTGAGTGTTTTCTGTCTATTTCCTATAGAACTGAGTTCAACAACCCAACATTCAGACATTCCTAAATCTGGTGTTGCAAAGTTGTCTAATTTTCTAGAAATCTAGGAGTGGACTGATTCACCATCCTTGGTGAATGAGTCCCACCTGAGACTGGAAAATCTATATTTTGTCATAAATCAGTTCCCAACACTTTTTCATCAGTAGGAGGACTGATTTACCACCCTGGACGAATGAGTGCCACTGTGAAAAACTAGTAAAATTCATCAGCATTCTAGACACTCTAGAAAAATCATATTTCATCTAGGTGCACTCTGATTTCATCCATCTCTTTATGTTCTGCATATTTCTTTCAATTTTCTCCATTTTCATAGTAGTTTGCATATCACAATGTGTTTTAAAACATAGATTAAATTGCACTTTTGCATTAATTTTAGTTCATTTCAATTATTCAATTGTATTTAGTTAAGTTCATTTACACCATATCACATTTCATACATCCCAATTTGAGTGTTACATAAGCATTTTGGGACCTAAATCTCTCTCTTTCTAGGTGAAAATTTTTAGGAAGAGAGCAAGCATCTTTGGGTCCCAATATCTATGCCACATTTTGGTGAACCTGACTTTTGAACATTTTAAATTTCTGATTACATTCATAGTTTTCCATTGCATTAGCATTCAATTAGGGCATTGATTTGTTATTTCATCCTAGGATCTTTCATTTTGCATTAGTGAAACATTCATTTAGTCTTCATTTTTGCATTTGAATTCATTGCAAAAACTAAAAATGTGCATTTTGCATATGTAATTGCATTCTTTATATCATTTAAATCATTCTCAAAATTTTTGAAAAACATAAAAAAATTTTATCTTGGGACTCATTCGCCACCTAGGGAAAATCAGTCCCTCTACACATTTTAAACGGTAATTCTGTATTTTTTTCTAGCATTTTCCTGCATTTATTTTTTTTGTCTTTGCATCTCTAGTACAGTTAGCATATTTTCTATTATTTGCATTTCAAATTCTTATATTAGCTTGCATTTCCATCCACCCTTCCTTTGTGGTACTTGCATGAGTGTTTGGTGCCTCGTTGATAATACTTTAGTGAGAAGAAGTTCTAGACTCATGGCATCATGTTATAGCACTTTCGTTGTGGACCTTGGGATCTCACGAGATCCTACTCCTGGTATGGGAAATGGTGCATTAGGCCCTGACAATACCACTTCCATGCCTTCACCTTTCCATCATATGCATGTTGACAATCAAAACAAATCCCTCCCGCAAGAAAAATTAATTAAAATCCATGTGGATTTTGAACATTTACAACAAGATTTGTCACTTGAAAAAATTTCCACCACTGTTATCCCTGCTATTGAGAACCTTGATTGCTTAATTGAGAGTGATGATGGCTTACACGTGCTAAATTTTTTTACCAAGATTTACAATAAACATGCCTTTTCAAATACCCAATCCACAAACATTCCTATAATCCAAGGAGCACCTCAAGTTCCTCCTCCTTCAACTATAGCTTCTATACCCACTTACATCAATCCACAAGTCCACACAACTACACATCAACCTAATTATGTGGCTACTTCTTTCCTGATTTCCACTAGCATTTCTACTTATTTTTTGGCATCGCAAATCCCTTCCACCACTTTCACACCCCCTAGCTTTCCTTTCACCTACCCTAACATCACTTAAACTCCATCACCATTTTCCCTTCCACCTCAACCCAATTATCTTGATACTTTTATTACACAACTCCTTAACATTGTTTCATCCATGCAACACCAACTTTCCACCATTAGCAAGGTCAAGCCGGTCCACCCACATATCTTATCTGCAACATCCCCTTATCATTAGAAATATTACGTATCCCAATGCTACAAGGGATAGAAATGTTGAGGTTTGAGAAATAGGGAGGAAAAGGAGACCCTATCAACCAAGTCCATACTTATACTGCTTTGTGTAGTGACTTTGTCCTTAATGATAAACTTTTCAAAAAACTTTTTCCAAGGAATTTGAAAGATACTGCTTTAGAATGGTTTTCCAACTTTCCCAATCATTCCATCCATTCATTTAATGAATTGGTGGAAGCTTAGATTATTCACTTCCAAGTGCACATGAAACCTAACAATACAATAGCTAATCTTATGAGATGTAGACAAAAGACAGATGAAAAAGTGACAGATTTCATCTCCCGCTTTCAATCTTTATATGCTTAAGTTGATGTCAAAATTCTAGATGTGAATCTACAGAAGATGTTTATTGAGAATTTTCACACCGACCTCGAAGATAAACTTACCATGATGAAATTTCCTTCATTCATTCATTTATGTACAACCTTATGCAAATATCAGAATTCGGTTTCAAGTCATGAGTCAAAATCCACTTCTAGCCGAGTTGAAAAACTTGAACATAACAATGAAAACCAATCCAACATGAAAAACTTCCACAAACCTAACCAAGGCTTTTTACAATTTAATCCACCTCCTCCATCCCAACCGCAACCAACTTAACAAGTTCAAAGTTCAATGGTCACTACTAAGATAGTCGTGGCTTATTCTTATGGTGATCCGAATAGACACTTCACCCCTTTACCTGACACCCTCCACCATACAATGAACCAACTAATTCAAAAATCAATTCTCACCTTACCACCTATTTTCCCACTTGATCCCAATCAACCCTTACTACCTAGATTCAAACCTAACACTTATTGCCATTTTTGTCGTCAAAATGGACATGACACCAAACATTGCAAGCGTCTTAAACATTTAGTTCAAGATCTCATTGATTCGGGCAAAATGACCATTATGGGTGTTAATGATCATTGCAATAAGTCTGTTGCACCCCCTAACCAAAATTTGAAAATCTTCACCAACCCTATGCCTAAACACACCACCTTGTTCGTCAAGGCTAGTGAACCTTCAAAGCTTGATGTAATGACTATTGATACACATAACGAACAACCTAATACACCTCCTCTTGTTACCCAAGATGATCCTATGGAAATGGTGGCTATGATAGATGTTATCCCTTGAAAGGGCGAAACCTCTAAATCTCTTGATATCACTTTTTCTACTAAAGATATATTACAAAAACTTCATGATGGTCCTCTCTACATAGCTGGTAGAATCTATGATAAGCCCACTAATGGGATATTAATAGATCCCACTTGTGGAAAGAATGTGATCAAAAAAGAGTTTCTTGTATTACATGAACTATATCAAGATGATTATAATAAACTAACTGCATGGATCAAGACACATACTGGTTTTGCATGCCCTACGATTGGATCAATCACACTCCTTTTGCAAATAGGAACTCAAACTTTGGATGTAACATTTTCAATTATTCCACAATCTAACCAATTTCATTTGAGGCTAGGCTACCCTTGGCTTAACACAATGAAAGCAGTCACATCAATCATTCATAAGTTCTTGAAGTTTCCACATGACAATGAGGTATTCACCGTACACCATAGTTGCTTTAATCCTTTATCTTCCAGAGGTAAATTTTCATTAGAAAACTTTCAGCCTGAACCCATGGAACCTATCACTTCTCGTAAGGACTTCTTTTATATTGCTTATCAAAAGTTTAAAGCGAAAAAGATTATTGAATTATCTCTTCGTAACACATCTCCGTCCATTTCCACTAATCCTATCCTCGATGAAACCATGATTAAACCTGAATCTGATATTGAAAAAACCATCAAAGCTTTTGAAAAAACTCCTCCTAACACTTCCCAACCATCATTTAAATGACCAAGAGAAAATGAAATAACTCATGTCTTACCTCCTTGTATCAAACAAGTATATAAAATGAAAGAGAAAGTGGTTGATCCATCCTCTTCGGTTTCTCCTACTCTTCCCCCTTCAAAAGTAGAAGAACCTATGATGACTCAATCCGCTCTTACACCTCAACAACTTCAATAAAAATTTAAATGAAACTATGGTGCTTAGGAACGTCGACATCGCCATCACCTCCTGGCTTGTCAATCTCGTACAGAAGACGATCAAGACATTCAACCTTCACCCTTGACAGAAGACCAAAGTGTTGGGTTACCACATTCCCTCTCCTAACCAACCACATGAAATTTCAACCCAACAATTGCAACAAAATGAACCCATTCAACAACCAACACTCTTGATACATCCATCCTTAGAAATCATCCTTCGTCATCCCGTCCTTATTAATATTGATTATGATGAAGAAGATGTGACGATTGCTAACATAGATGAAGTACACAATGATTTGAAATCTTTATTTTTATCTACAATGAGCTTAAATGATAAATCGTCTCTATCAAGTGAAGAACCTGGTACAACTCCTAGTTTGGCACTTGCGATTCCTCCTTTAAACAATCAATCACCTTCGAATTACACTGAACATGATTGGGAGGTGGATGACTTGATGGAGGACTTGCATTTTCCTAGCTAGCCTTTTTTTTATTTTCCTTGACCTTTATTTTCTTTTTCTTTTCATGTGCGTATTGTGTTCCCCCGTATCATGTGTTTGATATTCCCTCTCTTTGTACACTTCTTCTATTCATATCTCTCTTCTTATATATGCCATACCTTGTCTTTTTCATTTTTTTTTTGTGTTTTCCTTTTGGGGATGATGCAAAGCGTAGAGATGCCCTATGTCTCTTCCATGTTGACCCAAATGGTCTTTTTCTTTTTCATTTTTGTTTTTTGTTTTCCTTTTAAGGATGACACAAAGCATAGCGATGCCCTATGTCTCTTCCATGTTGACCCAAATGGTCCTTGTCTTTTTCATTTTTGTTTTGTGTTTTCCTTTTGGGGATGATGCAAAGTGTAGAGACACCCTATGTCTCTTCCATGTTGACCCAAACCATCCTTATATTTTTCATTTTTGATTTGTGTTTTCCTTTTAGGGATGACACAAAGTGTAGAGCCTCCCTATGTCTCTTCCATGTTGACCCAAATGGTCCTTTTTTCTTTTTCTTTTGTATTTTCTTGTGTTTTCCTTTTGGGGATGATGCAAATAATTGAGACCAAAATTTCTCCTTCATGTTGACCCAAGAGCTTTTTCATTTTATTTCTTTTCGCTTGTGTTTTCCTTTTGGGGACGATGCAAAGCATCGAAACTGCAGTTTCTCTTCCATATTGACTCAAAATGGAATTTCTTTTTTCCTTTGTTTTCGTTCTCTTCATGTCATTCTTCCAGTTCTATGTCTATTTGGGGGATGATGATAGTTTCGCGCTCTTTCATATCAAAATATTGCAGTAACGAGCATACTAACCCCAAATCCATAGATCCTTTATGTGTTTGGTGTATTTTCTTTTCTGGGGGAAACCCCCTTTCTTTATTTTTCCTTGACATGACACAACCTACCCTCGAAACATATGACTTGGTATAGAGCTTTCCAGGTTGGCTCTCATGTATTGTTTCCTTTTTTCACTTTCTTTTCTTCTCTACTTTCAATTAATTGCTCACAGAACAATGTGTAGCAATTACTTTAAAGTGTGGGTCATACATTACCATTATTTCATTATGCATTCATGCTTCTTAGTGTACGCCTCATTGTTTACATGATGTCTTTTTCACTTTGTGGATGACATTGGGTGCGATGTCCTTCATAAGTGTGATCTATCTTAGCATATTAAATTCCTCTTTGTGGTTTGATGCGATCCACTACATCCCCTAAGTTGTGAATATACTATTCTTTGATTGGTCCTCTCTTGGAGACATTAGACACAATGTTCCCTAAGTGACTGACATTGTCTAAAACTTAACAAGACTCCTACGAACAATCTTTCACATTAAATTTATTGTATTCTCATTCGGTCGCCTTGCATAACACAACTTGCATGCCTATGGATCCGTCTTATTTTTTTGACCACCTTGCATAACACAACTTGCATGCCTGTGGTGCCATCCTATTTTTCTTGTCTCATGAAGTTTAAACAGACATTTACATTTACATTTGGCTTCGTGGCACCTTGTTAAAGTTATCAAGCGGTATAACTTTGGCATGGTTGAGCAGGAAGCCCAACTAGCAACATGAATTTTCCCCATAGCCACTTTTGTGTTTGTGAGTGTATACCAACTAGTGTATGTATCTTACTTTTTGGGATTTCTCACCTTCCAGACAAGTTCTATGGCCCCAGAGTGAGTGCACATTCTCTTTTTCAAAACAATTAGCCTAGATATCTTTTCACAACTAGTTGGATTGGTGATCGAAGCTTCATCTAATTCATTTCAACACTTGTGTGTTCCTTTGTCCTTATGCTTAATATTCCATGGGATCTTTGTCTTGGGGGCTTGATCATCCCTCTTGATCATTGTATTCCATATTTTTAGCATAAGTGCATTTGAACCCTCCCCTTTATGTTCATGGCTACTTTAGTGTGAGTTTGAAGTTGGTTCATCCACTCACTAAAGTGGGGGCTAAATGTGCCATAGAAAAATGGCCCCTTGTCATTTTCATGGCCTTTTAGGTCTTATTTCATGTTGTTGGATCTTTGTTTCTTTGATTCTAAGTTGTATCATGGCTTGAACATGCTTATTTAGGTACTAAAACTCAAAGAACGATGCCTTATGAAAGGTGTTGTGAAGTGTTGTAAGACATTTCTACATTCTTCTAGACTCTATTTAATACAATTTACCTAAATGTCACCATTTTACACATCAACAAGTCATATATTGAAGTGTTGTAAAGTCTTGTAACAAGCGTTCATGCTTTTCTAGGCGCATCTACTTATTTACACCTTTCTCATGCTTTCTTTTGTCTTTTTATGCCCTCATATGCTTAATTAAGTGTATCTTTACATATTATCCTAACAAATAACATTAAACACAACATTATTTCTGACACATGGTTTTAGGTCCTAGGTGGGACCCATTCGCCATGGGTGGCGAATGAGTCCCCCTTGGCCCCAAATTCAAAATATTTCAAATTTCCTTTCAGGATTATATTCAAAATTACTTGATGTCGGCCTATGATGAGGTATGAATGGATAGTAAGGCACAAGAATTGTATAAATAAGTTTTTTTCATCTCATTTTAACCCCCATTCTCTCATGCCTTCCCTATTTCATCAAATTCACTTATCCACATATACATTCGAGCATTCAAGCATCTTACATCATCAATTGAAGTAGCCATTAACATTACTTCAGACTTACAAGATCAAGGATTTGGTGAGTTAATAGCATTTGCATGTTGTTAGTTTACATTTCCTTTGCATTTCATTTATTTCTATTGGGTTTGATTACCAAAGTGGGGTTTGACCAAGGAAAACCCCTATTTGCTAACCCTCGAGCATTTTTCCCCTTTGCATGTGTCTTTACATCCTTTATTTTGTAGATTTGATAGGTTTAAAGGTGTTGAAAAGTGGAAATCAAGTCAACTAGGCTCTTCAAGTCAAAATATCATTATTTCAAGCTTATTGAGTGTTTTTTGTCCATTTCCTACAAAACTGACTTAGGCAACCCGACATTCAGACATTCCTAAATTTGGTGTTGTAGAGTTGTTGTCTGATTTTCTAGAAATCTAGGAGTGGACTGATTCATCACCCTTGGTGAATGAGTCCCACCTAAAACCAGAAAATCTGTATTTTTTCAGATCTCAAATCCTGACTATTAGAAATCAGTTCCTGACACTTTTTCATCAATAAGAGGACTGATTCGCCACCCTGGGCAAATGATTCCCACTATGAAAAACTAGTAAAATTAATCAGCATTCCAAACACTCCATACAACTCACATTTCATCCATCTCTTTCTGTTCTACATATTTCTTTCAATTTTTTCCATTTTCATAGTAGTTTCATATCACAATGTGTTTTCAAACATAGCTTAAATTGCACTTTTGCATTCATTTTAGTTCATTTCAATTAGTCAATTGCATTTCTAAGTTATGTTCATTTACATCATATCACATTGCATACATCCTAATTTGAGTGTTACATATGCATTTTGGGACCTAAATCTCTCTCTTTCTAGGTGAAAAGTCTTAGGAAGAGACCAAGCATCTTTGGGTCCCAAAATCTGTCACTGTAACAACTACACAACATCTTTAGTACTCCCCCTTTTGACCATCTCCCTCTAAGAGGTAGCACTTATCAATTGAGGAGAAAATGATATGTCATGAATTTCTCCCCCTAGACAAATGCACCATTTATGTAACTAGTTAGAAAAATGAGGGGCAATAACCCCTAACTTCTATCATAGATACTTAAAAGTATCCTTTAAAAGTGCCTTATTTTAAAATATCTACAATCTAGTCCTTGGTAGGCACATACTCCATTTGAGCTTCATTTTTTTCAACCTTCTCCCTCAAAAGGTGGTACCTGATTGAGATGTGTTTAGTTTTTGAGTGCATTACCATATTATTGTGAATGTTGGTTGCACTTGCATTATGACATAGTATAGGTATGGGTTTATCATAAACTAGCTTCACATCCTTCAAGGTCTTCTTCATCCAAAGAAATTGAGTACAATAATATTTTGTAGAAATATATTATTCTTATGATGTGGAAAAGGATAATGAATCCTAATTTTTACTAAACCACGAGACCAATCTATCTTCCACAAAGATTTCACTTCTAGTTATACTTCTCTAGTCATCAACACAACCTGCCCAATCAGAATTAGTAAAGGCACTCAAAGAGAAAATTTGATCCTTTTTTTACAATAGGTCATAATTGGGAGTACCCTTCAAGTATTTGAATAGGCTCCATAGGTTCGGGCCAAACAAAATCCAATAAGAAATTCCCATGAGAAGACAAGATTAAATCCACTACAATGCACAATAGAAATCTCTTTACTAAATGGAAACTTTAAGTATTTATGCACTACCGACAAGATGACATTTGTGGAGCGAAGCCATGGGTAGCCTAACTTCACATGAAATGTATCTGACATTGGGATGATGGAGAAAGAGGCATTCAATCTTTTTGGTCCAACTTGTAAAGGAAAAGTAATCAAACCTATCATAGGGCAAGCAAAACCATTATGTTTTTTGATCCATGTTTTCAGTTGTTCATAACTATCTTGATGAAGTTCATGCACAAACAATAATTCTTTGGTTATCACATTATCTACATAGACATGATCAATTAATATCCTATTAGTAGGCTTGTCATTGATTCTTTTGGCAATGCAAAAAGGACCATTGAGTGCATGTTTAATTATGTCATTTTGTGAGAGCAATGTCAAGGGACATATTGGTTAAGGCCTTACCAGGTTGAACTTCAAAGATTCCAATCATACGATCCATAGTATTTTCCTCAATATTATTCATGGTGTTATCATTCTTGTCGACATTCATCACATGATTCTTGTTTTCACTAGATTTGGAAAAGGAGATATTATGATTTGGCATAGGATTGGTAAATATTTACAAATTATAGCTAGGAGAGGCTACATACTTATTACCTTGATCATTAACACCACCAATTTGAATATGATTAGAATAAATGAGGTCTTACACAATATGTTTAAGACACTTACAATGTTCCATATCATGTCCATTTTTTCGATGATAATCAAAAAAGGGATTTTGTCTATTGTTTGGAGATAAAGGTTTAGTAGGATCAGGAGCTCTAACAGGAGATATTAAGTTCTTGTTTAAGAGTTGCAACATGATGGAATGGAGGGTATCAATAAGAGGGGTAAATTATCTATTACTCTATCCAAATGTATATGGATTTTTGTCTTTATAGCAGCCACTTGGGTGTCAACATGTTGAGTTGGTTGAGGAGCATTGAGTTGTATAAAGGCCTTTTTTTTTTCTTAAATGGTTGGTAGTTGGTTTGACGCATGGATTTGGATTTTACAGGATGGTTAGAGGGTGTTTTCACTTCATGACTACTAACAAATTTTTTGGTAATCATGAAGGGTTGTACACAATTGTGTTAAGGAGGGAAATTGCATAATCCCAATCCTATCTTGAAGCTTATTTTTAAATTATCAATGAATATTCTTTGAATATCATAATCGAGAATCTTAATGTTGATTTTTCAATAAAGCAATTGATAACAAGAGATAAAATCAATGATCTTTTCATCATTATTTTTCTTAAATCTCATTAAATTTGCTAAGGTCATCTTAGGACCCATGTGCACATGGAAATGGTTGAGAAAAGAATCAACAATTTCATTGAATGAATGCATTGAGTTATTCAGTAAGGAACAAAACCATTCCAAGGAAATTTATTTCAAGGATCTAGGGAAGAATTTAACTAAGAGTTTATCCTTAAAAGGAAGTCACTACATAAGGTTGTGTATGTAGAAACATGACTAACAAGATCTCTCTTCTCACCATATTTCTCAAATCTAGGAATCTCTATACCTTGCGTCATTATTGTTCTCAATATCTCCAAGGATAAGGGATTTCTTTTGACATATAAATGAAGGTTGATCATTTTTATTTTGTTCAATGTATAAATTTGTTGTTGGAGGGATGAAACAATTTGTAAGATTTGGTTAAGGATGGGATCATTGTTTGTATTTTGAGGTGGAGGTGAATAGGGTGGAGGTGTATATATGTTTGGAGGGAAAGTGGATTTTAAATTTGATAGGGGACATGGATTAGGAGATATGAGATTTGAATGCACAAAGCTAAAGGGATTCCCAGTGGAAATACCTAAGGTAGTATTGACATTGCTAGTAGGTTGTATAGTTCTTGTATTGGTTGGATTAGTGTATATTAGAATAGAGGTCACAATTGTGGGAGGATTTATATTTCCACCTTGACTTCAGGTATACCCCAAAGCTTGAGCACATATAGTCATTGTAGGGAAATTTTTATCAATGATGTGGGATATTCTACACATAAATTTTATTCCTTGTTCATTTCCATTCATTCTTCTAATGTTATCTATGACATGAATTACAGTACCAACAATGTATTCAGAACTCACAAGTTTTTCAATTTGTCAAATTCTTCATCCATTTTTCTTAGGTTCTATTGAGGGATATTAGCAACCATTTATTGAACATTTGTTTGTAAGGAGGTCATAGGAAATGAATTATCAAGGGTATGGTCCATAGTGGGTTGACTAGTGTCAATACTATGAGTGAAAGAGTTGGAAAACCCAAGATCCACAGTGAGTGATGTATCGCGGGATGTCATGAGTCTCAAACTATGTTTCATGATAGTATTGGAAATAGGGCACCATGTTGTGAATCTCATACAAGTTTCACCAAACCTAAGGTGCACCCAAAATGGAGAGTAGGCACTAGATAAATGTAACAAAAACTCAAAAAAAAGAAATGTAATGCAAATATGTAAAAAGAGATAGAAATTTCTAGATTTTGAACAAGATAACTTTCTAATTATACTATGCAAAAAATTGAAAATTATGTCATTTTAAAACAAAATTTTGAATTCAAACAATGTGCTAAATTTGACGAATTAACCTTAATGTGACTAATTTCATAAAACAAAAATTATGGAAACTGAAACAAGATCTGAATGCATAAACAAAAAATGCAAATTGAGGATTTTTAATGCCCAAAAATTTAGAAATAAGCCTGGTCAGGGACTCATCCACCCATGGGTGAATGGGTCTTTCTTCAGGGTTTTGAAAAATTAAATTACATATTTTTGAGTTGATATTTATGCTTTCAAATTCTGTTTGCAAATAGGTAGTTACCATTTCATATTCCTAGAAAATTAGATCTAAATGCAAGTGTAAAATGATACTAAATGAAAATAAAAAAACCTAATCTAAAATATAATTTTGATTCAATTTTCTGATTTAAGTGACTAATCATGCAATGTTATGTAAACACTCTACAAAATGAATGAGATTTTCAATTCTTTTAGATTTTAAAGAATGCAAAAAAGAAAACCCAAAAATCTAGAGGAGATGCAAACTAATGCAAGTAAACAACCCTAAATGAGATGAAAATTAATGCAATTCAATACAAAGTAATGAAAATCCTATATCTAGGGTTTAAATGGACTCAAAATTTCAGAATTATGTTGTAGAAAGTCATGTTCACCAAAATGAAATGATGAAAAATACTATTTTAGAAGTGGGTTTCACCAATTTAAATTGTAGACATGTTTCTCACTATTTCATTAAGAAATTACATCCACACAAAGGATTGAATTGCAACCCTTAGGTGAGTCAACTCAATGAGGGAATCTATTGATTTCCTTATGCTTGAGGATGGGGTTTTTAGCTTGAACAACACTTTTGGGAGAAAAACTAAAAATAGAAAATCTACTCAATAATGCCAATTCAAATTTGAAACAATAATTTAAAGGTCAATACTAATAGAAACATAAAAATTTCTAGAGATCTAAGAAGGTCTAAGTGATGTGTACCAATCACCAAAATGTAGTTTCAAAAGGATATCCCAGACTCATTCACCCATGGGTGAATGGGTCTCTCAGGGTTTTCAAAAAACTTTTGGGAGCCTTTGATGTCAATCTATAGCTTTTGTTTGATCTCGGTTTCAGTGTTAGAAAGTTAGAAATCAAATATGTAGGTGAGTTTCCATGGATTGCCAACATCTTTGACAACTTTTGCAACTTTGACAACTTTTCCAATCTTGCACTCCAAGATATATTTAATCCTTCTTAAACCTAAAATATTTAACACAAACACAAGAGGGAAATATTGTTTTTTTTTGGTGAATGGGGTTTTTTGTTGGTCAAGCCCCATTTGGGTAATTAAACCTTGAATTGAAATAATGAAATGTGAAAGGAATGATGAATGAACAATGTTATGTTTCCATTCACCAAACCCTTCAATAAACCTTTTGGAAATATGAAATGTTGATGTTGATCTTGCATGAAATGGCTTCAATAGATGTGGATCTTGATGCTTGAATTGATGCTTTGAATGCTTTTCTTGATCTTTGAAACCTACATCACAATGTTAGCTCCAAAAACATGCATGATGCTTAAGAATTTGACATGATGCTTGAGATATTGATTGGTGCAATAAATCATTGATAAATCTACTCTTGAATGCCCTTGATCATAAACATTTCTTTACTTTTGTTCACTTCAAAAATGCTAATAAAAACTTCTAGTTGATTTGATAGAATAACTTTATATTTATAGGTACGAATGCTTAATTTCCTGAAAATTAAACATTACAAGCTGACATAAATTTTTTAATTTAGAGACATTAAAACTTTGCAAAAAACATAATTTAAATTTAGGTTCAAATGCCTAGGGTGCATGGGCGAATGGGTCCTAGGTCCCTATTCATAGAACACACATTTCTCAAGGTAAAGTGTTATGTGTTGGCATTAATTATTGTTGGGTTTCCCCTTTGAAAAATGTAATTTATTTGGTGTGTAGGTGTAAAATAGGGCTTATTAAGGAACAATTAACTCCAAGAGGGCCCAAAAAAAGTGTGGAAATGTAAAGGAGTACATTTTTCTGCACTACAATACCATAAATATGTTTATAAATATTTAAACCAAGATCTAAAGCAAGTGTTATTTTTCTCAACTGAGGTGTTTCCTTTGTACCCATATTTATGTCTAGAGATTCCTCGATAAGTAGTGGTGACCCATCTTGAAGTGGAGTAGGAGATAATTGGAGGTGAATCCTAGTATCAAAGGGTGTATCTATATTAGGTGTAGGTTTTGATGGTTCCTTTGAAAGACCTTATTTTTCTCCAAAGTATGTTGATAAACTCAATAGTTTTTGAAATCCTTGTTTATGATATGATGATAGAATATGGGTATGGAGTTGCATAGTTATAAAATAGCCTCATCATTTTAAAAAAATTCTTAAGTAGGAGGTTCATGTTGGTCCCATTTGATGAGTTCAAGGTATTGTAGGTCAAGGTGGATATCAAGGATTGATCTATTATGAATAGGTTTATGATAGCAAGATGTTTCAAAGGACTAGGAATGACATTTTCTTCTCTATAATAAAGATTAGAAGAGGCGTTCTTATCATTATCAGGAAAATACATAAGGGCATCATAATTCTCATAGTAAGAACCATATCCTGAGCTAGTATTTATGTCATTGGTTGGTATATCAATAAGATCAAGGGGGGCTTTCTATGTAAACAAATACCTTTTCCTTTATAGTTCATTTTAATGCAAATTCACAAGGGAAAGGGATATGTGTGTTCTTTAAAGTAATTATCATATGACTCATATTTGTAAATAAATGTGAGATCAAAGACTTCTATTTCCTCATCAAAAAGATAGCCACTCAAAATGAAGATAGTAGGCCCCCATTGTAATGTGAGGAGGGGATCTTGAATTTTTTTGGCAAGGTTGACAATAGGATAAAGATGAAAGGGGTGACATGGGAATATGAAGTGATTCATGCATTTGGTATTCTCCACATCCTCTATCAAGGACTTTCAATCTCAATTTTATGTTTTTTTTGTATATGGAATAGAGGATGTAGAAGGTAGATCACTAGGGTAAATTTATAATGTGGATCTTACAGAAGACAATTTGGAGACAATATCAAAAAATGGAAAAAAGAATATCATATTTCCCTTCCAACATTATACAATATTGATAGGAGTAGTAATTTCCACACCATTGTATGGGATCTTAAGATATTGATGGTATGTAGACGGTACAACTTGCATGGTATGGATCCATGACCGATGAATCAAGATGTTGTATGAGAGTTCTAGATATAATTCATGACATAGGGTATGTTTCAATGGATTTCCTACCTTAATCAAAATGTAAATAGTACTAGATGTCTCTATTTATTTGTTACCATAGGATTTAATGGTGATAGTATGTGATTTCAAGGCTTCTTTTGAACAACCCAAATGTTGCATCTGTCTAAGTATTAAAATATTTAGGATTGAACCATTGTCTATGATTAGATAATATATCTTGTAGTGTAGAAAAATGTACACCTTTACATATTCACATTGTCTTCATCCCCTTAATTAATTTGACTTATTAAGCCTTTAATTGGACCAATTATGCATTCACAACCCTAATTAATTTCATTTTCTGAAAGGGAACCCACTTTTAATCAATGCACACACTTGATTACACATCTTGGAAAATGTGTGTCCTAGGTTTAGGGCCTAGATCCCATTTTCCCAAGGGAAAATGGCTCCTCATTAAGTCTTGGGACCTAATTTCTAATATGTTCTCGGTATATTTAAATTAAAATTACAAAGGTCGACTTGTGTTGTTTAATTGTTAGGAAATTAAGGAAACACCTATAAATACAGGGTTATTTTATAAATTCGAGCTAAGAAACATTAAGGAAACTTTCACAAGAGAAAATATTATTGTCGAGAGCATTAGAGAGAAGATTTATTAGTCATCTATAGTAACATTCAATATCCTATCATGATGTCAATATTTATGTGTGTTCATTCACGTTTTTGGAGCTAACATTGTGATGTAGATTTCAAGTTTTCAAGAAAACATTCAGTCATCAAGATCTATCAAGAAATAAATCCATTTCATGTAAGATAAAATAATTAGAGTGGCGTTTTACACTTTAGTCCTTGAAGGGTGGCCATTGAGGGTTTGGTGAGTTGTGACATAGGCTTATTCAATCATCATTCCTTGTAATTTATCATTATATTTCATTATCAAGTTTTAATTACCATAATAGGGTTT
Source organism: Sequoia sempervirens (assembly GCA_007258455.2). Taxonomy (NCBI): domain Eukaryota; kingdom Viridiplantae; phylum Streptophyta; class Pinopsida; order Cupressales; family Cupressaceae; genus Sequoia; species Sequoia sempervirens. The sequence goes on from VDFB02271358.1 coordinate 948,555,823, forward strand.
GACCAAGGAAAACCCTTATTCACCAAAAACAAAATCCCTCTCTTTGTGTATGTGCTAATTTACACAAGAAGGATTGAAGGTTGATCAAAAGAGAAATTTGGAAAAGTTGTTAATATTGTAATCAAAGTTGTCAAGACACGGAAACTTAGATCCTGAATTTATTTCTAACTTTCTGGCAATGAAACATGGGTAAATAGCATCTCAAATCTATCTTTAGAGGACCCCCGAAGTTGAGGAAAAGCATCATATAAAGAGCCATTCGCCCTTCGGAGAATGAGTCCTTGCAAGACACTCAACACCCATTTTTGGTGGTAGGTGCATAGTATTTTAACTTCCTCAGATCTACCAGAAGATTGTTGTTTCTACTAGTATTGTTCTTTAAATCTACATTTCAAATTTTAATTTTCATAATTGAGTTCATTAAGCATTTTTAGTTTATCTCCCCAAAGTGCATTTCAAGCATATTTGACCATTTTCTGTCACAAGGAAAACAACAGATCTTCCAATAGGGTTGACTTACCTAAGTGTTGAAAGTCAATCCTACCTTTGGGAATATATTTTTCTAATGAAACTAGGAAAGTGTAGGTGCATCATACATCCATTCAACCATTTCACATTGATCACCAAACTTACATTTTTGTATGTTTTATTTTTGCATAGCATTATCATGTTTCAAATATAAAGTTGCAAAAGTTGGATACATTAGTTTTCTAAAACATCACATAAGTTTGATAGATTACTATTTATATTTGGAACACACTCAAAAATCTAAATGTTAGTTTCATTAATTTTCAAGTATGCCAAGAAAAAACTCATTAACAAGCATGTTAGTCATTCTTCCAATATCTTTCCTCCTTATGAGAGTATCTTAGTGCAAGAGAATGAAATTAATGAAACATTCATTAATGCCATGTATAATTTCCTATCCTTCATTCATCCCCTAATAACTCTCTTATTTGTGAGGATGTTTTGATACAAGAGGAGGAAAAAATAGCTAATCATGACAACCATATTTATTCTCCAAATATCTCTCCTATTTGTGAAGAAGATATTTTGGTGAACTAGAAGATATAATCACTGAGAATCATGAAAATATTGTTTGTCCCTCTCCCTCTACTTCTCCCACTTGGGAATATATTATGGTGCAAGAGGATGAGATCATTGACACATTTCTTAACATCACTTTTCCTAGTCTCCATTCATCTCCCACTTGTGAGAGTGTTTTACTAAAAGAAGATGCAAGCATTGGAAATCATGATAATCCTAGTTGTTCTTTTCCTAACACCTCTACTACTTGTGATGAAGGTGTCATGGTGTTAGAAGATTCAACCATTGAGAATTATGAGGATCTTGCTTATTTCTCTCCTAAAATATCTCCTATTTGGGAGGATATTGTTGGACATAAAGATGACAAGAAGGCTTTCTTAGATGAACATGCTAAGTGTCGAAACCCAATCCAAATACCTACAAAACATAATAAACAAACACATTAGGAGATCATATGAAAGTAAGAACAAGGATTTCCGATGAAATCCATTAGCAAAATTTTAAATAGGAAATAAATCAAGAATAAAATGAAAGAACAAGAAAGCAAGCTAAATCCTATTGAAGAAAAAGAAAACTCTTGATCCGATGGGAGAATTGGTGCCAATTTGATGTGAAAATTGGCCCTTTCCCAACTCCAATGCTAGCTTTGATGATGTGCTAAAGAATGTGAACCACTTTTATGAAGAGTGATGGGTGCTTCAAGACAAAAAACTGCATAACCTAGCTACAAATTCAAAATTATGGATGAAGATTGCTAAATATTTGAGCATAGTAAGTTTACTCAAATTGTGGATGATGAAATGAGGAGATTAGCCTCTTATTTATAGGATGAGAAGATGAAATAATTCCAAAAATGGAGCAATGTGGGACTAATAATTAGCCAATGGCAAAGTTCCACTTGTCAACATGTGAGTGGATGGAGGATGTGCAAGTTTTGAATAATGTGTCAATAAATGCATATATTTGAATTTTGAATTTGTTGAAATGACATGTAAGAGGGAAAGAAGGTGCATTGAATGCCACTTGGCTCAAGGAAAAATGAATTTGTAAGAGGAGTAAATTCCTTGTTGGAAGGACAAAGTCCACTTAGATTTTGAATTCAAACTTGAGGAATATTCCTTAAAAGATGCCTTGTTGAAGAAAATAGAAATTTAATAAATCAAATAACTCTATTTTCATGTGCAAGTGGTAAAAGATGGAGGATGGGACATGAGAAGAGATTAAATTAATCAAGGTTAATTAATTTAATGAAGGGATTAAATGATGTGACCTTTTTTACTTAAATTTGTGGATTTATTTAAATCAAATATGAGAAGAATATGATAAAGGATTAATTAAATAAGGAATTTTGATTTATTTAATTAAAAGAGATGATGTTAGATTAAACTAAATAAAGTTTTAATTTATTTAATTTAATAGATAGAATTTAGAGATTTAATCAAATAAAATTAATTATTTAATTAAATAAGGATAATTAGATCAGAGTGGTTAATTTAATTATTGAGAAAGGATGACTTAATTAGATAACTGATTTATTTAATTAAGAGAGGAATATTGATGAATTTAATCAAATAAAGGAATTTGATTAAATGGTTAGACCAAAGGATGATTCAGGATGAAACGATGTTAGTGGTCAGGATCAGATGTTCAATGTCAATTAGTACATTTTACGTGTCTACACTTACGTAAACCTAGATTCCCTCTCGTTAGAAAATCATTAAAAAGAAGTCACATATACTGAGGTTATGAATACATAATTGGCCATTAGATATCCAAAGCCTCCTCTTGGACCTCCCCAAATTCCTTTAATTATTGGACCTCCTAAGTCACCTCCTAAGCTAATTCTCATTATAAGACTTCCTAAAGCTCCAAGAAATATCTTAAATTTTGCAATGCAACATTATAAACAATGTTTCATAGCAACCAATTCATAATACCATTGCTCACACATATAACACAAGGAACAATAAGCAACCACAAACCAAGCATACTTCATTACCACTTCCTCAATGTATCATGCATAGTGCTCCTAATTTTCCTTGGCATAGTGGAAAAGAGTATGATATTGTGGAACAAATTTACAAAACTCCTACTAAAATTTCTTTATGGAATCTCATTCAAGAATCCCCTAATTACCATAGAATACTTAAAAATGATTTAATGATTTACGAAAAATTTGCATCCTTCCTAATGCACAACCAAATGGTGTAGCATTCCTAATTCAAGGTATGAATTTATTCAACATAGACATTACCTTTCACCAAGATGATATTCCTCCATTAGAAGTGTGGGAAAAAAAATGATTCTTTAATGATAGTGGCTAAAATTAATAATTGTGGTATTAGGTGTACTCTCATTGATAATGGTTCAACACTAAATGTTTGTAGTGTAAGTCTTTTAGACAAGATTGGAGTAGACAAGAGTCAAATTAAACTTGATTCTTTATCTATCCATTGTTTTGATAATGTGGGGAAACAACTGCTTGGTGTAATAATATTACCTATTAGAGTGGGTAAGGTTACATTGAAAACGTTTATTCATGTCATGCCTCAAGAATTATCATATAATATTCTCTTAGGTAGAGCTTTGTTTCATGCAATGAATGTAGTTCCTTCAACATTACATCATTAGTAAAGTCAACTTATCAAAATAAGGTCTACACAATCAAAGATGACCTAGATTCATATCAAAATTGCTTTCAAACTAAAATAGGAATGACAAATCCTCTTACAACATTGACACCAACTACAAAAATGGAACCTTTACAAGTTGAGGATAAGGGTGAGTGCTTTTCACCCATGAAAATGTTGTTAGAAGATGATTAGGGATTGTTAAATTTTATACCTAAATTCGATGGGCAACCCAAGATTATACAATTAAAATTAAGAAAGGAGAAAGAAGCGACCATAATATCAACATAAGTTGCATCATCAAAAGCACATGAGTCCACAAATTTTAGCAAAGAAGAGGAAAACAAAAATTATACATCCACATATAATGAGTGTGATCATGAGAAACCACCTTATCCAAAATAAATGGAAAAATTTTATGGAAGAGGTTATGACCTTTTGAAATAGCTTGGCTATAATGGAAAAGTATGACATGCTAAAGAACAAGGTATCTATGTCTCTATAGATCCTTACCCATAAGAAACAATAAGTAGTCTTGGTTATTGTCCTTCAAAAGAAACAAAAGCAACAAATAAACCTTTGGTTGATATCAATGTCACCACACAAAATATTCCTAGGACAAATATTTCTTCATCTTCAAAAAAATGCCTTAGTGATGATTGGGGTGCATTAGATTTCACACCCTCCTTCCAAGGAGAGTCAAAATCTCACAATCTAGGGAGTCTTGTGTATGTAAGACACCTTTTAGTAAGCACAAAGTATCTCTATCAAAACAAAAAGGAACATATTCTACCATTGATCAAGAGAGTACCTTGTTGAGGCTTCTCCAAGCCTACTTGATATCTCTCCTTCTAAGAAAAATAAATAAATTCTGCAACCAAAATTAATTTTGTGCATATCATCAAGTGCATGGTCATTCAACCAATGAATGTAAGTATTTGAGTAATAAAATTCAACATTTTAAGGATTATGGTTCTCTTCCTTGTGTTGATGCACCTATTTCCTCTAATTGACAATTATTTTCATCCTATCATGTTGCTCATCACTATGTGGCATTAGTAGCTTTATGTGGCTTGCTCATTTCCATTCATGATGGTACAATTTTAGATGCAACCATATTTCTATTGGTATCAACATGACAGTTCTTAGTGGTTGTCTTTGTCTCTATAATTGGGGGCCAAGGATAACTATTTTTTGGAGGTGGGTATTCTTTCCAAGGATCCTCTCTTCCTCTCTATCTACTTAAAATACCAAAATATCAAGTATGTTTACATTTTAAGTGGGGGGCATATTTTCAACCCATCATTGTTTGCATGTTCCCTTCTTAGTGATGAGATCGTACATCTACTCGGAAGTGTGACCATTATAGTGGCATTATTCTATTTAACTTGATATTATTTCATTTTGGAAATTATCATTTTCACATTATTTATTTGTACCCCCTAAGGTGAGTTTTGTTTTGCACCCCTTGAGGTGAGTTTTTTTTTACACCCCCTAAGGTGAGTTTTGTTTGAAATCTTGCTTTAGTTTGTTCATGAAAGTTGAAATTAGTATATCATTAGCATAACATATTGGTCATGTTGTGGTGTCTTATCAAATTTATTAGGGAGTATAAATTTTGGTATGGTTGACGTATGGGAGCTTGTAGACTTGGCATGAATTTCCCATTGCAACTTGTTTTTGGGATCACACCTTATAGACTTAGTGTGAGTTTCTCATACTTTTCTTGGGGGTTTACGTACTGTATATTAGACTGCACTAGCCCTTGTGAGTTTATTTTTCATGGCCATTGAGCATAACACAACTTGATTTCCTCTTGATCCATGTTTTCCATAAGTAATTTTACATTTGTATAAGTGTATTTGATGGGCGTAGCATAATGTAACTTTCTATTCAATCTCTTTCCTCCTTGCATTAATTTTGAAATTATATATTTGTGCATCTTTTCTTATTGCTTCATATCATACATATGTCTGTGTCCATTTACACTTATGTTGGTTTTCCATGGGATCTTGATCCTAGGGTCTTGCACAACATCCTTAATCTTTGTCATCCTATCCCTTTGATATTTGTGCTCTTGGACCACTTTTGACATATATTTATCTACTTTAGTGTGACTCTAAGTGTAAGTTCATACTCACTAAAGTGGGGGCTAAATGTAGTGTAAAAAAATGTACACCATTATAGTTTCACACTATGTTTGTATCCCCTTAATTAATTGGCCAAATTATGCATTCACAAGCCTAATTAATTTCATTCTCTGAAAAGGAAACCCACATTTAATCAATGCATACACTTAATTACACATCTTGGAAAATTTATATCCTCAGTTTAGGGACTAGGACCTATTTTTCCAAGGGAAAATGGGTTCTCCTTAAGTCTTGGGACCCAATTTATAGTATGTTTTTGCTGGAATTTTAATGGTTCAAATTCAAATTGAAAAGGTTGGCTTGCAATGTTTAATTATAGGGAAATTAAGGAAAAACCTATAAATACAAGGTTATTTTATAAGTTCAAGCTAAGAAACATTAAGGAAACTTTCACAAGAGAAAATATTCTTGTCAAGAGCATTGGAGAGTAGATTTATAAGTCATCTATAGTAGCATTCAAGATCCTATCATGATGTAAATATTTATGTGGGTTCATGCATGTTTTTGGAGCTGGAATTGTGATGTAGGTTTTGTTGAAAAATGTTGTCATTGATTTCAAAAGAGTAAGATGAGTAGTGTCAATCATGCAAGTGCAAAGGAAACTACAGTCATGGAAAATATGATTACAATGTTATATTTCTTCAATGACTTGCTATGACATGTCACAGATAACTTTAAGTGACAACTTATGTCATTATCCTTGTGTTAGTGACTAGCCCCATTGCCTAGGTTGGCAGTGTCCTGGAGATGCGTTGGGATTACTTAGTCATTTTGAAGAGAGTCACTTAACTATCTCTTCAATCATACAATATGGAAGTGATTCAGCATGATAGGAGCCTTTTCAATGGGACTTGTCTTCGAGTCCCTTCGACAACCCGATGACCATCTCATTGGTGAGACACTGGTATCATGGTAGGATTCTGGAAGGAATCTCTTCGATGGAGAAAAAAGGAGAAATACTAACTCATCGAAGTGATAATATGTGTTCTTATAATAGTTTTATCAGTCTCTTCAATATGATGATTTCACGCTTCACATCCTTGTTGTGAAGCGATCAAAGTGACAATGGAGTTTCAGCAAGACCCGAGAACTTGTCCCCTCAATTTACCAATAGCAAGAGTTGAAAGTTAATGGTAGTGTGGCTTGCATTGGGCTGACAAGAGTGTTGGGAGTGATTCACAACCTTTGATATATCGATAGGTGGGACCTGACAACAAAGCATTGGTGGAGAGTAATCCATGATGGATGCTATGTAGATATATGATGATAGTAGGTGGACCCCACATTCAAATGATGTAGCTATTGTTTTCATTGGAGTGACATTTATCATTGGTAGGACTATTATGGTAGTTTCTACGATACCACGATGATAACCTTTATTAGGAAAATAGAGTGATTCCTCCAAGAATATGAAGGTAGTCTCTATGATATGGTGATGGGAGAATGTAATGCTTATGGAAAAACATGGTAAAGTAAGAATGATGTGGATAAGGTAGGTGAATAGAACCTTGCCACATGGCGATCGATCATTCGTGTATTTTGCATCCTTGTTGTAAATCAATGTTAGGTAAGCCAATATTTTTTGGCGAATGATGGAGACCAAGCACAGTCCTTTGACGGTGAGATTGATAGTACAATTTTATGAATATGGATCAAACAATGCTAGTGCAGTGGTTCTCATCAAAGAGAAAAGTGAATTTTGGTGACATAATGTTTTGTCCCCTCGATATGGTGATATAGTTTGATAAATGGAAAAAATCATAGGATATGGCATGATTTCTTATGTGATGAGCATAACTGTGAATTAGTTTGATCCAATGGTGAAGTAGTGGCATATATTTGCATATCATGAATAGGGCTTGAATTCGATCCTAGAAATAAAATGAACGAATAGAAATTCATACAAAAATTATAAGGCAAATATCTAGCAAAGATCTTGATAGGCTATTGGAAGAATATGATGGTTCTAAGTTAAAGAAGAACACATAGTTTGAATTTGAATTCACTGCATAGGAAAATGGTGAAACGACATACAAATCCTAGAATAGCTCCCCAAAAATAAAATGATTCATTGAATTTCGATTAGGGTTATAGTATGATTTGAGTTGCTTCTCAGTGAAGATGAAAATTGATATGTAATAGCAGTTCAGTGATATGAAGTGGTTGGTTGGTTGAAGTGAAGGTAGAGTACTATCAATGAGAAGAGTGTATTACTACAATAGATAGTTAAAATCTTGAATGTTTTGTTGAAGTTGTTTGCAGTGGTGTGAGGGCGAATAGAGAGAGAAAAAGTTATGTATTGTACTAATGCATTGTAGGTTTTGCAAAACTAGTTTATGCATATTGAATTTGTAGTCTTATTATACTCATTTGTAGGTCAGGTTAGGGGATTGTATCATCCTTGTAGTTTTAGCTCCTAAATCAAGGTGTTGTAGCATCCTTGTAGTTATAGCTTCTAAATAGGGAGTTGAAGCTTCCTTATGGTTTGAGCCCTTAAAAATGTAATTGAACTTCATTGCTTGTGAGTCTAAATTAGGACAATAGATCCTAGCAACATTTCTCACCATGGTTTTTCCCATCTTGGTTTTTCCACGTACATCTAATGTTATGTGTTGTTATTTCTTGTGCATGTGATTGCTATATTGGTTTATGTTTTAATTTGCAAATTTGAATTTTAAGGTTAAATCTTCAAAAAGGTTTTCAGGACTAAAAGTTTAAATATCTACCAATTCACCCACCTCTCAGTAGATCATTGTGTTCCAACAATTGGTATTAAATACCTAGGTTCCCTAGGAGAAGCTTAATCAACTCGGGTAGATCTTGAATTAGTGAACACAATGCCAAGTCAAGAATGTCCATGCAAGCCACCTAGGTTTTATGGAACAAATTATGCTAAGTGGTGCTCATTGATGAAAGGATACTTAGGACATCTTCGATATGATGTTTGGATGTTAGTTAAGAACAAATATACCATCCCTGCTACTCCTACTAATGCTACTAGAAAGAAGGACTATGAGAACAATGAGAAATCTTGGTTCACCATAATGAGTAATCTGTTTGATTTTGTGCATAGCAAGGTTATGCATTATGAAACTGCTTATGATGTCTGGGAAAAATTGAATAAAATATATGAAGGAGATAGTTCCAAGGTGAAGTTGGAAAAGTTACAAGTTGTAAGAGAAAAATTGAAGGCTTGAAGATGACTAAAGATAAGAAGATTGTATACTATCTTCTAAGAGTAGAGGATACAGGGAATGCTATTAGAGGATATGGTGTGGAAGTAAAAGAAGATGTTGTTGTGCTGAAAGTTCTGAGGTCTATGACAACTAAATATGATTCCAAGATTTTTTCTATTGAAGAAGGAAGAGAAGTTGATAAACTCACCCTTGATGAGTTACATGACATATTTACAACATATGAAATAATGATGCCAGATGTCAAGCCTTGTAGGAGAGAAGCTACATTTAAGGTTGAGAAAAAGGAAAAGGATGAAGCTGGTAAGAAAGGCAAGGTTGTTGTCATTCAATTAGATCATGAAGAAATTGATGAGGAAGAAACAAACTTCATCAGGAGACTAAGAATAGGATCTGACAAATATAAAGTTAAGTTGGCCTTCAGGTGTTTTAATTGCGGTAGGATATGTCACTTTACCTCTAAGTTTCCATATGATAAAGAGGATAAATCCAAGCAAGTAGGAGATGGAAAAAAGAAGAGATTTTTTTATCCTAAAAGGAAGAATTTTGGAAAGAAAAAGAAGATCTTGTACATTCATGAAGAAAGTGATACATTTGATGCTAATGATAATTCAGATGATGATCAAGGTCATGCTCTTGTAATGAGAGAATTTGGAGAAGAATTCCTCTTCATGCAAAAAGACACTAAGGATTAGAAGGAAGCACAAGTTAAGGACTCACATGTAGAAGAAGAGGAAGCGTATGTTGATCTTGAGGGAGAACTAATTAGTTCTCTTGAAGATATTGATGAGTTAAGAGATAAATATGATGATCTTAAGAGGGAAAACAAGAAACTGAAGAAGAATTCTCAAAAGGGGACTAACAAATTAACTTAAGAACTTGAGGAATTCAATCAGTTGGTGGTAAATCTAAAACTTTAGGATGAAGAAGCTAAAAGAGGTGAAAAAGTAATGAAATCCAAGTTAGAATCCAAAATAGATAGATGCATGAAATTAGAAGCAAAAGTAGTTTCTTAAGAAAAGAGACGGAGAAATCCAATGAGCAGATCAATAAGGGTGTAAAATTAAAAGTTGGTACTGATATTCTTGATGAATTGTTAAGTACACAAAATCCATCCAACAAAGAAAAATTGGGTTTGGGATTGGAAAAAGGAAAAAAGTTCCTTTTTTGATGCTTTTGAAAAACTCTATGAAAGATTTAGAGTAGAAGAGATTTTTTTTTTTAGTTGTGACAAGTCTGACAAAGGGGATACCTTTGAAAATGTGGTGTAGGAGCACCTAATAGACTTTATGCCTCCATGAGGCAATTTTGCAAATTTTTATTTGTGGGTTGAATCTCTTTGTAATAAGGTAATATTTGGACCATTTATAATGTTTTTAAGTCTTTGGTAGGTGTCTAGGAGGTTCAAGGAGTCCATTTTGCAAATTTTGTAAAAGTTGTCTAAAAAGTCCAAAAGTGTCATATTGTTAAATTGCAAAAAATGAAAGAAGTGGAATGTGAAGACTCAAAGGCATATAGTAGTTGATGAGTTAGTTGTAGAAATTTGGAATGAATTGGAAAAGGCATAAAAAGTCCTTGTGCATCATTGTAAAAGAGAGGAGTTAGTTTTGATATGAAATGAGACAACAAAGGTACTATTTTCTTGTAAAATTCCCACATTTTTCTCTGTTGTAGACCATTGCACATGCTTGTATGGATCGATAAAGGTCTGAAATAAATTGGAGATGTTAGTGTATTGAATCTAGTCTCTAATTCATTTTTTTTCACTTCATTTCATTAAGTATAAAGAAATATATTACAATTTTTGTAAAAATAGTTAAAATTTTGGTTTAGGGTCACAACAGACCTTCAAAATTGCATATCTTCATTTCTAACTATTGAAACTCCCTAAAATTTTGTAGAATAGTAGATTTATATGTTTTATAAATATTACAAAAGTTACAAGGTCGAAAGAGGATATTTTGTTCCTTTGGGATGATGCCCTAGGTTGTTTTTGCATTATTTTGCCATAAAAAGGATCCATAAAGCTTAGGGTTTATAGAAAGAGCATTGGTAAAGCATGGGATTCAGTTAAATGAGCATGTGTAGACCTTAGTTGATGTGTTTGAAGAGTTATTGAGGAGATTTTATATTTGGGAGTGTTAGAATCAATATCCCACCTTGCGTAGGAGCCTAACTAGGCCTATTTAGAAGTGTAATAGTCTAGTTTTGATGGAAACTTCTCAAAACAACCCATACCAAATTTTTGATATGTTTTAAAGTGGCCAAATGGGTACTAAAATATTCTTTTAGAGTCAAGATATATGGTCTACATAAAAATTTATATGTGATTGTTCCTTTAGGGAATGCTATTAGATATGAGGCAGCCTGTATGAAAAAGGTGCATGGTTGGAGTTCCCTAATTTCTTGTCTAAGTTAATTATGTTTTTGTGGTCATATGTACCCTATGGAATGTTTTTAGTGTTTTGATTAAGCCCTCTGAATCCATGGAGTCCGTTTGGTTTGTTCTAACCTTGTGGGAAACCAAGAGTCATTAAAGGATTTTATGAATAAGAAAAGAATGTATTTTGAACCTGTTGGAAACTGACAAGTTTTTCCTTTGCCTCTGCATCAATTTGGTATCAGAGCTATCTAAGACTTTAGAAAAGGAAATTTTTGTGTTTGTGTGTGTTGTAGGAAAGAGATGAGGAAGGAAAAAGAAGAGGAAAAACAAATGGAGTTTGATCAATAGATAAAGGAGCTGAGGCAGGCTATGGAAAAACTACAAGAGATGGGAGAAAAGGTGATAGAGGAATGGAAAGTTAAGTTGGAGCAATTAGCAAGGCAAGCATCAAGTTGGAACTTATCAGTTAAGAAGAAGGTTACATGGTACATCAAGAAAATTTTCCAAAGAAGAAGAAGAGAAGCAAGGACAACAACAATAGAGGATGAACAAAGGCAATCTTAGACAAAGGAAGATGTAAGTAATGAAATGGTGAGTACATCTATGAATGTTTTGAAATCAAGCATTGAAGAAATTCAGAAGGACAAGGTAGACATAGCTATGGATGAGTCTTCATACTATTTTCAGTTGTTTGGGCAAGATGAACAAGTAGAGAAGGATGTTGATAAAGTTGGTGTTGATACTCAAGTTGTTAATGAAGAGTTGCAGACTAAGATGTTTTAGTTAGATGTTGTCATGTTACAGGAGTCACCAAGAGAGTGTGAGAAGTAGAGCAAAGAATGCATGGGTGCTAATGGTACTAACCAAGTTGTTTTGGTGAATGAAGTTGTCATTGTCATTATTCAAGTGTAGTTATCTAGAGATGCAGATAGGAAGAAACTTATGCCATTTGACATGCCTAAACATCTTAGCAAGCAATTGGGAAAGCATAAGGTGAACATGAAGAAAATATTGAACTAATTCAAGGAGGATGGAATGCAGGAATTGTAAGATATCAGTCAAATACTTTCTAACATATTTCTCATGTTCATTCCAGAGGACTTGAATTTTCTTTTCTCTAGGAGTTTGGTGCAGGAGCACCTGATGGACTTTATGCCTCCATGAGGAAATTTTGCAAATTTTGATTTGTGAGTTGAATCTATTTGTAATAAGGTCATATTTGGACCATTTGTAATGTGTTTAATTTTTTTTTAGGTGTTTAGGAGGTTGAAGGAGTCCATTTTTCAAATTTTGTAAAAGTTGTCTAAAAAGTGCAAAAGTGTCATATTATCAAATTGCAAAAAATGCAAGAAGTGGAATGTGAAGAGTGAAAGGAATATAGTAGTTGATAAGTCAATTGTAAATAGTTGGAATGAATTGTAAAATGCACAAAAATTCCTTGTGCATCGTTGTAAAAGAGACGAGCTAGTTTTGATATGAAATGAGACAATAAAAGCACTATTTTCTTGTAAAATTCCTAGGTTTTTCTCTGTTGCATACCATTGCACATGTTTGTACGGATAGATAAAGGTCTGAAATAAATTGGTGATGTTAGGGTATTGAATCTAGTTTATAATTTTTAATTTTTTTGCTTCATTTCATTTATTATAAAGAAAGATATTGCATTTTTTGTAAAAAGGGTTAAAATTTTGGTTTATGGTCACAACAGACCTTCAAAATTGCATATCTTCATTTCTAAATGATGAAACTCCCTAAAAGTTTGTAGAATGGCATATTTATATGTATTATAAATGATACAAAAGTTAAAGGGTCCAAAGAGGATATTTTGTGCCTTTGGGATGATGCCCTAGGTTGTTTTTGCATTGTTTTGGCATGAAAAGGATCCATAGAGGTTAGGGTTTATAGAAAGAGCATTGGTAAAGAATGAGAGTCGGTTAAATGAGCATGTAAAGGCTTTATTTGATGTGGTTGAAGAGTTATTGGGGATATTTGAGGTTTGGGAGTGTTATAATCAATAACCCACCTTGTGTAGGAGCCTAATTAGGCCTATTTAGAAACATAACAGTCTAGTTTTGATGCAAACTCCTAAAAAAAAATGCCCAATTTTTGATATATTTTAAAGTGGCCAAATGGGTACTAAAATATGATTTTATATTTAGTATATCTAGTCTACATCAAAAGTTATATGTGGTTGTTCCTTTAGGGAATGCTATTAAATATGAGGCGACCTGTATGAAAAAGGTGCATGGTTGGAGTTCCCTGATTTCTTTAGTGAGCTAATTGTGTTTGTGGGGTCATGTGTACCCTGTGGAAGGTTTTTAGTGTGTTGATTAAGCCGTCTGAAGCCATGGAGTCCATTGGGTGTATTGTAACCTTGTGGGAAACCAAGAGTCATTGAAGGATTTTATGAACAAGCAAAGAATGTATTTTGAACCTGTTGAAAACTAGTGAGTTTTTTCTCTGCCTCTGCATAAAAATGAAAAGAAATCAGTTGTAGCAGAGAATTCTAATAAAGAGAAGAAACCAGTTGAAGAAAATAGAATAGTCCTTGATAAGGAAAAGAGGAAGCATAATACAAAAAGGACAGATGATGAAAGTTTCACAGAGTACACTATCCAAGGAGGCCTAGACAAAGAAGATCTCCTCATTCAACTAAAAGAAACACCATGACTAGGTACTCATCATACTTTAATGGGTATTGATATACGTGTAATAATTTTGGTCATAGAGATAAAGAATGTAGAGTCATTCCAAGAAAGAATACAAATTTTGTAAGAAAAAATCCATTTGCTCCCTTGGTTGACATGAATATAGTTTGTTTTAATTGCAACATTTTTGGTCATGTAGCTAGAAATTGTAGAGAAAAAATTGTAATGCCAAATTCTCGGTATGAGAACAAGAAAAATGCATCTTCCAAAGTTGAAAAGGAAGTTGAAGTTTCTGATAAAAAGGAAGAGAAGGTTGAAAATAAACCTAAGAAAATACGGAAGGAGAAATAATTGAATTCAACTTAGTCTATAATTTCCAAAACAACATTGCATGCAAAGGAACAAGATTTGTGGGTAATTTGTAGTGGCTTCTCCAAGCATATGACTAGAGATAAAAGAAAATTCATTGAACTCAAAATGAGAAAAGGAGGATCGGTAAGCCTAGGTGGCAATATTGCTGTCAAGATTCATGGTAAGGGAATTTTGAGCATAGATGGGAAAAAATAAGACCAAAGACATGCTCTATATTGAAGTTATGAAACATAATATTCTTAGTGTTATCTAGATGTGTGATAATGGATACAAAGTTGTATTTAATTTAGATGGCTACAAGATAAGAAAGAATAGAAAAATAATTGCTCAAGGAGTGAGGATTGAAAACAATCTATATAATCTCAATAACATAAAAGGCCAAATGTGTTTAATCATCCAAGAAGATCATATTTGGCTGTGGCATAGAAGGCTAGGTCATGTAAACTTTGAAAATTCGGTAAAAATAAGTTCAAAAGGTCTGGTCAGGAATATTCCCAAGATAGCTAAGTCTGCAGATACAATCTACAAAGGATGCGAGCAAGGGAAGAAAACAAAGTTTAAATTTCCTACAAAATATTATTCAACTACAAAACCTTTGGAGATAATTCATACTAATCTATGTGGTCCTACAAGGACAAGAGGATTTCTTGGTGAGAGATACTTCATGGTGCTAATTGATGATTATACCAGAATGGCTTGGATGATGTTTCTAAAGGAGAAGGCTAGAGAATTTTAGAAGTTTAAGGAATTCAAAAGGCTAGTAGAGAATGAAACTGGGAGAAGAAATAAATCGCTAAGATTAGATAGAGGTGGAGAATTCACATCAAGTGAATTCAAAGAATATTATGAAGATCATGGAATCAAGTGACACTATTCTACCCCAAGAACTCCACAACATAATGGAGTGGTGGAATGAAGAAACAAAATTGTGAAAGAGATGGCTAGAGCAATGTTAAATGAGGAAAATGTGGTAGATAATTTTTTGAAGGAAGTAGTACATACAACAATGTATATTCAGAATAGATCTCTTTTAAGATCAAAGTGTTAAGACTCCATATGAACTATGGTTTGGAAGGTCTGCATCAATTAAGCATTTCAAGCTGTTTGGTAGAAAATGTTATATTAAGAGAGAAGATGAAGATTTAGGAAGCTTCGATTCAAGTTGTGATGAAGGTATATTCTTAGGATATTCAAATCAGAGAAAAGCTTACAAATGTTACAATAAAAGACTGCACAAGATATTGGAAAGCATAAATGTCAAGGTTGATGAAAATGAAAATGAAGTTGAGCCTAATAGAAATAACTTTGAGATTGAATCAAAAGATGATGGTGTAGGTGCAATAGTTGAAGAATAAGAACAAGAAGAAGAGAATGAAGAAGTGATTGAATGAGCTCCTACAAAATATGTGCAAAAGGATCATCCTGCAGACCAAATAATTGGTGACAAAAATGAAGGCGTTTAGAGAAGAAGAAGACTTGAAAAGGACAAGGAACAAGAAAATTTTCTCGCCTATCTTAGATTGAACCAAAAAACTTTGATGAAGCTAGTAAAGATGAGAGTTGGATAGGAGCAATGGAAGAGGAACTCGATTAGATTAAAAAGAATAAAACATGGAAATTGGTTCCTAGACCATCAAGCAAGAATGCAATTGGCACTAAATGGGTGTTCAAGAATAAGCTAAATGAAGATGGAGCCGTGGTTAGAAATAAAGAAAGATTGGTGTGCAAAGGATATGCATAAGTAGAAGGAATTGATTTTGAAGAAACATTTTACCCTATTGCAATACTAGAAGCAATAAAGATGTTTCTTGCATTCATAGTATACAAAGGATTCAAAATATATCATATGGATGTTAAATCTACATTCTTGAATGGAAACCTAGAAGAGCAAGTATATACTAAACAACTAGAAGCTTTTTAGTTGTCAGAAGATGATAGTTATGTTTTCAAATTGAGAAAAGTGCTATACGGTCTAAATCATACACCAAGGGAATGGTACTCAAGGTTGGATTAGTACTTACAGCAACAAGGATTCAAGAAAGGTTGTGTTGATAGAAATTTATATCTTAAATTTGAAGGTCAGCATATGATCATTGTTTTAGTTTATGTGGATGATATCATATTTGGTGGTAGCAATGATGTAATGTGCAAAATATTTTCTACACACATGCAAGATGAGTTTGAAATGTCCATGCTAGGAGAACTCAGATTTTTTTTTGGTTTACAAATTGTACAAACTAATAAAGGATATTCATATCACAAACCAAGTATGCAAAATAAATGCTCAAGAAATTTGGTATGGAGGATACTAGAGCAGTGAATACTCCCATGATTATCGGCTGCAACTTGAGAAAATTAGATGAATCACCTAATGCAAATAATACTTTGTATTGATCAATGATTGGAAGCTTGCTATATTTAATTGCATCAAGGCTTGATATAATGCAAGCAGTTTGCATGGTAGTTATGTTTTAGACTACACCAAAGGAGTCACATGTCAACGTTGTAAAAGGAATCTTCAAATATATTAAGAGTACTATTGACTATGTTTTATGGTACCCCAAAGGCAAGTATTTCACCTTAACAACATATATAGATGTCAAATGGGCAAGAAGTGTGGATGATAGGAAGAGTACTAGTGGTGGAGCTTTCTTCTTAGGAAACAGTTTGGTTTCATGGATGAGTAAAAAAAAGAGGTTGTCACTCTTTCTATAGTAGAAGAAAAATATGTTACAACACTTGAATGTTGTATTCAGGTTTTATAGATCAAGCAAACTTTGAAGGACATGAAAACTAATTACAATGAACCTATCTATATTCTTTGTGATAATTACAGTGCTATCAACATCTCAAAGAATCCAGTGATGCATTCCATAACCAATCATATATCAATCAAGTATCACTTTCTTAGAGAAAAGGTTATTGAATTGTAGATTTTTGGGTCACTATGGACAACTCTAGCTCTTCTAGTGTTTTTCACCTAAAAGGAGAGAGATAGGACCCAAAAATGCATAGGGTTCATTCAACTAATGTTATGTGTGATATTTTTATGCATGACTAAAGTAAACTAAATGCAATTGACTGATTAAAATGAACTAAAATGAATGCAAGAGTACAATTTAAGCTATGTTTGAAAACACATTGTGATATGCAAACAACTAATTAAATGAAGAAATAATGCAAACTAGAAAGTACAGGGATGAATTTGAGTGCACCTTGATGAAATGTGATGATTCTGGAGTGTTCTGAATGATGATGAAAATCACTGATTTTTCATAGTGGGACTCATTTGCCCACGGTGGCGAATTAGTCCACCTACTGGTGAAAAACTGTCAGAAGCTGGTTTTTATCTGTCAAGATCTAAAATCTGACAAAACTAAAGTTTCCAATCCTAAGGTAGGACTCATTTTCCATAGGTAGTGAATCTATCCTCTCCCAAATTTCTAAAAATCTAGGAGACAACTCTACAACACTAGATCTGGAAATGTTTGCTTGTCGGGTTGTCGATGTCAATTCTCCAAGAAACGGATAGAAAACACTCTTCAAGCTAGAAATACACTTTAGTTGACTTGAAAAATCTAGTTGAATTTTCTTTCCACTTTTCAACACATAAATGCTTGATAAATCTGCATACCTAAGTCTACAAACACACATGAAAAAGGGAAAAATGGTTGAGGGTTAACAAATAGGGGTTTGCCTTGGTCAAACCCCACTTGTAGTAATCAAACCCTTAAATAAATAATGAAATGAAAAGAAAAGATAAACTAACAACATGTAAATGCTATTGACTCACCAAATCCTTACTAATGCAAGTATGAAGTAATGTCAATGGATGCTTCAAAGTGCTTTGAATGTTGCTTGAATTGATGTTGTAAGATGCTTGAATGCTTGAGATTGAATGCATGAATGATAAGATGTGTTGGAGATATAAAATGAAGTGAAAAATGCCTATTTATACAATCTTTTTTCATAGTTTACCATTCATACCTCATCACAAGCCGATATCAAGTGATTTTTAATAAAATCCCTAAAATAAATTTAAAATATTTTAAATTTGGGGCTAAGGGGGATTCATTCTCCACCCATGGCGAATGGGTCCCACCTAGGACCTAAAAACAAGTGTCAGGAAGTATGCTTCATTTAATGTTATTTTTTGGGATAATATCCAAAAATACACTTAATTAAAGCATATGAGGGAATAAAGGGGTCAATTAAATCATAAGAAGAGATAAATAGTGAAGTTGTGCCTAGGAAAGTGTGAAATATTGTTATAATACTTTACAACACTTCAAAATAGGACTTGATGATGTGTAAAAAGGTGTTTTTAAGGTGAATTGTAATGAATAGAGTCTAGAAGAATGTAGAAATGTCTTACAACACTTCACAAGACATCATTATTTGAATTTTAGTACCTAAATATGTATGTTCAAGCCATGTTGAAACATAAAATCAAACAAAAACATATCAAATACCATGAAACAAGACCTAAAAGGCCATAAAAATGACAAGGGACCATTTTTCTATGGTACATTTTGCCCCCACTTTAGTGAGAGAATAAACTTGCTTCAAAATCACACTAAATTAGCCATGAACATGAAGAAGAGGGTCAAAATGCACTTACGTTAGCAAGATGGAATACAAAAATCAAGAGAGATGATCAAGCCCCCAGGATGAAGATGCCATGGCAAGCTAGACATAAGAACAGAGGAACATAGAAGTGTTGAAAAGAATTGAATGAAGCTTCGATCACTAATCCAACTAGTTGTGGATAAGATCTAGGCTAAAATAGAATGTGTACTCACTCTTAGGTGACATAACACATGACGGTCCACTGGGTGAGAAAGACCAAATGTACTCACTCTGGGGCCACAAAACTAGTTTTCTGCGGGGTGAGAAGGCCCAAAAAGGTAAGAAACATATGCTAGTTGGTATGCACTCACAAAATACAAAAGTGGTTAGGGGAAAAGTCATGCTGCTAGGTGGGATTCCCACTCAACCATATTAAAGTTATGCCCATTGATAACTTTAACAAGGTGCCACAAAGACAAATGAATATGAACGAAAGGACAAGGGTACCACAATCATGCAAGTTGTGTTATGCAAGGTGGAAAAATGAAAAATGTAATGAAAAAATATGTTCAAAGGAGTCTTGTTAAGTTTATGCAAGGTCAGTCACTTAGGGAACATTGTGTTTAATGTCTCCAAGAGAGTACCAATCAAAGAATAGTATATTCACAACTTAAGGGATGCAATGCATCACATCAAGCCACCAAGAGGAATGCAATAAGCTGAGATAGATCACCCTTATGAAAGACATCACACCCAATGCCATCCACAAAGTAACAAAAGCATCACAAAAATGACAAGGCTACACTAGGAACCAATAATTCAAATGAATTATGATAATGTATGCCCCCCAATTTAAAGGAATTGCTACACATTGTTCTATGAGAAATTACTTGAAAGTAGAGAAGAAAAGAAAATAAAAAATAGGAAACAAGACACAAGAGCCAACTTGGAAAGCCTTATGCCAAGTCATATGTTTCAAAGTTAGGATGTGTCATGTCAAGGAAAATGAAAGACAAAGAAAGGGATTTTCCCCCCAGATAAGAAAGCACACCAAACACATAAGGGATCTATGGATTTTGGGTCAGTATGTTCATTGCTACAATGTTTTTATGAAAGAGCTCAGAACTATCATCATTCCCCAAATACACATAGAACTGGAATAATGACACAAGAGAGTGAAAACAAAGGAAAAAGAAATTATGTTTTGACTCAACATGGAAAAGACATTTCGGGCTCAACGCTTTGCACCATCCCCAAAAGGAAAACACAAGCAAAAAAAAAATGAAAAGGAAAAAGATTTTGAGTCAACATGAAGGAGACATTTCGGTCTCAATGCTTTGCACCATCCCCAAAAGGAAAAAAAAAACAAAAGTGAAAAAGACCAAGACCATTTGGGTCAACATGGAAGAGACATAGGGCATCTCTACGCTTTGCATCATCCGCTAATGGAAAACACAAAAGAAAAGGAAAGACAAGGAACTTTTGGGTGAACAAGGAAGAGGTCCATAGGACGTCTCTATGCTTTCTGTCATCCCTAAACAGAAAACACAAAGAAAAAAGAAAAGACAAGGAAATTTTGGGTCAACATGGAAGAGACATAGGGCATCTCTACGCTTTGCATCATCCCCAAATATAAAACACAAAACAAAAGAAAAGACAAGGACCTTTTGGGTCAACATGGAAGAGACATAGGGTGTCTGTACCCTTTGCATCATACCCAAATGGAAAACACAATAGAAAAGAAAAGACAAGGACCTTTGGGTCAACATGGAAGAGACATAGGGTGTCTCTACGCTTTGCATCATCCCCAAATGGAAAACACAAAACAAAAGAAAATACAATGACCAGGAATGACAATTAGAAGAATAGAGATACGAATAGAAGAAGTGTACAAAGAGAGGGAACAAAAAACATAGATCACAGGGGAACACGATACATACATGAAAGAAAAATAAAAGAAATATGAAAAAGGTATACCAAGGTGAATGCAAGTCAACCATGTAACAAGTCATCCGCCTCCCAATCACAATCAGTGTAATGCGCGGGCGGTTGACTATCCAAAGGAAGAATTGGAAGTGTCAAACTAGGAGTTGTACCAAGTTCTTCACTTGATGAAGAGGATTTATCTTTTAAGCTCATGGTGGACAAGAATAAAGAATTTGAATTATTGTGTATTTCTTCATTGATTTGGGTAATATCCTCATCGTCATCATCATCAAGATTAATGACAATGGTAGGATGAAGGGTGATTTCTAAAGACGAATGTATCAAAATTTTTGGCTATTGGATTGGTTCAAGTTGTTGTGAAGGTTGGATTGGACTATCAAGTGGTGGGTCAAGAGAGGCAAGGTGATCATTTATCACTGCTGTCAACGACGGAGGTGGATTTTCTTTGTTTTCTTCTATACTAGATTGATGAGCAAGGAGACGACGACAACACTAACATTCTCTAGCAACATGATTTCAATTCATGTGGTTTTGGAGTTGTTGAGGTGTAAGAGCGGATTGAGTCAACATAGGTTCATCTACTTCTAATTTAAAATTAGAAAATTACAAAACTATTGCACTTAACTCCTAATTATAGATTTTTCCCAATCCAACAGAATTGTGTGATTATGTATCTTAACCATTGAGGGAGTAAATTAGGTACACTTAATACTTTATCCAAAAAAATTAATGAACATAAACTAGAAACTCAAAGAATTAAAATACTAGAAAGGAATTAAATTCAGAAGAGAATAAGAGATCACAAGCTTGATAACGGAGTTCACTCAATTTGAGCTACATCTTCGGGTCCACTTCTCAATGTTGGACCGCTTTATTAAGATTTCCAAGCACCTGAAAATGCCTTCTTACAATTCTCCAAGCTTACAATAGTCTCCTCACAATCTCACTCTCAATTTTTTTTACAATTCTTGGTGTAATATCACCTTGTAAAGTTCTCCAAAAATTCCTCAAAAGAGCATAACATTTTCTCTCAAAACACCTGAATTAAAAACTCACTCCTACCCCCTTTTATACATAATTTTGCATATGGGGTTAAAAACCACCATAATGAATAAAATAACTCCCCTCAAACAAATTAACCCCTTTTAAATATTTCGTTCAACCCCTTTTGGCATTTAATTAGGCTTCATAATAATTTAAGGGGTTAAAATAACCATACAAAGTTATTTTGTTAATAAATCGGGCTAGAATATGCTTTAAATATGACACAACCCATTAAAAAACAATAACTTCCCCATTAAAAAAAATATAATTTTCTTAAGCCCTCAATACCTATTCATGGCCTCATTTGGTCTTTTGTTATTTTCTTTTGAATTGCTAAATTGTTTTTCTTTAAAATGGAGGGTTATTTATGAGTTAACCTTTTTGATTTTTAGGAGATTTGGATCCCACCAAATCCAGTTGGGATCCCACTAAATGGATTTTGGAATAAACTTCCACCACTTTATTTTTTTCAAAAATAAAGCATGGTGTACGTGAATTTTGTGAGATTTTTTCCACATCACCTGCAATTTCCATGTCACCATCCAATCAACTGCCACGTCACATGCTGACATCATCATTTTGACTAAAACTTTGACTTGGTGTAACTTTGGCATACAGACTCCATTTTTGACGAAACAAACACTGTTGGAAAGGTCTTGAAAAACTCTTCATGATGATGCTTATTTTCACCACTTTTGTGACAATAAAATTTTCACCCTTTCTTTTTTTTGGCCCCCTAGTTTGCTAGTTTGACCAATCTTTGACCGAGCATAACTCTTTCCTACAACCTCCTTTTGACGTAGTTCAGGTTGTGTCAGGATCATGTTTGCAAGCTCTATGCGATGAGGCTGACTCCATGAGACTTTGAGACTGTGAAATTTTGAGGTCTTTTGGATCCACCTAGATCAACTTCCAAAGAAGGAAGAAAAAAAGAATCTAAAGAAGACAAATCAACCACTTTCTCTTTTTCTTTGTACACTTATTTAACATGAGGAGGTATGATAGGATCATGTTCAATTTCTCTTGTCTGCTTGGACGAAGGCAGATAAATTTCTAAGGGTTGTTGAGAAGGTTTTATAGCCGGTTGAATGTCTGATTTAGGTTGAAGCATGGTTTCATCTATGATGGGAGGTGCGAAAGTGGACAGGGACATGCCACAAAGAGATAATTCAGTTATTTTCTTTGCTTTGAACTTTTGATATGCTATGAAAAAGAAGTCCTTTTGGGGAGTGATGGGTTCCATGGGTTCAAGACAAAAGGATTCTAATGAAAAGTTACTTTGGAAGATAAGGGATTAAAGTTACTATGGTGCACGGTGAATGCCTCATTTCCATGTGGAAACTTCAAACACTTGTGAACAAATGATGAGACTACTTTCATTAAGCGAAGCCAAGGGTGGCCTAGCTACAAATGAAATTTATTAGATTGTGGAATAATTGAAAATGTTACCACCAAAGTTCTAGGTCCTATTTGTAAAGGGAGTGTGATCGATCTGATCCTAGGCATGCGAAACTAGTATGAGTCTTAATCCATGCAATCGGTTTATTATAATCATCTTGATATAGCTCATGTAATACAAGAAACTCTTATGTGATGACATTCTCACCACAAGTGAGATTTATTAATATCCCATTAGTGGGCTTATCATAGATTCTGCCAACTATGTGGAGAGGACCATTAGGAAGTTTTTGTAATATGTCTTTAGTAGAAAAAGTGATATCAAGAGATTTAGCGGTTTGGCCCTTTTGAGGGATAACATCTATCACACCCACAAGTATATCCATAGGATGATCTTGGGTAACAGTTGGAGTTTTATCATGTTGTTCATGATTCGTATCAACAGTCTTTACATTAGGATTTAAAGGTTCACTAGCCTTGACAAATGAAGTAGTGTGTTTAGGCATATGATTGGTGAAGATTTGTAAGTTCTAGTTAGGGGGTGCAACAAATGTATTCCTTTATCATTAACACCCATAATGGTTAAATGTCTTGAATCAAGAAGGTCTAGAACTAAATGTTTTAGATGC
This sequence comes from Sequoia sempervirens, assembly GCA_007258455.2. Lineage (NCBI taxonomy): Eukaryota > Viridiplantae > Streptophyta > Pinopsida > Cupressales > Cupressaceae > Sequoia > Sequoia sempervirens. Next base: position 948,579,834 of record VDFB02271358.1, read on the forward strand.
TTACAATGTTTAGTGTCATGTCCATTTTGGTGATGAAAATGGAAATAAGCATTAGGTTTGAATGTAGGGGGTAATGGCTGATTTGGATCAAGGGGTTGAACAGGTGGTAAGGTGGGTATGCGGTTTTGGATTAATTGGTTCATTGTGCTATGGAGGGTGTTGGGTAGGGGTGTAAATTATCTGTTGGGGTCCCCGTAATGATAAGGCACCACTACCTTAACAACTTCCACTTGAGTTTGATTTTATTGGGTTTGTTGTGATTGTTGTTGAGGAGGTAGATTAAACTATAAAAATCCTCCATTTGTTCTGTGAAATTTTTGATCATTATTGTTGTTTTGATTTTTGTGTTTAGGTTTTTCAGCGCGGTGAGAAGTGGATTTTGAATCATGACTTGAAACTAAGTTATGATATTCACACAAGGTGGTGCATAAATGCATAAACAAAGGGAATTTTATCATTGTTAGCTTATCCTAAAGGTGTGTGTGCAAGTTTTTGATAAACATCTTTTGCAGATGCACATCAAGAATCTTGACATCGATTTGGGCATATAAGGATTGGTATCATGAGATCAAATCCATGACTCTTTCATCTGTGTTTTTTCTACATTGCATGAGGTTGGTTGTTGTTTTCTTAGGTGTCATATGAACTTGGAAGTTACTTATGAAAGCATCCACAAGTTCATTAAAGGAATGAATGGAATGATTAGGAAAGTTGGAAAACCATTCTAATGCAGTATCTTTCAAGGTTCTTGGAAAAAGCTTGGGTAAAATTATCTTATCAAGGAAAAAATCACTACATAAAGTTGTGTAAGCATTAACATGGTTGATAGGGTCTCCTTTTCCTCTGTATTTCTCAATCTGAGGCATTTCTATCCCTTCTGGCATCAGGTTATGTAAGATTTCTAAGGATAATGGGTTGTTATGGAAATGATATGTAGGTGGAGCGGTTTGACTTTGACTAATGTTGGAAAGTTGATGTTGCATAGAAGAAACGATGGTAAGGAGTTGTGTAATGATGGGATTAGGGTTTGTAAATTGCGATGGGAGAGAAAATGGTGATGGATTGTAAGGGATGTTAGGTGAAGTGAAAGGAACCTGTGATGTCACAAGAGAGGTAGGAATTTTAGGTGGAATTGTAAAGAAAGGAGCCATTTAACTAACATGTTGCATAGTTGTAGTGACTTGCGGATTGGTATAACTTAGTATAGAAGGTATGGTTGAAGGGAGAGGAATTGAAGGTCCTCCTTGGCTTACAGGAATGTTTGCAGATTGGGTATTGGAAGAGGAATTTTTATTGTAAATCTCAGCAATTTTCTTCATCACTTGCAAGCCTTCATCACTTTCAATCAAATGATGAAGATTATCAATGGCAGGTATGGCAGTTTGGGAAATGTTTTCAAGTGTCAATTCTTGTTGTAAATGTGAAAATTCTTCATGAAGACTAATGACCTTGTCTTGAGGAAGAGAGTTTTTTTGGGTGTAAACATTCATTGGATGGAAGGGTGAAGACATGGAAGCGGTATGATCAATTCCAAATGCACCATTGTCTATACTAGGAGTAGGAGCTCATGAGATCCCAAGGTCCACAACGAAAGTGCAATCATGGGAAGCCATGAGTCTAGAATTTATTCTCACTAAAGTATTATCAATGGGACACCAAACACTCATACAAGTACCACCAAGGAAGGGTTGAAGTCAAATGAAAGATAATCTAAGATGTATAAATGCAAATAATAGAAAGACTACTAATTGTAATAGAGAAAAAACTACAAAAAATAGAAATGTAGGAAAATGACAAAAAAATGTCTGAAATGTTGTCTAAAAAGTACAGAGGGATTGATTCGCCCAAGGTGGTGAATGAGTCCCAGTATGCAATTTTTTTTTGTGTTTTTCAATAAATTTAAGATGATGTAAATGCTCTATAGAATGAAAGTACAGATGCAGAATGCAGATTTTTTTGTTTTTTTCAATGAAATGCAATGCAAAAATGAAATCTAAATGCAATTTTCACTAATGCAATATGAAAGTCCTAGAATGCAAGAACAAAACAATGACCTAATTGAATGCTTATGCAAATGTAAACTAGGATGCAATATGATAATTAGATTAGAAATCTAAAGTGTTCAAAAGTTGGGTTCACCAAAATGAACTGTAGATTTTCAGGTAACTATGGACAACTCTAGCTCTTCTAGGGTTTTTCACCTAAAAGGAGAGAGATACGACCCAAAAATGCATGGGGTTCAATCAATTAATGTTATGTGTGATGTTTTTATGCCTGAATGAAGTAAAATAAATGCAATTGACTGATTAAAATTAACTAAAATGAATGCAAGAGTACAATTTAAGCTATGCTTGAAAACACATTTAGATATGCAAACAACAAAGTAAATGAAGAAATAATACAAAATAGAAAGTACAAGGATGAATCTGAGTGCACCTGGAAGAAATGTGATGATTCTGGAGTGTTTTGAATCCTAATGAAAATCACTAATTTTTCACAGTGGGACTCATGTGCCTAGGGTGGTGAATCAGTCCACCTACTGGTGAAAAACTGTCAGAAGATGGTTTATGTGTATCGAGATATGAAATTTGACAAAACTCAAGTTTCCAGTCCTAAGGTGGGACTCATTCGTAATAGGTGGTGAATCATTCCTCTCCCAAATTTTAGAAAGACCTGAAGACAACTCTGCAATACCATATCTAGAAATGTCTGCTTGTCAGGTTGTCAAAGTCAATTCTGTGGGAAACAGACGTAAAACACTCTTCAAGCTTGAAATACACTTTATTTGACTTCAAACACCTAGTTGAATTTTCTTTCCACTTTTCAACACATAAATGCTTGATAAATATTCATACCTATGTCTGCAAATAGACATTCAAGAGGGAAAAATGGTTGAGGGTTAGCAAATAGGGGTTCGTCTTGGTAAAACCCCACTTTTAATAATCAAATCCTTAATGAAAATAATGAAATATAAAGGAAAGAAAACCTAACAACCTGTAAATGTTATTAACTTACCAAATCCTTAATAATGCAAGTCTAAAGTAATGTCAATGGATGCTTCAAAGTGATTTGAATGTTGCTTGAGATTTAATGCAAGAATGATAAGATGTGTTGGAGATGTAAAATGAAATGAAAAATCCCTATTTATAAAATCTTGTGTCGTAGTTTACCATTCATACCTCATCACAAGCAGACATCAAGTGATTTTTAATAAAATCTTCAAAAGAAATTTAAAATATTTTGAATTTTGGGTGAAGGGGGACTCATTAGCCACCCATGGCGAATGGGTCCCACCTAGGACCTAAAAACAAGTGTTAGGAAATATGTTTCATTTAATGTTGTTTGTTGGGACAATATCCAAAAATACACTTAATTAAAGCACATGAGGGCATAAAGGGGTCAATTAAGTCATAAGAAGAGATAAATAGTGAAGTTGTGCTTAGGAAAGTGTGAAATTTTGTTATAAGACTTTACAACAGTTCAAAATAGGACTTGATGATGTGTAAAAAGGTGATTTTTAGGTGAACTGTAATGTATAGAGTCTAGAAGAATGTAGAAATGTCTTACAACACTTCACAACACCTTCACAAGACATCATTATTTGAATTTTAGTACCTAAATATGTATGTTCCAGCCATGTTGTAACATAAAATCAAAGAAAAACATATCAATTACCATGAAACAAGACCTAAAAGGCCATGAAAATGACAAGGGACCATTTTTCTATGGCACAGTTACAGATAAAGAAGTTAGCATGGAATATGTTCCTACAAAGGAACAAGTGGGTGATATGTTTACAAAGCCTGTTTCTATAGAGAAGTTTGAATACCTAAGGTAGAAGCTGGGAGTAGTCTCCCCCATAACATATCACTAAACATTAGTAATAGGGAATACATCTAGGGGGGAGTTTCATTGTTTATCTCTTTAACCCTAGTCAAGGGTAGTGTGATCAAGTCAAGTAAATCTTTTTTAAAAAAAATTATAATGACTTGATGGTTGTAGAGTTGAGAATCCCCTCTTTCTCTTTGCATTTTTCATCAAAGGGAAGGATATCCTAAGGGGGAGTGTGCCTTTTTCTAGTGATGTCAAAGGGGGAGATATGATGCAAATGCTCAAATCATAGGAGCATGCTGAGTACAAAAGTGTTATATGGAATAGGGGGAGTTTTTGTGTGATTAATCATTGTTGTGTTGTTGAGTGAATAATCAAACTGGCATAGAGCTTCAGTGTTACATCTTTTATGAACATTTAGAGTTTTTCCATCAATGAAAAAGGGGGAGATTGTTGAAAAATGTTGTCATTGATTTCAAAAGAGTAATATGAGTGGTGTCAATCATGCAAATGCAAAGGAAACTACAATATCGAGGATCTAATTATAATGTTATATTTCTTTGACGACTTGCTATGATAGGTCACAGGTTACTTTAAGTGACAACTTATGTCATTAGCCTTGTGCTCGTGACCGGCCTCATCGCCTAGGTTGGCGATGTCCTAGAGATGCGTCGGGATGACTTAGTCGCTTTAAAATGAGTCACTTAACTATCTCTTCAATCATATGATATGGAAGTGGTTTGACATGACATGAGCCTTTTCACTGGGACTTCTCTTGGAGTCCCTTCATTACCTCGATGACCATCTCATCGGTGAGACACTGGTATCACGATAGGAGTCTAGAAGGACTCTCTTCGATGGAGCAATAAGGAGAAATACTAACTGATCAAAGTGACAATATGTGTTCATATGATAGTTTTATCGGTCTCTTTGATGTGGTGATTTCATGCTTCACATCCTTGTTGTGAAGTGATGAGAGTGACAATGGATTTTCAATGAGACTCAAGAAATTTTCCCCTTGATTTTTCAATAGCAAGAGTTGCAAATGAGTGGTAGTGTGGCTTGCATCGAGCTGATAGGAGTGTTCATAGTGACAACATTTTCACTCCCTTTGATATACCAATTGGCGAGACCTGATAGTGAAGCATTGGTGGAGAGTAAGATCCATGATGGATGGTACGTAGATATGTGACAATATCGAGTAGACCCCACTATGAAATAATGTAGCTATTGTTTTCATCAGAGTGACATTTATCATCGGTAGTTCTCTTAAGGCAGTTCCTTTGATACCATGATGATAAACTTTATCGAGCGGACAAAGTGATGCCACTAGGAATATGAAGCTAGACTCTATGATATGGCAATAGGAGAATGTAATTTTGATGGCGAAACCCATAAAGGTAAGAATGACATGGATAAGGTAGGAAAATATAGAACCTTGCCACATGGTAATCAATCATTCGTTGATTTTGCATCCTTTTTGCAAATCAATGTTCGGTAAATAGATATTGTTTGACAGATGATAGAGACCAAGCACAACCATTTGATGATGAGATTTATGGTAGAATTTGATGAATATGGATCAGATAATGTGAGTGTAGGGATACTTATTGAAGAGAAAAGTGAAGTTCGATGAGACAATGTTTTGTGTCCCCTCGATATGGTGATATAGTTTGGTAAATAGTAGAAATCAGACATAGGATATGGTATAACTTCTTATATGATGAACATGTTAATTTTTTTTTGAAATCACCCAAAATAAAAATGATTGAAGGAAAGAAAGAAAAGAGATCTACAAATGAATAAAATCAGCACTCACTTAGCACTAAACTAGCATTCCATAGTACTAGCCAAGGGGAGGGATGAGTGCTACTTATATAGAAAAATAATGGTAGATAGTTCCAAGATGAGTAATAACTCCCAAGTTCCCATAATAGGTGGGAGTTTTACCTACTTGGTAAATTCTAGATTACATGGCTATTCCTACTTAGGTAAAGACAAGAAATGGTTATGATAGGTGGCTAATAAATCCAAAAGAGGGTGTGAGACTCAACTACCCAAAAGTGGGTGTGAGTAACACATGTGAATGATGGATTTATGCCACATGTCCTCATCCTAACCATTCTAATATAACCTAGGAAAGCTTAATAATGTGTGTAGGAAAAATAAATATTCCCCAACATAAGGAAAATAAAAAACCTACACCAACACCCCCGCTTAAGTGTAGCTTAGGTGGGTGAAAAGAAACAAAGATGGGTCTTGACTACTAGGCCATGTTAGGTACCCATGTATAAAATACTCTCTCACAAATGGAGAAAAGGAGAAAAACCAATGGGACGAAACTCCTCCCCAAAAGAGAGAAAATAAAACAAGTTTCTCAACACAAGAAATAATCCCATGCAAGGAAGAAGTCCCCCCAAAAATAGAAAGGATAAGAAAGACTATGTAGCCTCTCCTCAAGTAATCAACTACACCAATGGTTGATGCTCAAAATTGGATGTAGAGGATGGTCCATGATCATCAAACAAGATTCCTCCCCTTAGGAAGAAACACAACCAAAGGTGTATGAAGAACAGCTTTGCATTCCTAAAAGGAATATAAGGGAAGAAACCTCAAAATGTAAGAAGCCTCTGAAAAATGCTCATGTGTCTCCATGTTTATTCCAAATGATACCACCATCAAATCAAGCGTTCTAGGCTGCAATGATGAAGATGACAATCCTGAACCTAGTAGAGATGTATGTAGGGAAAGACCAAAGACTCAACTATCTCCTCTAAAGAAAAATACGCCTCCTCCAAAAGCTGCTCAAAAGTATCCACACTCATGTCAAATTGTGATGAATGATCATGTGGAGAATTAACAAGAGGATCCAAAGGTTCCTCCACAACAAATGAAGAAGAATCAACTTCATCAAATAGAAGATGAATGTCATGAATAGTGTCTCCCAAGTCTGAAATATGAGGCTCTATGAACATACCTGCAATGTCTGCTAAGTAGTCATCCCAAGTAGCTATATCTGGAAGATGATGTGTATCATGTTGCATTGAATCACAAGTCTCCGTGAATGTAGCAACACAAGTATCCTCAGAAGTAATAGTAGATGGAAGAGAAGGAATGCAAGGCTCAAGAACTAGATCTGATGTGAGAATACCCAAGTTCAAGTAACCAAAGTTCTCAAAATCAAAGCTCATACTAGGACTGTGATCAATAATCAAAAGATCAAAACCATCATTAGGTGAAAAGTCTAAAAAGGTATATAACCGAGATGCATGATGAACCAACCCAATAGTAATTATCACTCTACTTTCCAAGTCTCTAATGATCTAATAGACGGAAAGAAGATTGTTTGAAAGATAACGTACACACAAAACATCATTAAAGGTGCCATCCCCAATATCAATAGATCAGTTCCCAATTACATCCATGTAAGTGTTATTTCCCATCAAAATAGGTGGCATAACACAAGGATCAAATGCAAAGAACATAGATTGTGTAGAAGCTATATGATGAAAAGCTCTGGAATCTAGGAGCTATGTTCCTAATCCAAGACCTGTAGAGGCACAAAGAGATTTACCTATCCTTGTAGTATGGCCTTTTTCCTTATCAAATTATAATTGTTTTGAAATTTTAGAATTAGAAGAAGAAGCTAAATCAACCTTTCGAGAAGGAAAATTGATTTTATTCTTCTCAAGAAGATGTTTTAGTTCATCAATATCCTTCTTATAATAGGAATGTTCTTAATGTCCACTCCTCTTGCATTATGCACAAGTGGGCTTCTCCTTTTTAGATGAATCCTATTTTGAAGATAATTTATAGTCTACTTTAGAAGTAGATGAAGATTTATCTTTCTTTCTATCTCCTTGGTTCTTTTGTTTCTTGTTTTTCTTATTAGTACCTTATTTTTTAGCTAAGGCATGAGACTTAGAATATTTAATAATTCCCATTTGAATCAATTTGTCTTGTTGGTTTGTGAGATCAAAAGTGAACTCACCTAGAGAAGGCATAGTAAATCCTTATCCTAAGGCACTTTTCATTGAATGAAATGTAGAAACAAACAATACATAATTTGGACCAAGTTTATAAAGAATGCTTAAAATCAACTGAGTCATCCTTTTTAACTCCACATTGCTTCAACTACAATCTTATGTAATTCAATTTAGTAAAGAAATCCCGAATGGTGTCAAAATTGCATGGGATCAATCCTATGAGCTCATTCTTGCAAGAATGGAAAGAATGAAGTTGTTGTCATTGATTTCAACTAGTTAATTGGTTATCAACTGGCTGCTATTGTCATTAGTGTCATGGATACAGGTTATTGGTTGTATATTTCTAGGATATTGAGAAAATTGTATTGAAGAAAGATTACAGGTGTTCAATAGTTGCTCTTTGTTTTTCTTCGAGATTTTCTCCTATGTTTGTGTGGTTTAGATATGTTGATCATGGTTCTTGGAAGATAATATATCCATATTTTTGGTTGTTGATTCATTGTACAGTTTGAGTTATGTTCACTAGTTGTGAACTGTGGTTTTCTATGTTTCTGGTTGAGGTCTGGGAGAAATGTTGTTGGTCTGGATTTCTCTTTGTTAAAGTTTTATGACTTGTAGTTCTAGAGTTGAGTTGTTTCAATTGAGTTGAAGATAATTTTGGTATCTAGAATTTTTGTGCTTGTAGGGTCAACAAATTTATCCCTTGTCATTTTCACACTCGATATGGGAATAATTAATGATAAATTGGACCTAATACCGCCTTGATCTAGTCTTGGGCCCTTTTTAAGCTAAATTAAATCTATCCTAATTTAATGTTATAAAATGTATTTATTTACATCTTCACATTAAATTTGGGAGGATTTTAAATCAAGTGGACTTAATCTAGTATTGTAATGTGTTTTTCATATTCACATGGGATTGAGGGCCCTTCTAAGCTAGATAGACCCAATTTTACCTTTAATCTAGTGTTGTAAAGTGTATTTATTTACATTTTCACATTGGATTTTGGGCTAGGTCTTGCATTTATATCCTTTATATCATAATTAATAGTCCCCTATGACCCTATATTGTACATCCCAAGGTATAATTTAATCAAAAAACTGACTAAAATAACATATGAATTTAATTTATGTACTAGACATTCTAGCTAGCAAAATAGCCCTTGTGGGACCCATTCGCCACTTTGGGTGAATGATTCTCATCTAGGTGGGACTCATTCATCCAAGATGGTGAATGAGTCTCATTGGAGCTATTTTCGAGGTTTGAGCAGGAAAAAATAGGTTTTTAATTGAAATTTATTCAATGTCAACCTTCGGGATCAAATTAAAGATCCTGTGAGTGCATTGCCTATATAAACAAGCTTTCAAATCCTAATTTCATAAATCCATCAAGTCTAGCAAGCAAGGGTTAAGCTCTTCAAGTCTTCATAAGGTCATCAAGATAGATTTCTCTAGATCAATTCTAAGGCTCAAGGGAAAGATTCTTCATCAATTATTGCAACACTTCAAGATCCATCATCATGGAAAGGTTCTAATTACATTATTTCATGTTCATGCTCCATTATCTTATTTCATCATTTGTTTTAGTTACCTAAAAGGGGTTTGATCAAGGGAAACCCCTATCCACTAACAATGAACATTTTTTTCCCTCTTTAATGTGTGATTGCAGGTTTGTAGGTTGGAGAAAAGTGGATTGGAAGCTTTCAAAAGAACCAAAATGTTAAAGTTGCAAATGTTGTCAAAGTTGTCATGAAAAGTTGTCAAGACCCATGGAAACTCAGTTATAGGGAGAAATATCCATCCAATTTGCATGAAATCAGTGGGAAAGTGCTTATTTTATCCATCTTCAGAGGCTTGCAAATTTTTAGTTCAAGATTTTTCTCCTGGGACACTTTTCAACAAAATAGGACTCATCCACCAGTAGTGGCAAATGAGTCCCACCATAGGCATTTCTCAAATGTCTTTGCAGATTCAGATACCCATTTTCCTGAAACTTGCTTTGGTGTAGCTTTCTAGAGCTATGACTGATTCACCTAGAATGTGAAATGAGTCCTACTAGCTTAAAAAGTCAACATTTTTCAAGATTTCAGAGCTCCATTTCATCTCTCTTCAAATTCCAGGTGCACACTTCCAGTTTCATAACTTTTCATTATAGTTTGTTCATCTTTTTAAGTCATTTATCATTGTTTTACATATCACACTATGTTTTCCATATCTTTATCTTTTCTAAGTTTACACTTGGTGGTGAACCCCTTTCTTATCTCAGTCATATCCTAGGATATCTTATTGTTAGATATTTTCTATCCTTCATTGCGTGAATATCTCTAAGGTACCCTTGAGTGTGACAATTGTGAAATAGGATCCCTACCCTTGCGTTTATGCCTAAAATGTGGGAGCATCCATTTCCATTGACTGCATATTAGTGAACCTACTTTTAGAATACCTTCTTTTCTGATATGGAGTCCATCATCATCCTAGATTTTTCTTGTATTAACATTGAATTAGGATTTGCATTGGTTAATTTGCATTATAGGGTTTCAAATTTTGCATTAGTGAAAGCTCATATAGCTTGCAAATTTGTATTTAATTTCATTGAAAATTATTCAAAATCCGCATTTTCATTTAGTCTTCAAGTCATACAACATAAATATCATAAAAAGCAATTGAAAACTTCTAAATTTTTTGAAAAAAAACCCTACTAGGATTCATTTGCCACCCTGGGCGAATCCGTCCCAGTGCACCCCTAAAAATGCCTTTTACAACACTAAAAGCCTTGTTTTTAAGCTTCTATTTTCTGCCCTTAACTATCTATTTCAGTTGGTAGAGTTTCTATTACATGCATTTTAGTAAATATAGCTTAAATTGGCCCATTGCATGCATTGGTTAATTCCAAATTTACAGTTACAACATTTCATTTTTAGATCATTACATAGTGTAACCAAAAAAATATCTGACTTGAAAATTGAAAATTGCATTTCATTTTAAGTCCACATTGCATTTTAAGTTTGCATAGATTAATTTTCACAAATTTTAGTTTTGATCTTCTCCAAGTTTGCAAAGAAAAACTTACTCAATAATCATGTTATTCATTCCTTCAATGCATTCCCTAGTTATGAGAGTCTCTTAGTGCAAGAGAGTGAAAATGTCAATGTTTGCCTTAAACTTACACCCCCTCCTATCTCTTCTATTTGTGAGGATAATGTGATAGAAGAGAATATAAATATGGATAACCATGACGATCATATTTGTATTTCTCCTGATACCTCTCCTTTTAGTGATGAAGGTGTCTTAGCGAAAGAAGGTACAATCATTGAGAATCATGAAGGTCTTGTTTGTCCTTCTCATTCCCCTTGGGAAGATAGTAAGACAATAGAATATGAATTCATTGCCAATAATTTACTTAGTCTCCATTCATCTCCCAACACCTCTCCTATTTGTAAAAATGCTTTAGTGAATAAGGATACAATCATGAACAATTATGAAAAACACATTTCTGAGGAGGATATATTAGTATCAAGAGATCCAATGATTGAGAGTTATACCATTATTTCTCTCCTTCCTAATGTTCCTAACATTTGGAAGGGTCTATTTGAACAAGAGGATCCAATCATTGGAACACATGAAAATCATAGTTGTCCTTGTATTGATTCCTCCCCTACTAGTGATGAAGCTACTTTACAAAATCTAACCATGGAATGTGATGAACATATTACAATCTCTCCTACTAGGGTAGATAATATGGCACAAGAGAATGATACCTTAGAGAGAATAGACAATCAAATAGAGCCTTCTCCTAATATCCCCACTATTGATAATCAAGAAAATTCAACCATTGATCATTCCCCTAGTTGTGATGATGTCATTTTGGAAGAACCAATCCTTGAATGTCAAGAACATTTGGTTTGTAGTTCTCCTAAAAACTCTCCTCCTAGGGAGGATATCATGGTGCAAGAAAAGGATAACATTGACAATAACATAGTTTCCTTAGAAGAAGATCATGAGGCAACATTAAACTCTCCTTCACTAAGGGACGTTAATATTATTCAACCTCAACTCATCCTTTACCCCCCTTCACAAAAATCACAAACTCAAAACAAACCTAAATTCATCCTCTACCCACCTAAGAATAATGTTTTGCAACAGTTGAGTCATAATACTACTATTCATACATATAATACTAGGAACAATCTGCAACCAAGAAAATGACCTTCAACATTGCTCCCATTGCCTAATCCTATCCTACCTAACCCTATCTTATCGGGTCCTCCTCATGGAAAGGAGTGTGATCTTGTTGAACAACTAAAGAATACTCCTGGTAAGATATCCTTATCGGACCTTATTCAAGCATCCCCTCACTACCACAACATATTCAAACAACCTTACAACAAGTTCATATCCCTTCCAATGCGTAACCGAATGACATAGGATCCATGATGCAATGAATAAATGTTGACATTATTTTCCACCAAAGTGAACTCCTCCCTTTGGATGTACAAAAACAAAATGAAGCTTTCATAATAATATCTCGATACGAAAGAAAAGGGATAAAGATAACCCTTGTGGATAACAGCTCCACCCTTAATGTGTGTAGTGTGACCCTTTTGGATAGGTTTGGCATCAATAAATCAAACATTCAACCTAATTCTTTATCTATTAAGGGATTTGACAATGCAGGGAAACAACCGCTTGGTGTGATCACTTTACCAATTGTAGTTGGGAAGGCCAAATTGGAAACACTGATCCATGTTATGCCTCAAGGGAGGTGCCTATTATAGGAGTAATTAATAGATTTCCTTACAAGTTGGAATCCTTCCTTGAGAAATAATTATTTATGAGCATCATAGTGGTGGACATTCCACCAACTTATGGGATGTTATTGTCAAGACAATGGAGTGCATCCATGGCTGGAAGCATTTAGTGTGATTTATCATTTCCTACATTTTCCATTGACCAAAAGCATGTCAAGATAGCTAGAGAACCATGGGTTCACCACATGATTGAATATGTAGAAGAACCAGAAGAACCAGTGATAATTAACTTTTTGGATACTACTCTTGATGATGATGTTACTCACAACAATAGTGTAGATAATTCGTCACATGAAAATAGTGAAGATCCTATCCTTCTTGAAAGACTTAACCAAAGGAAACCTAGGGGTGTTTGTTTGATAGGATAAAGGTTGGCTTAGTTCAATCCCAAGTCTCTAGTAGTCAAGTCTTGACTATACTAGGTTGACTTTAAGGTATGATGTGATATTGTTGTTTTCTATTATGGAACAAACAGGTTTTAGAGGAAACCCAAAACCTTTAATAGTAAGAAAGCATAAGATAGAACATTAAAAGAGAACAGAAAAAAATAGGACACTGCCCACAAAGAGATACATAGAAGAAAACCAGGGCAGAAATGTCAAAAAACTGACAGAAAACCACAAAAAAACTGCCCACTAAACCAGGTTTCAAAGAATCTCTGCCGCTTCCTGCTCCAGATTGTTCATGTTGAGCACATACTTCTTGATCTCCTAGATGTTGACCAGCACTTGGTTAGCCTTCCTTTTCAAATTAGCTCTAGTCTTGTTTCTCGGTCCCCCACTATCCGGCTACCCTTCCTCATTGTCCAAGTTGAGAAAAACAAGAGTTTTAACCTGATGGGATTTTTCGATATTTTCCACTATGGTGTTCATGGTCTGTGCGGTTGATTTTAAAATTTTATGGTTCATGATTAGCACTTTGTGGAGAAAATTTTTAATGTTCCTGAACTATTCCTCCATATCTACCTACTTACCATCGTGATTTCCTTTAAAATCCTATAATTCCTCCACCGTTTTCTTGAGGAATTCCACCATATACTTCTCTTTCGTCCACAACCCCATAGCTCGACCACTTCCACTACCTTTGTTATTATCCTCCATGGATTTCTCCAGTTTGCTACTCATGGCTCTTTGATTTAACTAAATTTCCTTGATTTCGAAAAATACCCATCTCATGAGCCTAAAATTATCCACCACCCCATTGCGGGCAATAGCAAGCACATCAGTTGGAAATTCCCATTCCTCCTTGAAATAGTGATCCCCTGCCTTGAGGTCCATAGGGAAGCGGGATATCTCTTCTCTGTCTAACGCAAGATAACTAGAGTACCCAGACAATGACTCTAACTACTGTTCCTCTTCATTAACATCAAAGGAGGGGTCCTTCGACATTTTTCTCTTACCCTTTTTCAAAGAAGAATCCCTACCTGTTTACTCTTGTCCTTGTCATCAACCCTGACCTTAGGTGATTGGGGAGGCAGAGCCGACATAGCTTTAAAATGATCATAAATGAGGACAAGAAAACCTTCATGAAGGATAGGATACCTAATAGGGTTGTGTCTATGGTTTTTCAGACTAGTATTCATAGAAGAAGCTAGATAAAAAGGAAACAAAATCCTAACCTGGTGCCTGAAATGATTCAGCAGGATGAAGTGATACCTGAAGACTCTCGTATAACACCCATCCAAATTGACATATTCCATCAGCACATTCAAAACCCTCCTCCAATGCAAAACAATACTATCTGTGTTAAAGTAGCTTCTGGAGGTCCTACATAATTCCTCCTTCTCTGCCTCCGACTTGGGGAACCTGCTAATAACTTCATCAGATTTATTCTTGTCCCTATAGAATTTAATGCCCTCTGTAGATAGACTAGTAACCTTCGCAATCAACTGCTAGTTGATAGTAACATGTCTGCTGAACAGGTTAATCTCACCATTATTTCAATATTTTTCAAAAACCCTCATAACCTCTGGGTCCCATCCATGGAGCTTTTCAATGTAAACAATAATACCACCATTCTCTAGCTTCTTCCATAGCTTAGAATTGATTTTCAACTACTCCCTGCTAATCAGTTTCACTCTGTGACTTTCGCCACCCATTGTGCTACCAGCAAGAAAGGAATAGTCTAGAACCCTGTGGAAACAAACAAATAAAATGCCCAGAAAGAATGTGAAGTAAATCACATGCAACCAGGGGATGAGATTATTATCAATCATCCAACTCAAAATAATAATTATAATGCAGTCCCGAGACTGCAAGGGAGGACACTCAACCATCATTTGAAAGAATGTTAAATTGCACCTTCTCGTGGGTATGATCATACGTCATCAGAGCTTTGACGTCAACCTCCAACTCATCCTGCCCCTGCAAGATCACCTTACTCGGAGCCTTGACACCTTTATTTGGCGAAGAAATCTTCCACCATGTTTATCTCGTTGTAAACATGTTTTATGACACTTTTTTCAAAGGTAATAATTATTTCCTTACAGAGATCAATCCAATTTTGTATTGACCATGAGGTTTTTTGGTGTCCCTTTAAGAATTGGATGATATTTTTTGAGTCACCTTCAATCCAGATGTATTTAAACTTTAATTGGCTAGCCAGTTTCAATGTCTGGAAAACACCCGAGGATTTTGCCACATGGTTGGTCTGAGTGCCTAAAAGAACCACCACAACCGCAATAAAAGCACCATTTCCATCCCTTATCACCCCACCACACCTGGTAGGCCCAAGATTTTCCTTGGCCACGCCATCAAAACTAATTTTGACCTAGCTAGGGGGGGGGAAGACTCTAGCATATGCCCTCTCTAGGGCCATTAATACTTTTAGACATATTGAACATTTCCACATTGATCTTCCAGGCCTCCACAATTCTACAATTGTAAACACCTAAAAATGGTCTAGAGAATCTAATTAATTAAATACGATTTATTTGATTAATTAATCTTAAATTCATCTACTTAGTAAATAAATAGAAATATTTATTTATATTAAGTTTATTATTAATTCTTCTATTTCATCATATTATTGCTCTCTTAATTAAATAAACAAAATTAAAAACTTTGTTTTATTTAATTATTATTATTATTACTTCTTTTATACTTCTATCTTAAAATTAAATACACAACTTAAATAATTTGTGTTATTTAATTACCTCATCACATTTCTTCTTAATTAAATAAAGATATCCTAGAATCTTTAATTTACTTATCATATTCTTTTTATTTTAATTTAATAAACAACTTCTATAGTTTGTTTTATTAAATTATTTATTCCTCTTTGCTAAATTTAAATAAATCAAAAATATTTAAATTGATGCATAAATCATATTCCTTTAATCACTCACCAATAAAATTAGATTTTTAAAATCTAATTAATTCTACTGTCATTCATGGGAAGAGCTTCGGGGACAAACCTGCAGGAAATCCTCTCAATATTCTTCCAACAATATTTCCTCTCATCTTGCCTGGTGTTTTCATGGGGAGGAACAATCCTTCATGATCAGCTCCACCTTCTCATCTCATACCATTCAATTCTCCAGATTGAATCTCAACCTCTGTTGTGTTTTCCCTTCACAAATGAGTGCCGTGAAAGCTATAAATACAGGTCTTTGGCTACAGGAAATGGATCCCAACTTGTGCAATCTTACTCTGCAGGTTTTCCAAGCATCCAGCATTCATCCAGCATTCAAGCATTCAACATTCATCCAACATCCATTCAACATTCATCCAACATTCAGCATTTGCAGTCATGGTAGCCATTATAGTAGTTTTAATTATTTAATCATATAGGAATAGAATTAATTTGAATTCTCATTCTCTAAGTGTCATTTCAATGGTCTAATTAACTTCTAAAATCTGAGAGCAAAGTAGATTAGAGAGATCTTTAGAGTTAGAGAGCAATAGGACAGGTTTCTATAGATTTTTAGTTTAAATTAGTTTGAATTTATTAAATCTTAGATGCAATGTCTTATTTAGAGGTGTAGAAGCATGTTTAGATGGTTTAACTCATTCCTACGCTTACAATTTGGTGCCCATTGTGGGGCCTAACCCCATATTCTACATAATTTTTGTGAAAAGTGTCTTATAGGTATCGGCGTGATAGTTTTCACGGAATTGTGACTTTTTATAGCGCACCAGCTGGATTGTGTAGCTCTTTGGTGGTCTGTTCTAGCACGCCCGTCATCTGTTTTAGCGCGTCGGTGGTCTATTTTAGCGCGCCGGTCTTTTGTTGTAGCGCGTCGCTCAATTGTTTTAGCGCGCCGCGTCACTATTTCAGCGTGTCGATCTACTATTTCAGCGCCTCGACTCTTTGTCTTTAAAATCATTTTTTTTAATCTGGATCCGACGCATCCGCGGCCAGATTTTGTTTTTGTCTATTTTTGGTTAAAATTTATCAATCCTAGGACAGAAAATGGATTAAAATTTACCAATGCTAGGATAGCAAATGGATAAAAATTGATCAATCCTAGGATAGAAACTTCACAATTTCTTGTGGGATTAAAATTGAACATCATGCTTTTATGGAGCAATATCTCCATATAGATTAGCTAATTTGTCATTTGGGTTTTAAAAGTGAACAAACTTCTTTGCTGTGATTGGGTGATAGGTTTATGCTCTCCCCTTCACTAGGTGCATCAGAATACCAGACTCACTTTTCTTTACGCATTTTTAAAGCTTTTTAAAACCTTTAGACATGCCTGCCGTAGTGGGAAAAAGTACTCACCCTACGGGAACGACTTGAGTGGGGACAGCCAAAAGCCATGGTATTCCAACCCACTTAAAAATTTATGTGAATTTGGGGAAACCCTCTTTCAACGGAAGTGTGCAGGATAACCATCCCAAAAATCTTTGTTCTAAAGATTGGGAGGTCTCTCGAGGGAGTTTATCCATTTTCCGCTCTGAACGGAAACCCTATCTAAGAACCTAGAAATAGAAGCATGCTTGTCAGTTTGTAAACATTGTAATACTTGGCGGTGCAGGGGCGGGGAAGAATCTACCCTCAAGCACTCACCATATAATTTCCAAGGACTGTTTGCTCAGGG
Source organism: Sequoia sempervirens (assembly GCA_007258455.2). NCBI lineage: Eukaryota > Viridiplantae > Streptophyta > Pinopsida > Cupressales > Cupressaceae > Sequoia > Sequoia sempervirens. The sequence goes on from VDFB02271358.1 coordinate 948,597,502, forward strand.
GATCCAGTATCCACTTCCGTCACTCTGAGTACACACTTGGAAAAGACAAAAACACGGGCGCCCTCTAGGGGGTGACATGGCTATGTGAGTCGACGCAATTCCAAGCTGTGGGCCGTTCGAGTATATAATGATGACTTTTGTCTCTAGGAGCACGAGTCTGTTTGAATTGTCTTATCTGTTATAAACCAGTGAAAATCAAGAAGAACCATGTTTGGTTCATGAACATACACTCTTTGTTTAAGAATTTAGGATTTAATCAACAACAGTTCTATTTTTGCTTGCTATGTTTTCTTGTCATTAAAACAGATGAGATCATCCCAAAAAGAAACACAAACCACCATGGCTGAAATAGAGGAGGATCAATTGAATACTTTAGCTTATCAACTAAAGAACCTTCAACAACAAATCTGGGAAACAACCACGAAGAGATATCTAATGCCAAACATTTGTTCTTATCCTCTTGACCAAACAATGAACATGAGACCTTCTTCACCAACAACTCCATCATCCAAGTTCAATATCTTTGAATTTTTCCAAAATTTCAATAAGCCCAAATCTCAGTCCTCAAATACAAATGATATTGAACAATCTTATCATGTCATGCATTTATCTCCATCCACCATAAGCCAAAATGAACCTCAAGATTCTTTCACTCAAGTTAACAATTCCATCCAATCATCCTCTTCTATCATATCTTCTACATCCAATGATTCATGTCAAACTCTCACTCCAAAGCATGCTAGCATAGACTCCCCTACACATCAAGATCAAAATATTCTTTCCACTCCATCCAATGATTCCACAATCTCACAAAGTCTTCCCATCTTTGATCAAGATCCCATTTCTCAAGAATCTTATGACGATCCCCTCCTTTCACTTTTCATCCAAAATAATTCACATCCATCTCAAGAGACAAGTATCCTTCCAAGTTCTTTTTCCACATCATCTAATCAATCCATACCATATCATGATTCTATTGCATCACAAGATCATGATAGTTCTTCCATCCTATCTAATGATTTCTTACCAATTGACAATCAAGACACGCTTTCTACGAAATCTAATGATTCCTTTCCTCATCAAGATCAAGATGTACTTCGATTCAAGGATACCCTTTCATCCCATGAAGATGTTTATCCTTCTTATGATCAAGATATTCCTTTCATACCACTTCATGATCCTTTTCCAAGTCAAGATAGAAACACCTCATCATCCCCATGTCAAGATTCTATCACACCTATTCAAGCTATCCATGAACCCCACACCTATAAATTAGGATCCTCCACCTTTATCCATTCTGGTTTGCTTCCAACACCTATCCTTTCATCCATATCATATCCTCCCCAAAATGAACTTGCATCTTGTTTCACAAACAATACATATCCCATTGGTAAACAAATGTGTCAAAGTATGAACTATAAAGGAAAAGGATTAGGCATTCATGAACAAGGTATCCTAGAACCCATTTCTATTCAAAAACACCCATATTGCCATGGCCTTGGTTATACACCTAAGTGTCCTAGTGCATCAAACCTACCATCTATCCTAGGTCCTCATCCTAGTCCATCAAAATTTCCATCTATCCTAGGTCCATATCCTATTCCTCAAGAACAACAAAGGCACACATCCTTGATGCCCTTTCAAAATTCTACCCACATTAACTCATCCATAATACCTCCATACCATTCATCTCAATCCACCCCTCCCATTTCTCTTGGAAGCAATTTGGGTGCCAAATATCAGAAGCTTCTATATCAAAATCCACATGAATCAAAGGATCAACATGTCTCCTCGAAGAGACATGCAAAAATAAAAGAAAACTTGATCCAAAATCAAAGGAAAAATCAAAAAGGCCACAAAGGCCCATCAAAGCAAAAAGGAAATTTTCAAAGACCACAAAGGTCCATAAATCAAAAGAAATTTCAAAAGGCCACAAAGGCCCATCAAAGAAAAAAGGAAATTTTCAAAGACCACAAAGGTCCATAAATGAAAAAATTTCAAGGCCACAAAGGCCCACTAAGCAAATATCAAAGTCAAAAATCATGTGGATTCCTAAAAGTCTCATAGAAGCAATAAAATCAAAATTGGCATCTAAATTTTCTTATCCAAAAGCTTCCTCCAATCTTCCATATAATAACCTATCACTTTCCAAATCCATTCTTCCTCCATCACTCCACCATCCTTCAAGGTGTGTGCCAATGTTGAGCTTGTCATCCTTTCCATCTATCCATTATCCAACATTCATCCCCCATCATTCCCCTTTAATCCAAACCTTTGCATAAATCCTTAGTCTCTTCCATCATACCATTAATCTACCAGCATTTATGAGTCTAATCCCCATTGCCATGGTTAATTAAAGGGATAATTGGTCGTGAAACTCAATGTTAAAGTCCTTCCTCCATCTCCCTATCATCCATATCCTATCTTCCATATTCCTCTTGCACTCTACACTTAGGGGCAAGTCTCATCCATCTTATCATTCATGGTCATTATCCTTTCTACGCTCATTCCTTACATTTCCACTTTTGATCTTGATAAGGTTAAGAATCTTCTTGAACATCATATATGCTTATCCTATATGCTTTATCCATATCTTTCGTACCATATCTTTTATCTCATCCATATTCCATCATTCTTACTAGATACATCCTTTCTTTTCATCATTGGTTTTGATGAGGAATGGGGGAAAAGCACTTGGTCCTTGTGTATATATCTTGTCTAGTTGATCTTGATCATCCCATTCATTATTGTTATCCTTGCATTATTCCATTCCATATCTCCTAGCTTATCAAAATCCATGTCATCATGTCCCTTTGCAACCTTGAATCTTATCATGCAAATCATATTTGAGCCTAGCTATAAAACATTATCCAATCCTCATATCTTTTGTCAATCAATCATCAACAATCATCAATCTTTTTGTACTTAGAGGATATCAGTAATCCTAAGTACTTATCATCATCATGCCTTATGGAATCAATCATTCTTGGCATATTAATCAATCAACTATTGTCATCTTTCAACAAGAGATATGTTGCTTGTGTGACATGTTTTGCAGTGACTTTCATTTTGATCTATCATTTATCCATGGTTGCATTACCTCTATTGTGGTTCATCTTGTTCCTTCAATCGGTCATACCATCTCATTCCAAATCAAATATCTTGAAAATCCAAAAAATTTAAAAATTGTCAAAAATCCTAAAAACATCAGAAAATCCATCAAAATCCAAAAACATCAGAAAATCAAACTCCAAAAAAACATCAGAAAATCAAAATCCAAAAACATAAAAAAAATCCAAAAACATCCATCAAAAATCAAAAGAAAATCAGAAAAATCCATGCGAAAACATTCATAAAATCGAAAACACAAAAATAGAGTCTACATCAGTCAGAAAATGGAGTCTGTGTCGTCGAACTACGTGGTCTCTGCATGTATAACGTAGGCAAGACTAATCTTTGATCAGTCCCCGAGGCCCCTAGGATAGGTCTTTAGGTTAGTTCTTTGGTCAAACGTCTGAGAATATCATGCAAACATCAGCACACACATTTCAACATCGATGATCTAATCTGAATAATGATTTGAAAATACATTAAGTAGAATTTGAATTGTTGTACTTTTCTTTTTATCATTTGCTTATCATTTCTTTGGAGCTACTCGATGATGTATTAAACTAGAGAAGCAAGGAAGGAGAATGATACTTTTTCTTTGTTTGCTGTTTGTGAGTTAGTCATTATTATTTTGTGAATTGTCGCGGGAAGTGCTCTACCAAGTATCATGGATGACATTCTGATTCACTTAAGAAAATGATTAATTCTTATCTGTTTACGCAAGAAATGCTCCGGTCATCTCCATTTAATTATACCTTGATGCTTATGTTCGCTTGCAATATCAAAAATCATGAAAGAAATACTCAAGTCATCATTGTTCTATCTCATATCATTGATGCTTGTATTCACTTTCAACATTTTTAAAGCTCAGTGATGATACAAAGAAAAATAAAAAGATTGTTGAAATGACACTTAGATTTGCATGGTAAAATAGATTTGCATGATAAAATAGATTGCATCCATATTAGTCTTGCATATGCATTTATAGATTGTTTCAAAGCTACCAATTTCAATCTCAAAAGCTACATGTATGCCCTCTCCTCATCATATCACTATCTCTTCAATAATTCTTAGGATAATATATAATTGTTTTCCTAATCACCTCTTTCTGAATCATTTTCTTTCATTTCAATCATCTCAAATTCCATCCAATCTTAATCTATTAATTCTAGCACAAATCATTTAATCACATCCTTGGTTTTGTTCCCAACCTTGTTATAGGCCTTTATCCAATCATTATCATCATCATCGGGATGTATCCTTCCCTATCCTTTTGTGTTGTTTCGGGATGTATCCTTCCCTCATCAACAACACTCTTATCATCATCATCAATCAATCTTGGCTTGCAACTTGACGAGGGAAACATCACGTTTATCCTTGAATTAATTTGTTCTTACTTTTCATCTTCTCCTTCCATTATCTCTTCCTCATCCCATCTCCTAGCCTATTCATCATTTTGCATCATCAAGTCTTAGCACATTAATCACTCCTATACTGGGGCATATCATATCAATCAAAGAAGTCAAACCACATTTCCTAATCAAATCTGAATCAGCTCTGATGAGACTTTGATCAAATCTTGTGAGCATCTATCATTGATCCTCGCCTATCATGAGGTCAATTATCAATCAATCATTGATCCTCACCTATCATGAGGTCAATCAATCATCAATCAATCATTGAATCTCACCTATCATGAGATCAATAATCTACTAATCTATCAGGATCAACAATCAGTTGACGTGATCATCAATCATCATCATAATCAACTGGAGGAATCAATATTTCTTTATCGGGAGATAAATCGTTTCTCTATCATCAAATCATCATCATAATCAATCATCAAATCCAAAATTCATCAATTTATCTCCTGTGGGGGCATATATCGCTATCATTTCAAAATTCAACATCTGGGACAAGTCTGGAGCATATTTCAAAATTTTCGTCAATACTGGCAGCTGAAGCAAAATCATTCTTTGAAGCAACACATAAACACATCACTTTAAAGAGGGGAAAAATGTAGACACCTAAAAATGGTCTGGAGAATCTAATTAATTAAATACGATTTATTTGATTAATTAATCTTAAATTCATCTACTTAGTAAATAAATAGAAATATTTATTTATATTAATTTCATTATTAATTCTTCTATTTCATCATATTATTTCTCTCTTAATTAAATAAACAAAATTAAAAACTTTGTTTTATTTAATTATTATTATTATTACTTCTTTTATACTTCTATCTTAAATTAAATACACAACTTAATAATTTGTGTTATTTAATTACCTCATCACATTTCTTCTTAATTAAATAAAGATATCCTAGAATCTTTAATTTAATTATCATATTCCTTTTATTTTAATTTAATAAACAACTTCTATAGTTTGTTTTATTAAATTATTTATTCCTCTTTGCTAAATTTAAATAAATAAAAAATATTTAAATTAATGCATAAATTATATTCCTTTAATCACTCACCAATAAAATTAGATTTTTAAAATCTAATTAATTCTACTGTCATTCACAGGAAGAGCTTCGGGGACAAACCTGCAGGAAATCCTCTCAATCTTCTTCCAACAATCTTTCCTCTCATCTTGCCTGGTGTTTTCATGGGGAGGAACAATCCTTCATGATCAGCTCCACCTTCTCATCTCATACAATTCAATTCTCCAGATTGAATCTCAACCTCTGCTGTGTTTTCCCTTCACAAATGAGTGCCGTGAAAGCTATAAATACAGGTCTTTGGCTACAGGAAATGGATCCCAACTTGTGCAATCTTACTCTGCAGGTTTTCCAAGCATCCAACATTCATCCAACATCCATTCAGCATTCATCCAACATTTAACATTTTTAGTCATGGCAGCCATTATAGTAGTTCACCTAGAAAAACAAATTAACTTTCGGAGTAAGGTTGTTCACCCACACCTTATCCCAATCATGGACATTCATGCCAGAGTAACTATAATGCCCATCATGCAAACCCCAGAAAACAAACATTGCAAACATTTTTTTTTTTTAATAACATAAGGTAAACATGCAATTAAACATTAATTACATTTACATTACACATTAACAACTTAATGTTACATTCTATGGGGTATGCGCGGTCACATTACAACACAACTATTAACAAAAGTAAAAGACAATTATTAAACAACTTAACCAATTATATTACAATAATCATTAATTTAAAAGTACATCCATAGATCAAGAGTGAAAGTATCACAATGAGACATTTATAATAATGTTATAAAGGATCCTAACTATTACATCCTCGTTTAAACATAGGATTACATGTTCTCAATAATGAGTTACAATACATTTCCCATACATGTGGGATGATACAAAGTACAAAAATATCAGAATTACAAGTGATCCACTGGAACAACTCCAACTGAAGGAATGTTACGAATAAAGAATGTTAATGGGCAACCCAACGGTTGTGGAGCACGTTCCACCCAACCATGTGAATTATGAATAACTCACCCCCCATGCTCAGAGCTAACAATGAAGTTAACTCGACCATGATTGTCAAACCGACTCCATGAACAACATAGTACAATTACAAATACAAACCCAAGGTTTACAATGACATAATCAACAACATTCACGAATCCACATAATAAGATAAAGTTATGAAACTCATCACAATTAAACAAAGCAATAACAATTAAACAAGTCACCAAAGAACATTCATAAATCATTTTCACAAGAATCTGAATCAACATTAAGAGTACAAATCCAGTAGAATTGATACAACATCCAAAATACATTTCCAAAGGCACTAAGCAACAAGGAAAACGAGTGTCTAGTGGAGAGTGTCATCGCATAGCTCTCATGGGATCTCCTGGCCCTTCCTCCAACTTGAGGTGTCGGTACCCATCTATGGATCTCCTGGCTCTTCCTCCTACTTGACGCGCCGACACCATAGGGTAGCTCATGCGGAGTCGATAACCTCTCATGAAGACGAGATTACGACTTTTCTGACCATGGCCTTCTCAGTCTATCATTAGTCTATGATATCCCTAATGCATAGACGAGGTATCCAATATTTATTATCTTGTGTGTTTTACTACCCATCCCCCTAAATTCTATTGTTTAGGTTATCACTTGTTTAACTACTCTTACGTGGGTTCTCCTAAGCTCTTCCTACTTTCGAGGCACCAGCCCCCATGAAGAGCCACTCTCCCTAACACCCCTAAAATAAACTAAAAATCAGGCAAGGGTTGTACTATAACGAATAAAACATAGAATTCAAAACAAAACATGCGAGGCAAACCCATCTCGTGATAACTCATAATCACAACGACTACAACCTCGTACAACCCTTCCAAATAATAATGCTCAAAATCATGTAATATTCAAATCCCAAAAGTACAAGAATAAACGTCCAAGAAAATAAATCATGCCTTTGGAACAAGGGTTTGTAAGACAACAGGGTTCCCACATGGACAACACTAACAATAACCATAACAAAAATGAAAACTCAAATTAATTTTGCAAGACAACACCAAATTTAATGTAATTCATTCCCAATCATTCAATTAAATTAATCTCACCAATTTGCTAATCGTTACAAAAAAATAAATATAAGATTCTTATTTTCAAATATAATGAAATACAACTAACTCAATATAGTCCATTTACAATATGAAATAAGGCTAATTTTCTGTTTAAATTATTTGTTCAACATAACAAAAGATAAAATAATGCCCTCTATATAAATAAATATATATAAACATTATTTAACATTTTGAATAAAACACAAAAAATACATTTTAAAATATAATAAAATAATTATAATTACATTTTAAATAAAATGAAATATAATTATTATATTTAATAAAATGAGTTTACACCTCTTACCTCTATCTATCTATCTATCTATATATATATATATATATATATATATATATATATATATATATATATATATATATTAAAAATACAAAAGAACGCACCCATTTAAAAAAGGCCAACGACCAAGGACTGACCGCAGTAGTCTTATTGACTGTTGCGCGCAGTACTGGTGTGGTAGGGGGTGCAGGGAGGGGGGTACGGCTACGGCCATCCCTCTCCCGAATCCCCAAACACAAATATTTTTATATATATTTTTTATATTAAAATAATTTTCATCCACTTGTAGGCACGGAGTTCGACAGCCGATTCGGCCCAAAACTGATTTTTACATTCAGTCTTTCAAATAAAATTTAATGTGAACAAATAAATTCATATATATATATATTATATATATATACACAAACAAAATTTGTGTATATATATACATATATATATATATATAATTTAAATATATATATTTCTAAATGAAGTAATAACCAGTTTCAGGTACAGAAGATAGAAGGACAAAATAAAAATATACTTATATATATATATTTATATATATAAAAGATATTCTTCTTAATCCCCAAAATAAATTGATCTGAAAGAAAACAATAATTCAAAACAAAACAGAATCAATTTAAAGACATATAGTCTATTTTCACTAGCTCAAGATTACTTTCACACAACCAAATTGAAAGAATATTCATAGAGTAATTTACATAGACAATCTTTTTAATTTCTTCAGTAATTTTCACTATTTAATAATTTCTCTTTTCAAAGGTTTCATTTTTCTTTCATCAAATAATCTAATTATTTTTCTATTTTCTTTAAATTAGAAGACTAGAGAGGAAGTAGATAAAACCTGGAGTCCTACACTTATTTGAGAGTCTGATGAAGCTTGCTTGACCCTGATGTCCTCTACGAAGAGCTTCTCGTTCCTGCTTCGAAATCTCCTCTCCAGAATACCGTGCTCGAATTTGAATCTAGTCCTTTATTTCAGAAAAACTCTCTCCAAACTAATACCAACAAAAGATTGAAAATCCCTTTCTAAAACTCTCAGAAGAACTAATCAATTCATAAAACTTAATTCTAGTTCCCTTTCAAATCAATTTCCTCTGTGTGAAAATCCTCTCTAATTTCCAAAAGAACTAACAAATCCCTCTCCAGAAACTTTCAAAAGATCTCTCCATTCAAAATCATATTTTTATTTTTTTTGCAACTTTCTTCCAATTCTTCCCGTGAGTGCAAACTCCTAAATTTTTCATTAAATAAAAGATGCTTCTTTCCTTTTTGAAAACTCTCAATAAAAAAAATCCAATATAAAAGAAACTACCTAATTTAATTCCTATTTTTTAGCCAACACTTAATTCTTATTCGTCATTTTATCTTTCCTATTCTTTTATTTATTTATGTTTCTTTTTTTATCAATACTTTTGTTTAAATTTCCTTTTGCAAGATTTACTTGCTATGCACATAATTTAATTTATTTATTTTATTTATTTTATAGTTATCTTCAACAAGGTATTTTAATTAAATTAACAAAACACAATTTAATATTTAATTAGCATTTAATAAAAAAAACATAACATTAAAACTAACACTTTTTAAATATTTAAATACAAATTAATCTAACATTATAATAAACAATTATTAACACCATTTAATTAAATAAATCACAACTTATGAAATACCAACATAAATCACATACGAACAAGACACTACACAAAACATAGTAATAAAATACAGAAATGACAACACAACAACGCACAATACCATTCAATCGAGACGATTTGACAACATGGGACGGGGTGACTTCATTGTCATCTCTATTTCAACATTATGCCATTGGGTTATTGGTGCTCGCCCTGTCCTACCGAACCAGGTGGACTCGAGACTTTGTACCTGCAATCCCTACATCCAAACAAAGTCGTATACATGTACATATAGATATAAAATCAAATCATTACATTGTGTGAAGGAATTACAGCATAGCAGGGCACTCGCGAACGAGCGATGCTACACTGTCCTTTCATCACATCTATTCTAACAATTATAATATAAATGATGAAATAGCATTTCTAAACTAACAGATCATATCATAACATAATTTTCTAAATTACTGCATCATAAAATATTTCTGGAATCAACTAACATCACCAAACCACAATATCATAAGAATATCCATGTCCTCAAATGTATAAGAATAAACAACAATTTCTACTAACCAAACCAAACAATAGCAGTCTCATCACAGTATCAAAGTACCAAATCAAAACAAAGAAAAGCAAATCTAAACAGTAACAGGGGGGGTATTACATCCTCCCCCCCATAAATTTGGCTTACTCCTGGAAGCCGGTAAACAAAAGAAAACAAGATTCCCTAATACGGGAGGCATCCTCACACACCAAGTCGGTGAACTAATCACCATCACAAGCCAGTATCACACTAACACATAAGAGTAACAAATAGTAGCAAAGAATAACAGTAACATGGGGGTATTACATCCTCCCCCCCTAGGACATGGCTTACTCTTGGAAGCCATTAAATAAAATAAAGTAAGCACACACATAATAAATGTACAAGTGAACTCAAGAGTCAAACACAAGGTTGCCTAATGGACTCAATTAACTAGAGACCCCAGCGTTTGCAACCTTGGCTCTGATACCAAGTTGTAATGCCTGTCGTGGAAACCCCAGAGAACAAACATTGCAATCATTTTTTTTTTAAATAACATAAGGTAAACATGCAATTAAACATTAATTACATTTACATTGCACATTAACAACCTAACATTACATTCTCTGGGGCATGCGAGGTCACATTGCAACACAACTATTAACAAAAGTAAAAGATAATTATTAAAAAACTTAACCAATTATATTACAATAATCATTAATAAAAGTACATCCATAAATCAAGAGTGAAAGTATCACTACATTACTTATTACAATCATAATGAGACATTTACAATAATGTTATAAAGGATACTAACTATTACATCATTGTTTAAACATAGGATTACATGTTCTCAATAATGAGTTACAATACATTTCCCATACATGTGGGATGATACAATGTACAAAAATATCAGAATTACAAGTGATCCACTTGAACAACTCCAACTGAAGGAATGATGTGAATAAAGAATGTTGATGGAGAATCCAACGGTTGCAGATCACGTTCCACCCAACCATGTGAATTATAAATAACTCACCCCCCGTGCTCAGAGGTGACAATGAAGTTAACGCGGCCATGATTGTCAAACCAACTCCATGAACAACATAGTACAATTACAAATACAAACCCAAGGTTTACAATGACATAATCAATAACGTTCATGAATCCACATAATAAGATAAAGCTATGAAACTCATCACAATTAAACAAAGCAATAACAATTAAACAAGTCACCAAAGAACATTCATAAATCATTTTCACAAGAATCTGAATCAACAATAAGAGTAGAAATCTAGTAGAACTGATACAACATCTAAAATACATTTCCAGAGGTACTAAGCAACAAGGCAAAAGGGTGTCTAGTGGAGGGTGTCATCGCATAGCTCTCATGGGATCTCTTGGCCCTTCCTCCAACTTGAGGCACCGACACCCATCTATGGATCTCCTGGCTCTTCCTCCTACTTGAGGCATCGACACCATAGGGTAGCTCATGCGGAGTCAATAATCTCTCATGAAGACGAGATTACGACTTTGCCGACCACGACCTTCTCACTCTATCATTAGTCTATGATAGTCGTAATGCATAGACAAGGTATCCAATATTTATTATCTTGTGTGTTTTACTACCCATCCCCCTAAATTCTATTGTTTAGGTTATCACTTGTTTAACTACTCTTACGTGGGTTCTCCTGAGCTCTTCCTCCTTTTGAGGTGTCGGCCCCCATGAAGAGCCACTCTCCCTAAGACCCCTAAAATAAACTAAAAATCAGGAAAGGGTTGTACTATAATGAATAAAACATATAACTCAAAACAAAACATGCGAGGCAAACCCATCTCGCAATAACTGTTAATCACAATGACTACAACCTCGTACAACCCTTCCAAATAATAACGCTCAAAATCATGTAATATTCAAATCCCAAAAGTACAAGAATAAATTTCCAAGAAAATAAATCATGCCTCTGGAACAAGGGTTTGTAAGACAGCAAGGTTCCCACATGGACAACAGTAACAATAACCATAACGGAAATGAAAACTCAAATTAATTTTGCAAGACAACACCAAATTTAATGTAATTCATTCCCAATCATTCAATTAAATTAATCTCACCAATTTGCTAATCGTTACAAAAAAATAAATATAAGATTCTCATTTTCAAATATAATGAAATACAACTAACTCAATATAGTCCATTTACAATATGAAATAAGGCTAATTTTCTGTTTAAATTATTTGTTCAACATAACAAAAGATAAAATAATGCCCCCTATATAAATAAATATATATAAACATTATTTAACATTTTGAATAAAACACAAAAATTACATTTTAAAATATAATAAAATAATATTAAATAAAATAATTATAATTACATTTTAAATAAAATGAAATATAATTATTATATTTAATAAAATGAGTTTACACCACTTACCTCTATCTATATATATATTTATATATAAAAAATACAAAAGAACGCACCCATTTAAAAAAGGCCGACAGCCAAGTACTGCCTACAGCAGTCTGTAAGACTGCTGCGTGCAGTACTGGCGCGACAGGGGGTGCAGGGAGGGGGGTACGGCTATGGCCGTCCCTCTCCCAAATCCCCAAACACAAAGTTTTATATATATATTTTTTATATTAAAATAATTTTCGTCCACTTGCAGTCACGGAGTCCAACGGCCGATTCGCCCCAGAAATGATTTTTACATTCAGTCTTTCAAATAAAATTTAATGCGAACAAAAAAATTCATATATATATATTTTATATATATATAGATATACACACACAAAATTTGTGTATATATATACATATATATATATAATTTAAATATATATATTTCTAAATGAAGCAATAACCAGTTTCAGGTATAGAAGACAGAAGGAGAAAATAAAAATATGCTTATATATATATATATATATGTATATTTAAATATATAAAAGATATTGTTCTCAATCTCCAAAATAAATTAATCTGAAAGAAAACAATAATTCAAAACAAAACAGAATCAATTTAAAGACATATAGTCTATTTTCACAAGCTCAAGATTACTTTCACACAACCAAATTGAAAGAATATTCATAGAGTAATTTACATAGACAATCTTTTTAATTTCTTCAGTAATTTTCACTATTCAATAATTTCTCTTTTCAAAGGTTTCATTTTTCTTTCATCAAATAATCTAATTATTTTTCTGTTTTCTTTAAATTAGAAGACTAGAGAGGAAGTTGATAAAACCTGGAGTCCTGCACTTATTTGAGAGTCTGATGAAGCTTGCTTGACCCCGACGTCCTCTACGAAGAGCTTCTCATTCCTGCTTCGAAATCTCCTCTCCAGAATACCGTGCTCGAATTCAAATCTAATCCTTTATTTCAGAAAAACTCTCTCCAAACTAATACCAACAAAAGATTGAAAATCCCTTTTTAAAACTCTTAGAAGAACTAATCAATTCAGAAATCTTAATTCTAGTGCCCTTTCAAATCAATTTCCTCTGAGTGTGAAAATCCTCTCTAATTTCCAAAAGAACTAACAATCCCTCTCCAGAAACTTTCAGAAGATCTCTCCATTCAAAATCATATTTTTATTTTTTTTGCAACTTTCTTCCAATTCTTCCCATGAGTGCAAACTCCTAAATTTTTCATTAAATAAAAAATGCTTCTTTCCTTTTTGAAAACCCTCAATAAAAAAAGTCCAATATAAAAGAAACTATCTAATTTAATTCTCATTTTTTAGCCAACACTTAATTCTTATTCACCATTTTATCTTTCCTATTCTTTTATTTATTTATGTTTCTTTTTTTATCAATACTTTTGTTTAAATTTCCTTTTGCAAGCTTTACTTGCTATGCACATAATTTAATTTATTTATTTTATTTATTTTATAATTATCTTCAACAAGGTATTTTAATTAAAATAACAAAACACAATTTAATATTTAATTAGCATTTAATAAAAAAAACATAACATTAAAACTAACACTTTTTAAATATTTAAATACAAATTAATCTAAGATGATAATAAACAATTATTACCACCATTTAATTAAATAAATCACAACTTATGAAATACCAACATAAATCACATACGAACAAGACACTACACAAAATATAGTAATAAAATACAAAAATGACGACACAACGACGCACAATACCATTCAATCGAGACGATTTGACAACATGGGATGGGGTGACTTCATTGTCATCTCTGTTTCAACATTATGTCATTGGGTTATTGGTGCTCACCCTGTCCTGCAGAAGCAGGTGGACTCGAGACTTTGTATCTACAATCCTTGCATCCAAACAAAGTCATATACATGTATATATATATATAATCAAATCATTACATTGTGCGAAGGAATTACAGCGTAGCAGGGCACTCGCAAACAATCGATGCTACACTGTCCTTTCATCACATCTATTCTAACAATTATAATATATATGATGAAATAGCATTTCTAAACTAACAGATCATATCATAACATAATTTTCTAAATTACTGCATCATAAAATATTTCTAAAATCAACTAACACCACCAAACCACAATATCATAAGAATATCCATGTCCTCAAATGTATAAGCATAAACAACAAAGTCTACTAACCAAACCAAACAATAGCAGTCTCATAATAGTATCAAAGTACCAAATGAAAACATAGAAAAGCAAATCTAAATAGTGACAGGAGTATTACATCCTCCCCCCCATAAATTCGGCTTACTCCTAGAAGCCAGTAAACAAAAGAAAACAAGATTCCCTAATATGGGAGGCATCCTCACACACCAAGTCGGTGAACTAATCACCATCACAAACTAGTATCACACTAACACATAAGAGTAACAAATAGTAGCAAAGAATAACAGTAACATGGGGGTATTACATCCTACCCCCCTAGGACATGGCTTACTCCTGGAAGCCATTAAATAAAATAGAGTAAGCACACACATAATAAATGTACAAGTGAGCTCAAGAGTCAAACGCAAGGTTGCCTAATGGACTCAATTACCCAGAGACCCCAACGTTTGCAACCTTGGCTCTGATACCAAGTTGTAACACCTATCGTGCAAACCCTAGAGAACAAACATTGCAAACAATTTTTTTTTTAATAAGGTAAACATGCAATTAAACATTAATTACATTTACATTGCACATTAACAAATTAACGTTACATTCTCTAGGGCATGCGAGGTCACATTGCAACACAACTATTAACAAAAGTAAAAGATAATTATTTAACAACTTAACCAATTATATTACAATAATCATTAATAAAAGTACATCCATAAATCAAGAGTGAAAGTATCACTACATTACATATTACAATCATAATGAGACATTTACAATAATGTTATAAAGGATCCTAACTATTACATCATTATTTAAACATAGGATTACATGTTCTCAATAATGAGTTACAATACATTTCCCATACATGTGGGATGATACAAAGTACAAAAATATTAGAATTACAAGTGATCCACTGGAACAACTCCAACTAAAGGAGTGCCGTGAATAAAGAATGTTGATGGGGAACCCAACGGTTGCGAAGCACGTTCCACCCAACCATGTGAATTATAAATAACTCATCCCCCATGCTCAGAGGTGACAATGAAGTTAACTTGACCATGATTGTCAAACCGACTCCATGAACAACATATTACAATTACAAATACAAACCCAAGGTTTAAAATGACATAATCAACAATGTTCACGAATCCACATAATAAGATAAAGCTATGAAACTCATCACAATTAAACAAAGCAATAATAATTAAACAAGTCACCAAAGAACATTCATAAATCATTTTCACAAGAATCTGAATCAACAATAAGAGTAGAAATCTAGTAGAATTGATACAACATCCAAAATACATTTCTAGAGGCACTAAGCAACAAGGCAAATAGGTGTCAAGTGGAGAGTGTCATCGCATAGCTCTCATGGGATCTCCTGGCCCTTCCTCCAACTTGAGGCGCCGACACCCATCTATGGATCTCCTGGCTCTTCCTCCTACTTGAGGTGCTGGCACCATAAGGTAGCTCATGCGGAGTCGATAACCTCTCATGAAGACGAGATTACGACTTTTCCAACCACGGCCTTCTCAGTCTATCATTAGTCTATGATAGCCCTAATGCATAGATGCGGTATCCACTATTTATTATCTTGTGTGTTTTACTATCCATCCCCCTAAAATCTATTGTTTAGGTTATCACTTGTTTAACTACTCTTACGTGGGTTCTCCTGAGCTCTTACTCCTTTCAAGGCGTCGGCCCCCACGAAGAGCCACTCTCCCTAACACGCCTAAAATAAACTAAAAATCAGGCAAGGGTTGTACTATAACGAATAAAACATAGAATTCAAAACAAAACATGGGAGGAAAACCCATCTCACAATAACTCATAATCACAACGACTACAACCTCATACAACCCTTCCAAATAATAACACTCAAAATCATGTAATATTCAAATCCCAAAAGTACAAGAATAAATTTCCAAGAAAATAAATCATGCCTCTGGAACAAGGGTTTGTAAGACAACAAGGATCCCACATGGACAACACTAACAATAACCATAACGGAAATGAAAACTCAAATTAATTTTGCAAGATAGCACCAAATTGAATGTAATTCATTCCCAATCATTCAATTAAATTAATCTCACCAATTTGCTAATCGTTACAAAAAAATAAATATAAGATTCTCATTTTCAAATATAATGAAATACAACTGACTCAATATAGTCCACTTGCAATATGAAATAAGGCTAATTTTCTATTTAAATTATTTGTTCAACATATCAAAAGATAAAATAATGCCCCCTATATAAATAAATATATATAAACATTATTTAACATTTTGAATAAAACACAAAAATTACATTTTAAAATATAATAAAATAATATTAAATAAAATAATTATAATTACATTTTAAATAAAATTAAATATAATTATTATATTTAATAAAATGAGTTTACACCTCTTACCTCTCTCTATATATATATATTTATATAGAAAAAATAGAAAAGAACACACCCATTTAAAAAAGGCCGATGGCCAAGGACTGCCCGCAGCAATCTTATTGACTGCTGCGCACGGCAGTCATTAAGACTGTTGCGCTCAGCAGTCTGTAAGACTGATGCACGCAGTACTAGCATGGTAGGGGGTGCAAGGAGGGGGGTACAGCTACGGCCATCCCTCTCCTGAATCCCCAAACACAAATTTATATATATATATATATATTTTATATTAAAATAATTTCTGTCCACTTGCATGAACGGAGTCCGACGACCGATTCGGCCCATAAACGATTTTTACATTCAGTCTTTCAAATAAAATTTAATGCGAACTAATAAATTCATATATATATATTTTATATATATATATACACACACGAAATTTGTATATATATATACATATATATATAATTTAAATATATATATTTCTAAATGTAGCAATAACCAGTTTCAGGTACAGAAGACAGAAGGACAAAATAAAAATATACTTGTATATATATATATATATTTAAATATATAAAAGATATTGTTCTTAATCCCCAAAATAAATTGATCTGAAAGAAAACTATAATTCAAAACAAAACAAAATCAATTTAAAGACATATAGTCTATTTTCACAAGCTCAACATTACTTTCACACAGCCAAATTGAAAGAATATTCATAGAGTAATTTACATAGACAATCTTTTTAATTTCTTCAGTAATTTTCACTATTCAATAATTTCTCTTTTTAAAGGTTTCATTTTTCTTTCATCAAATAATCTAATTATTTTTCTATTTTCTTTCAATTAGAAGACTAGAGAGGAAGTAGATAAAACCTGGAGTCCTGCGCTTATTTGAGAGTCTGATGAAGCTTGCTTGATGCCAATGTCCTCTACGAAGAGCTTCTCATTCCTGCTTCGAAATCTCCTCTCCAGAATACCATGCTTGAATTCGAATCTAATCCTTTATTTCAGAAAAACTCTCTCCAAACTAATACCAACAAAAGATTGAAAATCCCTTTCTAAAACTCTAAGAAGAACTAATCAATTCAGAAAACTTAATTCTAGTGCCCTTTCAAATCAATTTCCTCTGTGTGTGAAAATCCTCTCTAATTTCCAAAAGAACTAACAAATCCCTCTCTAGAAACTTTCAAAAGATCTCTCCATTCAACATCATATTTTTATTTTTTTTGCAACTTTCTTCCAATTCTTCCCATGAGTGCAAACTCCTAAATTTTTCATTAAATAAAAGATGCTTCTTTCCTTTTTGAAAACTCTCAATAAAAAAAATCCAATATAAAAGAAACTCTTTAATTTAATTCCCATTTTTTAGCCAACACTTAATTCTTATTCGTCATTTTATCTTTCCTATTCTTTTATTTATTTATGTTTCTTTTTTTATCAATACTTTTGTTTAAATTTCCTTTTGCAAGCTTTACTTGCTATGCACATAATTTAATTTATTTTATAATTCTCTTCAACAAGGTATTTTAATTAAATTAACAAAACACATTTTAATATTTAATTAGCATTTAATAAAAAAACATAACATTAAAACTAACACTTTTTAAATATTTAAATACAAATTAATCTAACATTGTAATAAACAATTATTACCACCATTTAATTAAATAAATCACAACTTATGAAATACCAACATAAATCACATACAAACAAGACACTACACAAAACATAGTAATAAAATGCAAAAATGACAACACAACGATGCACAATACCATTCAATCGAGACGATTTGACAACATGGGACAGGGTGACTTCATTGTCATCTTTGTTTCAACATTATGCCATTGGGTTATTGGTGCTCGCCCTGTCCTGGCGAAGCAGGTGGACTCGAGAATTTGTACCTGCAATCCCTACATCCAAACAAAGTTATATACATGTACATATATATATAAAATCAAATCATTACATTGTGCAAAGGAATTACAACGTAGTAGGACACTCACGAAATAGCGTAGTATATATATTGCTACATTGTTCTTTCATCACATCTATTCTAACAATTATAATATAAATGATGAAATAGCATTTCTAAACTAACAGATCATATCATAACATAATTTTCTAAATTACTGCATCATAAAATATTTCTGAAATCAACTAACATCACCAAACCACAATATCATAAGAATATCCATGTCCTCAAATGCATAAGCATAAACAACAAATTCTACTAACCAAACCAAACAATAGCAGTCTCATCACAGTATTAAAGTACCAAATCAAAACATAGAAAAGCAAATCTAAACAGTAACAAGAGGGGTATTACAGTAACAAGAGGCCACAACAAAAGAAATAGAGTAGGAACCAGAGGGAAAAAGCTTCCAGATTAGAGTGTCCTCCCTCCCTTTAGAATTAATCTTAATAGAGTTAAGAAGAACCTACAGAGGTTGAAGACCCTGACTAATAGTAGATATCTCAACGCACTGATCATTCCTCCAATAATCCCCAACCAACCAACCAAACCTGGACTTGTAGTCCTCCATATAGATATTGTAGATAGGATTATTATACAAACACTCCTTTCCAATCCACTTATATTCCCAGAACTGAATTTTTTTCCCATCACCCACCTTCCAAACGACTTCTTTACCAACTAGGTCTCTAGCTTTAATGGTATTGTTCCAAAGAAAGGAACCAAAGGGAAGGTTCTGAGAATTGAGGAAATCTTGAAGGGAATTAACCTCCCTCAAGTATTTTCTATGCCAAATAGAGTTCTACTTCCGAATGTCCACAAAAGTTCTCCAAACTTGCTTAGCGAGGAGCGCTTTATTAAACACTATGATGCTTCTAAGGCCAAGGCCTTCGAGCATCCTGGGTCTACACACTCTCTCCCAAGCCACCAACGGAATTCTCTTCTCCTCCACCCCTAACCAGAGGAACCGTTCTGAATCTTTTCAATAATATCAGTGAACTTAGTAGGAATCTTGAACAAAATGAGAGTATAAATAGGAAAATTCTGAAGAGAAGCCCTAAGTAACAAAACCTTACCGGCTTGACTCAAAAGGCCACCTTTCCAACCACCTAACTTCCTATTGAATCTATCAACCAGAGAAGCCCAGAAGGAGTCCAGAGGTTTGGACCCTAAGGGAAGGCCCAAATAAGAAGAAGGAAGGGGATGAACACCACAACCAATGATATTAGCAATCTTCCGCTATCTGTTCTCAGGGGTATTAAAAAAATAGAGAGAAATTTTAGTTATATTGATCTTTTGCCCCGAGCCCTCCTCATAAAGAACAAGACAACTCTTTAAAGCCCGAGCTTCACCAATATTAGCACTTCCCATCAGCATTGTGTCGTCCACAAACTGCTGGTGTGAACAGACTAGGTTTACCGAGGAGGGTTTTAGACCTTTCAGGTTGCCTTTAGTCACCTTTTTATGCAAAATCCTCCCAAGGCTTTCAGCCATAAGGGTAAAAAGAATAGGGGAGACATGATCCCCTTGTCTGACCCCTCTTGACACTTTGAAGAAGCGGGAAGGAGACCCATTTATAATCACTGAGGTGCTTGTGGTAGAGATCAATTCCCATATTAATTGGAGAAATCTTTCAGAAAACCCAAAAGCTTGTAAGACTTTAATCAAGAATTTCCAGTCCACCCTATCATAGGCCTTAGCCATATCTAGTTTAAGCAGGAAGCCTTGGTTTTTCAAAACTTTGAGGGAGTGGATATTCTCATGAACCATAATTATTGAGTCCTAAATCTGTCTACCTCGAACAAAACCACTCTGTTGGGGAGAAATCAGCAAAGGGAGAACCCCAAGCAACCTAGAAGTGATCACTTTAGAAATAATCTTGTAAAAGGAGTTGCATAAACTAATAGGATGAAAAGAGTCAAAAGAGTTATCTCTAGGGAATTTAGGTATTAGGACAACAAAGGTAGCATTAAGCTCTTTCAGCAGTTTCCTAGCCCCAAAGAATTCTTTAACAACATTCATTATATCATCAGCAACAATTTCCTAGAAAACTTGGAAGAAGAACATTGGGAAGCCATCAGGGTCAGGGGCCTTATTACCTTTGAAAGAGAAAACAACCTTCCTAACCTCATCCTTAGAAGGCATAGCCGTCAAGAGCTTATTATGTTGATCATCCAAGGCATTAGGAATGGCCTCAATCAGGGTGTTCTGAGCCTCCACATTCAAGTCTTCACCCGTTGAAAGGTTAGCAAAGAACTGGATAGCTTCACCTCTAATCTCTTCCTATCTCTCAATTTTGACTCGATCTTTCATAATATAGGAAATCCAAATAGAAGCCCTATGTTTCATGGTAGTCAAATGAGAAAACTTGATGTTCTTATCCTCATCAGCAAGCCAAGCACATCTAGATCTCTATTACCAATAATCCTCTTCCTTTGAGATAATATTATGATATTTAGAGAGAATTTCATTTTCCTTCAAGAGGATATCCCCAACATAACCAACTCTCTGGATACAATCCTGAATATCCCTTAAGTCCTGTTGAATGGTAGCTTTTGACTCAAAAATATCCCCAAAAAACCTCCTTGTTCCAAGTCTTAATCCTAGATTTGACTTCACCAATTTTCTTAGCCACTCTAAACATGGCAGTACCACTAACATTTATGTTCCACCACTCATGGATACAATTACAAATTTTATAATGAGATAGCCACATTTTCTCAAATCTGAAAGGAAAATTCCTCTTACTAGACACAAAATCCGCCATAAAACTTATAGGGAAATGATCTAAGCGAATTCTGGAGAGGGAATTT